>JAUBNY010000645.1:3703781-3749497 GCA_032275445.1 Crypturellus soui | reverse complement strand
TGCTCTAGGTGGCCCTGCGTGTGCAGGGGGGTTGGACTAGATGACCCCTAGAGGTCCCTTCCAACCTTAGGCATTCTGTGATTCTATGATTCTAAGTATAATGGCTTACAGACGAATGACATTGGTTATGTTGAAGTCAACACTTCATAAAGGACAGAAGAATAAAATGCTGACTAAGGCTCATAAGGTTGCATTTACAGAGAGATACTTAAATATTTAGTCTCTATACTTCCTGATTCTCTGTTACTGTTTACATAAATGTGTCAAAAAGAATTATTGATGTAATAGGCAGCTGTGTTCTAGAACTATTTGAAATAATAAATTCAGATTTACCCAGTATAGTACTAAGACCTTCTATTTTTGTTGCATGAGTTGTCAAATACCACATGTATTTTGGATTTCAGTAGCAGTAACAATGAATCTCAAAATGACTTCACACATCCATTCTGTAGCCTTTTCCATTTTTACTGGCATAAACTCATATTTCTTTTAAGCAAGCTAAGAATCTCTTTATCAAAAATTATTGTATTTGTTGGAAGAAAGCTTGAATGTTTGAATAAAATAAAAAGGTTTTGAGGGGATGAGCTATCTCAAAGTTACTGAAATTATTTTGAACTTATATTAAGACAGCTCAGACCATAACTTAAACTGGTAAGTGCTACCAAAAAACCGAAGTCTTTCATGACTTTATGGCATTGTTTCATCACATATTTGTGTCTGGAAAAAATGTGGTCAGTGTTTCAAAATTATAAATGAAATTAGCTTGAGGTTCGTACAAGGCTTATAAGCAATGTGGAAGTTAAATATCTCACTTCCACCAATCTGAAGTAGCCTTGTGGACAGTTTACACAGTTATAAAGCAGAATTTTGTTTTTTCACCAGGAGAAAAAGTCACAATCTTTTCCTTGCAAACAGATGTAATTACTTCTGTAAGGTTGGGAACAGCCAGCAGCTCAGTTCTACTTCTGCAATAACAGAAAGAAAAAAAGTTGGACTCCACCTCTATCAACAGTTATTTCCTTACTCAGACTTTTTATGTAAAACAAATCTGTTAACATTTGGTGTTTATACTTAAGAAATTAATAACTATCATATATCATTATCTCAAGAAGCCCCAAATCTTCACTTTTTTGTTATAGCTCAGGATATAGAGGGTGAAAACCATTTAGGCTTATATGGATCACGGAATTAACAATTCAGAACAATACTGTGTGAAACAACTGTCTTTGAAACTGTATGATGGGACCATGATGAGAGGAGGCCATAAAATCAGCTCATAAAGCTGATCGTTCTATTGACCATTACTTGAGGTGAAAAATCAGGCAGAGGTAGTCACTTATGGTAAGCAATTCTAATGCTGTCTTTGACAACTACATGGTTACTGTCATTCAAAGTTCCTGTCAAACTGGGCAGACTTTTCTGGTTTGTCCACTTTATTTCACATCTCAATCTTTCCAATCCAAGGAAAAGCACCTACTGTGCTGCTGTGATAGTATATATGATGTGTAATATGTGTAGTCTAGTATATGATGAAAATATTTTCCTTCTATGTTAACAGGATATTTCCAGTAAAAGTTCATCAAAACTACAGAGTTTATAAAGTGCTAAAAGGACTATTAGTATCCTTATTGTAAGCATCTACATAGATTTTAAATTTTCCATGCAGTTAAATATGATTTAACTGCAAGAACTGGAAGAATGCTGGATGGTCAAGTTTCAAGCTGAGCAAAGTGGTCTCTGCCTTGTCTTTGAGCAATGCTCATAGTTTTACAGTAATTGAGAACAATCTTTCGATTATGATTTAAGTAGAATTTCTCATCTACTCTGGTGCCTGTAAAAGACTGTCTTGCACAGATTCTACTCTGCCAAAGAAAAAAGATTTTATTTTACAGTAACTGTGTTTTTTGAGATGCTTCACTTGAGAGTCAGCCTCTCACCTTTCACTTGTGTCTTGGTAGTTAAGTTTTATTGCTGAAATGATTGAGAGCTGTTTGAGACTGCCTTGACCTCCATGTCCTTATTTTTTACAGAAACTAGCTATGTTAGGGTGTATTTCCAAATTTTTTTTAAAGTAATCAAATGTGTCTTGATTTCATGAATATTGTAAGTGGAATCATTATGCAGTGCATCTTGAACTACTTCATTTACTGCTAGGAAATAAACATTTGTTTATATATCCATGTATTTAATCTTACGTATCTGGCAACTACTTTAGTTGCTATAATCCTTTGAAAATATCCTAAATATGATAATGAATATTATTATATAATATTTTGATCCCTTTGCTTAAAATTTGGCTGGTCTGATTTATGTAATAGAAACTGTTTCTAGCAGTTTTGATCTCTTTACGTGTGTCAGCAAAGTCCTTTGGACTTGCTTGCCTGTTCCTAACTTACTGTAACATGTATTCTTCATGTGATTTCAGAAAAAACTTTGCACTTCATAAACGTTGTGTGGTATACAAGTGATTTAGTCATTAGGGACCTGACACTTAATTATACCCTTTCTGATATCTCAACATGACATTTTAAAAAAATGTGAATTTGAATTTTGCTGTGCAGGATTTAGTTCAGAAAAGGATTTAACAGTTTGATAATAGAGGTTTTTGGTGACAGGAGTGTTTCCAGCTGACAGTAGAATGATTACAAGATGAATAGACTGTGGATTTAATTATCAGTTGCTAGGTAGTATAAAATCATTATAAGACAAGGTAATTGCTACTAATTCATGTGAAATGACAGCCTCAGATGCTAAGTACAAAACCTTGAGTTTAAATAATATTAACATATAGAATATTTAGGTAGGATTTTGATTGCATTATACGTTGTTTTAGTCTCTATGTTGAGCTATGAAAACACCATAAATGCTGCACCTCATAATTGTATTAAATAAAGACTGGCATAGGTGAGGACAATACAACATATACTTGAGGATTGCAAACTAGTGTCCCTTGCACCTGATGTTCTCACAGGCAGGTCTTGCTTCCCAGCCTCATCATCATTATCCTGGGGCATTTAGAGTAGGAGCAAATGCTGTTCAACCTCGCTGTTCCTTGGGTGTTCTCATGTGCCGCTGGCCCCTTGCTGCCACCCTCCAGACTGCTCACAGGCTGTGCTGTGGTGGAGGATGCTGATCCCTCAGCAGTGTTCACGGCACAGGGAGCTGGTCTGTGTCCCAAGGGACAGGTGGCTTTGGATTCTCTACAATTGTACAATGTGATGCAGTGGGAATACAAATTACATAAATCTTTCTGTAAGTCTCAGTTCCTTAAATGATAAAAGACTTACAAAAGTTTCTAATAGAGAGATTCCTCCAAAATAATTATTAAGTGGTGTAGTTTTTCAGAAAAGGTAATACTTTATATTTTTTATATTTATTTTTATAAACTTTTATATTTATCTAGGAATTAGATAGAATCACTTCTCTAGAGAAGAAAAAATTTATTTGAAGATGAAAAGAATGTGTACAAACATAAGCCTGTGTGTGTACACACTGTGCACTCATATCCCTGTGTACACGCCCAGTGTCCTTCAGTAAAAGTCTAGCATTGCTGGTAAATCACTATATCTTGTGTCACCAGAGGTTTGGGTATTCAGAGGACAAACTAACTAAAAATACGATTCTGTGGTTTTAGAGGAAAATAGCACAAGCATATGCAGAAGAGAATGCCTTACAGAAATATGTGGTGGTGTTTTGGTAATAAGGGACAACAGCATTAGAGTTCTGTGATCGTATCAATCTTAAATTGTGGAAATGTCATTCACCTAGGAGTGACATGAGTGCTGATGTGAAGGGACCTGAAAATTGTTTTCAGTTTTTTGCTGGTGATTGCCAAGTTTGCTACTCTCTAGAAAGAAGAGCCAAATTCCTACAGCAGCTGCACACTCCAGCAGAATTTGCTTATTTCTTCATATTAAGACAGTTTAAGTAATTGCTGACAGTACATAAGCCCAAGTAATTATGGCATGGCTTACCCATAGAAAGAATAGCAGAAACATTGCCATATGTGAGATGATCATGTTGATGTGAGACACCCCTGTCAAAATGTTTGCTTTTTTTCACGACATTTTGGTGGATGCTTCCTCCGCCTCTTTTATAAAGAAAGTACAGTACTTTCATTGCGCATCCTCAGGGTTTTGTCATCTACTTGAGGGTCACTCTTAATGTCTACAGCTGAGAAAAATACAGAAGGATTTCTTGAATTTCTGTGGCTAGGCTGTCAGTTTAGTAGTAATGAAATATAGTACAGGATGCCAGTCTTAATTTTCTGCTTTCTCTCACCCCTTCAAAAATGATTGCCACAGTTTCTCTTCCATTTTCAGATGATCTTTGGAATCTCTGCTGGCCAGATCTTGATCTTTCACATTGAGCACTTTCTTTGCTTCTCTACTCCAGTTCTTTCTCTTCACAAACTATGGGTCTTCAAAGAACATGTTGCTATTTAAGTGCTGGAAGACATTTTATGCTTCTTCTCAAAGACATTTAAAGCTCTTCATGCTCTGCTGAGTCTTAAAATGACATTGAGATAGAGTGAGTAGGGAGTTGCTGGTAAATAGTAGAGCTCAAAAGGAACTGCAAAAAGGGCTGAGATCCCATTAGTGGCTGCAACCTGGCTGTGAGTGACTGATGAGCATTGTGCACCTTGAACGTTTAGGCATTTGGAGACATTAGAGAAGAGGGGCTTTCAAATTTTCATTTGCTCTTTGATTTCAGTTTCCAGAGTCTGAGTTACACTTCCCAACCTTTTTTTTTTTTTTTTTCCCATAGTTATGGTAGCTGGAAATCCTCCCTTTCTGCTCACCTCAACACCTTTTGGAGTCTGACCTAAGTTAAGCAATTCATCCTATGGAGTGCCTAAGCAAAAAATTTCAAGGACTTGGAATAACATTGTAGCCTGGCACTTGTCATATATGACACTAAGCCTTGGTTTGTACTCAGGGGCATTCAGTATCCTTGAGAAAACATATTGAAAGCCTGGGAATTTTTTTTTAAGACTGCCATGCCAGACCTCCATGTAATCAACATTTGGTATGCTTACTGTGCACTCACGGCTTAAAAATACTCCAATAGGCTGTTGGATGGAAAAGAGTTTTCCCAGAAATGTGAATGCTGTTAGCATATTCTGTTGATTGTGGTTTAATTTTGCAAGTAATTATTAAGGCAGGTGCATTTGATTCTGTAAAACCACATGGTTTCTGAGTGCTGCATGTTAGATCTATCCCCAAACCTCAGAAACTAGTCAATATTTTAAATTTCATACATTTTGCTATTATTTTTATTTAGGAATCTTTATTTTCAGTTGAATATCCTCAATTTTTGAAATGCATACTTTAGTGGTTTTAAGGTTATTGTAATCATTTTACCCCAGTTATTTTAGACTTGTAAGGTTAGGGCAAAGACTGCCTCTGGCAAATGAAGTAATGAAGGAACTGATCATTGCCTGGAACTCTGTGATTTGCTGAGGAATGAGTAGTATCTTGTGTTATTTAAAACAAATAATTCACCAACCAGAAGAAATAGTAAAATCTGTTTTCCTATGGGTATATTTCTCCCAGTTGGATTTTTTCATTCTATTATAATAAAATTTCAGTTATGCTTTTTTCTTTTTCCCTGTGATTGAGATATAAAGAACATCTGTTCTTTGGTGTGGATTCTTTGGAATGCAGTAAAGCACAAGTATGTGCTGAAGCCTTATTGTTTACTGTGAGAACTCAAGTAATTTTTCTGCTCTACCAACTGCCTGTTTTCATGAAGCAAATTGGTATTTTCGAGATCTTTCTTCCCACTCTTCAAGTTTCATTGTAAATGACTCAAAAGTTATTATACGAGGGCCTGATGAGAATTCCCAAGAGGGCAGACATGTGACTGCATGAGCTGTTTTTCTTTTGAAAATCAAGCTAAGATTGCTTAGTCCAACCAACCATTCTGTTCTGTTGGAGTATGAAGATGTTGCAACTGTTTATGATCAGTTATAGTGGGATGCTGCTGTTGCTGAAAGAGCAATTTGTTTAGAGTTGGATAATGGTTTCCACTTTTAAACATTTGTTTGTTTATGACTTTGTTTTCTGGCATTCCTTAAGCAATTGCTTAACCATATTTAATGGAACTACAGGTTTCTCTGTGGAACTGCAACACTTAAGTAACTTAGAGCCATGCGAACACTTGCAGAAAGAGGGCATGCAGTTTCACACTATCCCAGTTAAGCAATTGTGCCAACAATTTGGAGAACCTTCTTTAATAAACTCTTTGCAAAGAGGCAACCAATCATTTGATCACTGAAAATGGCTGTGGGCACAATATGCTTGTGGGCCATGTTCTAAATCATGCTGCTTTTTGTGCTCTTTTGTGCGTATGGATACTCAATTTCAGGGTAGATGAAGAAGAATGAAGAAAGGAGGGTAGTTTACATGCGGTGCAATGTGGTGACAAGATGCGCATTGTCTATATGTCTTCACATGAGAAAAAACAAAACAGCCTACAACAGCTATTATAATAAACTCTCAAAATTTGCTAGTCTCCATAGGATGCATAGGACTAATTTTGTAACTGTTGTTACTTGGTTCCCTTACAGTGGCAGAGTATATGAAGAGCTGCAGTTCTGAACAGGTAACAGGAAAGAAGCAACAACAGGTAGGCGTTATTCAAATGCAGTGTTGGAAAAGATATTGCAGCAATGAATGAATTTATGGATATATGGATAATATGAGTGTTGAATCCATATATGATTGAATATGAGTGTATCCATATATAGGGATATATGGATAATATGAGTGTTGAATTTGGCGGTGCTCTGCGTAAATAATGCATGCATCATCTATAGAATTAGACCTATGGTGACAGTTATATCCAACAGAGATTTTTTACCTGTAGTTGCATATAATTTCAGAAACCATCTCTTAGTATTAACATAAGACAACAGCAGAAGCCATATGAGACTTTGCTGATAGATTGAGCACAGACAGTATTTATTGCCTAGTTGTAAACAATTTGTCTCTTATCTGCACCCCTCTTACTTTGGGAGCTTGCTTTTGTGTTGAATTGTGTTTCAGCCTGGAATACTTAAATGTGAATGGTTGGATCATTGGTATTTCTTGCAGATAGTGGAGAATGACAAAAAAAGGGGCATCTTCCAGTATTCTCAGCAAACAGAGGACAAGTTACTGAATTAGTCCTTTAATTTGTTTCTGCCTCTGTTCAGTTAGAGGTAGAATTAATTCTAAAATTAAAAAGTAAAATTAAATTCTTAATAGAATATTTTATAAGCTCAACAGGAAGACCAAAGTCAAGAAGTTCCAGTAGACGATGTGCTTGCAGTTCTGCTGGTGGTTACCCAGGGAGGCCCTCAGCAAGGGGCCGCAAGGGCTATAGAGACCTTAGCAAAGCTGCTTTTCCAAGCTGACAGCAATGTAGTGGGTGAAATAATCTCATTTCTTTCTTTCATTATTGTAATTTTTGTTGTTCTAAGTGAGTTATAGGCATTTCTGTGGAGACTTTGTTCTGTGCGCTGCCCTGTTCCTCATCCATTCTTCATATGGGAAGAGAAGATTGATACTGTGCAGTTGTCAACAAACCGCAAGACATCAGGAAAGGCTTCTAGGAAAGGATCAAGCTGAAGCTGGTATTGTTTTTTTTCTTTGTTTTTTGAGTAAATTTAATATGTATACATAGTGTGCACCATGTGTACCATGACATAATTCTTATATTGTCTTCAGTATAGTATAATTTTTTCACACTGCTCCATTTTTTATGAACTTTCTGTATTTTCAAATGAGTGTTTCAGCGCTACCTTAAAAAGCCCCATTTCTGGTTGTGAATAGGCTATCTGTTGTTAATGTCAATTTTGAACAGATCTTTTGCAGAGGTGACTTTTTGCTCTTAAATATCTTATGCAAAGCATTACATGTTTAGATTTTTGTAGATTTCTGCAAGCTATTGAGTCTGTGTAGTTCATTGTGTTAAATTCAGAGCTTTTAGAACAAATTGATAGAAAATTGGAATTCTTAAGATCAGAATCTAAATTTTGATAATAAAAGCAGTTTACAGTGTTATTGTAATAATGATAACAATAATAATGCAAACATTATTGATACTTATAGCTAACAATTTTTTGATGTGCCAAAGCATTTTAATGTCATACGTGAATGCTAGAATGAAGGAAATCATCAGTTATTTACTCAGTCACAGAAGAGACCATTTAAGAGTACTTTAAGTAATTTAACATGTGACTGGTGATCTTTTTTATAGAATTCAGTACTGGAATAATATTCAGTGTAATTTTGATTGCAAGTGATCTGAACATCCTTTAAATAAAAAGCACTAACAATTTGGTTAAAATTTTTCATTTAAAATAGAATTCAAATATCCTAACAATCCTGGGCATCCTTTTACTGATGCTTTGCAAATATTTTGAAAAATATCTTAGGTAGACTTTTGTGCAAGACTTTAGGAATAATCGTACTTCTGACAAATTTTTTTTTTTGCTACTTATTATTTTCAGTTCTACCTGTAGTTAAAGAAGCAAATTGTACATAGGAACCTAGGGTAAGAAATGCATATAAGACTATTTATAGGAGTTATTTAATACAAAAACATATGATTGTGCTCATATTCTAATCACAAACATCTTGAGAAACTCGATCCTGTATTTGTCAATTTGCTTTCATTAGCTTATCTTACAATTACTGTTGTGTGAGGACTCAATTAAAACCTCTGCTTTTTTTTTATATAGACGGAGACGATACAGAAATACAATAGAAAAAAGTTGTTTCTCTAAGTCTTGTGAACAATATTTGAAGTTCACAGATTTTTAAAAATTGGTGAGCTGTAAGACTTTTTTTTTTTTTTTTAAGTTTATAATGAACCTCAAACTCAGATAGAAGGGCATTAACAGAGGGTACTGAGGCACCATGGAGCATAGTAAATTGCATAGTATGTTCCAGTGGTGAAAGGTAGATATAAACATAGATGGGAAGATCAGTGTGTTTGCTTGGTTTTTGAGTGTTAATGGCTTATTGTGGGTGGAGGGGTCTACGTTTTATTAATCAAGTCACGTTCAAAGTGCCATAAAAATGCCTGTCTATATAAACAATAGGATGAAGTCTTCCAAGCAATTGTTAGGAATTAGTATTAATCTTGAAACCAGTGATCTGTGGGTTCCTGTAAAGCTTATAGGGGCTCTGCAAACAATAGATGAGAAACGTAAGCATACTGCAAACAGGCTTCTGTTCACTAGTCTGAAGTATCTTGCTTCCACACAATGTCAGTAGAATGCACAGCACTAATAAGCCATTTGGATGAGTTGATTCTTTGATCATCTGAATGACTTCTAGTTCTGTTAGTTCTGAAAAATCAAGAAAGGAAATAGTGTCAAACAGTTCTGATTCAGAATCCCTAGTTTAAAACACTGTTTTCTTCTCTTGTCAAATAATTCATTTTTTAATATATATCATGGTTGGATTACTTATCTAACTAGCCATATGTTCAGTATCTTCTCTGTTCTCTCAGCCATATTTTGCACCGACATATCCAGATTTTGAAGTAACTCCTGTTTCTATTTGTGTTTGTGTAGTTAATGTGTAATTAATGCAGTTATTGTTTTATTATACTTACATTTTTAACTTTGGGGAAAACAGTATCTTTTCTGAATACTAACAAATAATTCTGATATTTGGATCTATATTAGGAAATTTTTAGTTAAATAGTCTATTAAAATCTATGGCCTGGTACAGACAACTGTATTGAATTAATTTTCAGTTCACGAAAACTGTCTTTAGGATACACTGAAAAGTAAGCAATGCTTCTGAATAAATGCTTCCTGGAATTTAATTTTCCAAAATTGTAACTCGGAGCATTGTAGATTGTCTCAAATCCACTGTCTGTAATTTGTTGTGAAATATGCATTGCTGTAATTTTTACATGAGTGTTTTTCTGTAAGGAGTTTTGTCCTCTTTCCTTTGCCATCTGATAATTGTTTTCAGTTGTCAAAATGAATGCGACTCATTAGGCATATCCACGGATTTTTGTCCTTCACCTGACAAAGCAGAGACCCATTGCTGTTGATAAATCAATGCGTATCTGAATACTTGGCTTGCGCTGTTGTGTGATCTTGGACTGCCAGGGCTGTACTGAGATGATACCTGCTAGATTGTGCTGTACATTCTTCATAATAAAAGTAGGCTAAAAAAAAACCAACGGTGCATATGAAGACTGCCTGTAACTTTGATCTTTTTTTTCCTCTTTGCATTTACAATTGTTGTTATGTCATAAATATACCGTAAACTCCATTATTTCACTGTATATTCCCTGCCAAATATGGTTGGCTATTTTCATAGAGTTATTAAATGCTAATGAAAAAACACACAGACACAACCTATTACAGGATATTGGGATCTGTTATGAAAGAGAAACAGTAGGGGAAACAAGAATTCCATTAAGAATCTGAATGATTCTTTATTTCTCCACAGCATGGCTGCCAAGTCCTTTTCTGACATAAGGAAGAATATTGATAGGAATTTAAATATTTCTTTTAGTGTCACAAGTCATTTAATGCAGTTTCACTTGGAAGTGTAATACTGAGGGCAGAACTGGAAAATAGCAGATAGTCCCTAAAGTGCTCTCAGCCTATAAATATATCAGTAATTCCAAGATGGTTCCCATGGAAGAGGTCAAAATGTTTTAAAAGGTTTTCTGTCCAACTCTCAGTAGGTCCTTTCTGTCCATTTTATGAAGTCTGACAGATTTCATAATGCTGTAGAGGGAAGCCACTCTTTAGTATGCCGATACTAATATTAATGCAGAAAGTCAAAAAAACATAATTTGAAAGTGTATTCTTAATCCCTTTCCATTTCAGATTTTAGTGCAATTTGGCTCTCAAACAGTAAGCTGTGCTCCTGAGCCAAACATTTTTGTTAGAAAAAAGTGACAATTCTGCAATGTTTTTTTAAGTTAAATATAAATAAAATATAACATCAATAATTCAGCTCTGTAACTGTATATATTATCAAGCGTATTCTGCAACATCCAAAATTTGATGTTTCAAATTGTTGCTTTTAGATACTGTGAGAAGAAGGGAACATTCTGTCTGAAGGAGGAAGGGGGATGGGTGAAAGTTTTGTAGTTTTGAAAAGTTGTTGATACATTCAGTTGACAGAAATCACAAAATTGGTCTTAGCTATTTCTCGTAATATAAAAAAAAAATATATTTTATGAGCTCTGTAACATTTACAGAAAAAGTTTTATTTCAGCAAACTAAAATATACAAAATTGTATCTAAACCAGGAACATAAGATTTCCAAGGCATCTTTATAAATGAGATACTTTATTCCAAAATGGTACATTTTCAGCAGTTTTTATGAAATGGTAAGACTTTTGTGAAAGCTTTGTCTTATAACTTTTTGTTTTTCCAGCATTCGTGAAATTTATCTGTTTTGTTGGTTCTCTAATAGGGCATCTCTTGGCTTGACCGAACATTCCTCCATGTCTCTTCACCAGATGTTTAGGAGTTTTATTGGATCTCCGTTAGAGGCAGGAATCTTTCAGTCTGGTTTGTTCAGCAGTTGGGTCAGGTTTCTTCAGAACTGGAGACTGAAATCATTCCAAAAGATAAATATTTTTCACAATTAAAGAGATTTTTTGTTTGGTTGTTTGTTTGCTTTAAGAGCTTCTTAGGAATAAACTCAAGTTTTCAAGTTGTGAATAGTTCGTGTATTTCTCTAAAGCAGAATCCGGAAAAGCTATGTGAAATGTTTGCCTCTCCTGTGCTTAATGTTAAAGATTTCCTAGCAGCATTCCCATGTGCTGCTTCCCCTTGGGGAGAGCTGGCTGCTGGAGCTGGGAGCTCATTCTGCTCCTGCTTGAAGGCTGGGGCTCCCTGGCTACCTGCACGGAGCGGATAGGCAGGAAATAAGCTGCGCAGGCCAGATGCAACCCACGCTTTAAAGAGAAATACCGGTCAGACTATCTACCTGCAGACTTTCTGGGAACCAAAAATAATCCTGAAGGATATTCTCCATCTGCATTTTAGTGGAGGATTTCACTGGCAAACTATTGTGTAAGTGAAGTCAGGAGGAGCAGGCAGTGACAGCAGCAGTTGGTGGTGAGGCGTGATGAACCGAATGCTGATAAAGGGCTGTGGATAATTGTGTGCATTTATCCTATCAGCCCTGAAGCTTCAGCCTCCCAAGACAGGCCACTGAACAAATCAGTGATGCAACTGCATATACGTTGATAAAGTTTGGGTATTTTTATTAAAGAGGGAAAGTGAGGAAGTGTACCATGCATTACCCTATTTAGCTTCAGAAGAAAATTGTCATGGCTTTGGGATTAAAGGGCAGCCAAGAGCTGTTGCAAAGGAGAATGCTTTCTTTTGAAGCTGTGAAATTATCTCTATGGTTTTATAATCTACTCATATTTTTATTTTATTTATTTTTATTTCAGTAAGGGACACTTTTGAACTGTACAACAAGATGTATATGTTTAGGGGGGAAGCAGTTAGCTGTTGTGACTGGCCTGCAGCAGAACTCCTCTTCTCTCTTCTCTCTCCAACCCCCATAACAGCTAGTTATTCAGTGAACGGGATGCGTAATGACTGGAATATAGGAATAGAAGAATATAGGTTCTGCAGACTTCCCCTATCTACTTGGTGCTTCACTGCTAATACTGGAATGTTACAGCACATTTTGAACATCTCTCTGAATTTGGAGCATCATTTTTTTAATATATTTTTAGATTTCAGAAAGTGCTAATGCTACTGGTGTAGATGAAAGCTTTATTCTAATTATTATCCAAGCCTTATGCTATCAGATCCATGAAAATAACTAATTAAAAGCATTATTAGCTCCAGGTTTTTATCTTTTGAGTTGTGATAGAATTAATGGAGGTTTTTAAGCCCTCAGCTACATGCATTCTGAGGTACTTATTGTTGTGTATGAACACTTTGTTTCTTGCCATTTTAGCTCCTAGAAATGTCAAGGCTTACTGAAGTTGGTATGGTTTTTGCTACTAGAATGAGAGAACGAGGTATCGTTCATTGAATTTTATTTCTTTGCTATCACACTTTCATGTTACTGGTCATGCATTAGAAAAAAAATATATAGCTGATAAATGGTCTGTATTAATTGTTAGGTTCAGGAAAGGTATTCACAGCTGAATTCTTTGCATGCATTGGATGAATGTAGCTGTTAGACTGTGCTGAGAGACATTTTTATATTGTTTGGTTGCTTGTGCCTGATCAGACTCATCAGGGAAGCAATGAAAGGGAGAGGGGTTTAATTCTTGACCCTGTAATAAGATTTCTCTGCCTGTGGAACTTTAGTGTCCTGACTTTAAATTAAAGTTCTCAAGTAACAACATTATAGCCAAATAGATACTTATTTGCCTGTGCGTCTTTTCTTATTTTTTATTTTTCTCTAAAACCAAGTCCCTCTTAATTTCCACAGCCATTCTTTAAGCTCTAGGATATAACAGGCACTGGTTAAATACAGAATGTGACAGAATTGTTTCTAACAAGTAACTCTGGACAGTAATAGTTAATATTCTCATACTGATGTTTTCTCGTAGAAACTAGGATTCCTTTGACTCTCTCTTGTCCCTTTAAATTTCAAAATGGAGGTTGGATTATTTTTATTTCTTGTTTTTTTCTGGTTTTAGCTATGTAATGGTGACAGCTTTGAGAATGGAAATGGGAACCTTTTACAGAAAGTGTGCTGCTGAGAAACAAAACACTACTTGTGATTTACAGGTTTAATTTGCTTAACATCTAAAATAATGGAAAAATATTATTCATGTCTTATAAAATCTTTGTGTTAAGATATAGGGGCTTTATTTTCATTGTATTTTCTTAGAATAATTAAAAACCTTTGGGTTTGAAAGACCGAGGTCTCCAGGCACCAAATGTCTGGTACTATTACTGTCTTCACATGGAGTCTTTGCTAGATATTAATTCATAAGAATGTATTTAGTGGTTTCCTTAAATATCCACTAAAACTGGTGGAAAGTCTTGGGTGGAAAGTCTTTAAACACTGACTAAAGGACAAGTATTAAGGTTTATCACCCCAAGGGTGAATTCTGCATTTCTTGCAAATCAAAATACTAGAATGATGTTCTAATAAAGATATGATGTCTCTGAAAGCTACTTGTGTAAGTACAGGAAGTAGTTGCATTAAAGTGTGCAATATCTTCTCATTGCTGCAACAACCCTGGAGAGGAATGTAAGAGGTACAAGATACTGTCTCAGCATTGCTTTTACCTTAGCAGGTTACTGAAAAATCTACCTGTTTTATGCCTTGATTTGTACCTGTTTTGTAAAGCAAAGTAATAATAAGCTACTTAAGCTTTTTAAATGCAAAATTGTATCATATCTGTTACCGCATAGGCAACTGAATGAATTATGTATTTTATACATTATACTCATTATGTGCTTACAGATTGGTACTGGTATTTTTGGTAAAATAGTAGCAAGTGTATGCCTGACTTATTATGTTTCAAGAATTTCTCATAAGTCTTCAGTTATCTGAACTGGGACCTATTAAATACATTTTAGAAAATCCCTCAAGCAGGGATGCATTTTGTAATTAGAAACCCCACAGGTTGACTCAATATATACAGTTTTTTCCCCCCTTTCTTTGGAATTTGCTTATTTTAAAACAGAGGGAAAAAAGGGTGAGGGAAGCACTACAAAGCCTAGGCAACAAATACTTGCTTTGGATCACATCCTGAGTGCTTAAGATAAGTCCTCTTTGCCTTTCTTTCCAGGTGAAAAGTAATTTTAAAGCTCTGTTGAAGGATCTTCCCAAGATTTTAAACCAGTGTATTTGCCAGTGGACATTACTTAAATAATCTGTTTTTGCTTTAGCCTGTTTAACTCCTGATTAGCCCTAAGATGCTGTGTAGGTAAACTAGCTTAGAGACCCACTTATAACTTTATCAGGAGTTTAATCTCTCTCCAGTCAATACTTATTTGTTCAGGTTATGCAGTGGACTTGCAGACTGGAAATGTTTTGATGTCTAGTAGTTAGGGCCTTGCCTTGATATCTCTACAGGAAGATGACTGGTCACCTTAGCATCTTAAATCAAGATGCAAAAGTATTTGCTGCAAGCAGTTCCTAAGAAAATGGTAATGACATAAATAAGATATGAATGACCAAACATAGTAGTAACTGATTATAACTGTTCCATCAGCGAGTCTGTTCCATCAAAAGATAAATACTCCTTTTCTACCGTGACAATATAGCTGGATATAAGAAAAACCAAAAAGGTCATATATATTAAAAAACGCATACGTTAGAAAAGGTAAAACAATGAAGAAGAAATATTAATTACACCATCCTGCAATTCTATTTCATTTTTCTGCTTCATTTTTTAAAAAGAATTCTTCTTTAAAAAATATTGAGTACAGTATTTATTCTCAGCAGACAGTAATTGGTAGAATGATTGCATTGCTCAAACCTCCTGATAGAAGTTCTACTTAAAGGTTTTCACATTCCTGTTGTCCAGCATTGTTGTAGCAGCTGCCACATTCTCAATGAAATATAATAAAACACAATGTAGTATACATCTCCATCACATTTGCAATGTATCAGAAGTTTGTGCTTAGATATAAACAATTAAAAAAAAAAGCTTAAAGGTAGAATTTTACTAGTATTAAGTCAAATCTGGAAATTCTTAGCCTACTTCTTGGTCAATGGAAATTTACTGATCACAGAAAATATTAAGAACCAAAGAACAGAGTGTTTTTATTTTATTACCTCACACCTTTTCATAACAAGTGGTAAAGTTAAGCTTTGGCTTTGGGGCCATGTGGCTGTATTACATAGATGACTAAAATGTGCAATATATGAAAGGTATAAATATTAGAGTTTTGAAACCTGTTATTATAAAAATGCGAATCTGTTTTTGTTTTTCTGTACAAGTGAAGGAGTTGCCATGAAGACTTGTATTTGTTTGGCAGGCACAAGCATAACATGATTTGGAACTTGGTTGGGCAAGTCTTGCGCTTCAGAATTTGATTTCACATTATGTACTTCACATCTAATGGTATTATAAAAATAGTAGTGACATTAAAATATTCAATACATAAACATTTTGTCCATATATTAGGATGAGTTACTTATTTCACTCTACTACAAGCAGTAAACTGCCTGAAAGTGGTGTATTTAAGAAGAGGTGCGTTACTTTTGTTTAAGGCAAGGCCAGGGGTATTTTGTCTAATATTTTTTTTTAAAAGCAGTAGGTCCAAATTTTTTTCATAGAAGAAAATTGGGTCAGCCTGTAAATATCACCCACAGATTAAAAAGCAGCGAAAAAACCCATACAGAGTGAGGTAAAATGAACACAAGTATGGAGTATAAAATGTTTTGTAGAAAAATTGTTCGCATGACATAGTAATGTGCTAGAAAAACAAAAAACCCTCAAATCATGAGTGTGTGAGAATGTTCTGGTAAATCAGTGTCTTGCATGGCTGGATTAGACACACAAGGTCATGTTTGGCTACATAATATACCGTGGTGTTGAAATTTATGTATGTGCTTCAGACTTGAAAATAGCAAACTCCAGGTGCATCTTGGTTAGAAAGGACAGCAAACAGAGGACTAGAGATGTGGGAAATGCTCCAGGACTATTAATCTCAATTCCTGTTCTGTTCTAATCCCTTATATCTGCCTTTTCTTATCCTTGAACCCAACTTGGAAAAAATCTCTTGAGCCCATACTGTGCCCTTCATTGTGCCTGTGGGCATATACATTGTTTTAACTGACGATTCATCTTGGTTTTCAGTCATCATTATAAAGGAACAATGTATATATTGTCCTTGATGTCCTAAATTTCTATGAAGGTTTGAACGCCTGATATAAAAGCCCCATTTTGGGAGGGCCAGACTTTTTAGTGTTTTAAATACAGGCTCAGGAGTGGCTGAGTGAGGCAGATAAGGCTGGGTGGGCTCCTTATCTACCCTGAAAATGAGAGTGAGCCAAAAATAACACTTTGGCTGGGAAAGTTGTGTGGTGTACACTCCAGCTGCTGAGTATCAGTATTTACTGTGGTAGTAAGGAGTAAGGGAACCTGTTACACTTGGCACATCTACTTGCTGATGGTGCCTGTGTTGCTTTGTTAATGTATGGTACTTGATTTTATTTAGCTTTCCATAGTAGCTGAATGGTGGCTGAGCAATGTGCTATAACTGATTGGAAATTAGAGTATTTAAACCAGGTTTTCTTTCCATCCTAACAATACTCATTCTCTTTGGCTTTGTTTTCTATCTCTGATTTTTTTTTTTTTAACTACAAGGAAGGTTGTGTCCATTTGAATTACGTGCAGGCTGCGTACACTTGCCCAGCTATCAAATAGTAAATCTGTAAGTGGGAAAAGTGATGCTTCTGACGCACCTCCTGACTTGGGCTTTTACAGGAATGGACTAGAAGAATTATGTAATTTGGGATGAGCCTCTGAAAGATACCCGTTCAACGCCCCTATCCCAAGCAGGGCCAACTTAGGTCGGGGTGCTCAGCAGCTCAGCAAGTAGAGTTTTGAATGTCTCTAGGGATGGAAAATTCATATGTGTGGATGCCCAGAGAGGTCAGCTTTGTATTTTACCAGTTCTCATTTTTGAAGCAGAGAATGTTGATTGCCAAGCACATGTGTAGTCGGCAATGACTGCTTAGAAGCTTAGAAATCCACCATGCTGGAATCAATATTTTCAGTATTTGTGATATAATTTTTACAGTTTGGGGGTGGATTTTCAGTCTTCAGTCGTTAAAAATAGTGTCTGCTGTCACTATTTTTAGTTATAGGGATAATGTTGATTTTCAGTAGAAAAATTCTCTGCTAGCACACTGAGTTGTCAGTCAAAGTTCTCCTAGATAGATGATGGACCACATGCTGCAAAGAACCAGGTGATCCACAGGAGCTTAGATTTAAAGCTTTCCTGACACATTCCAAGCATTGTTAAAGCTGGTGATTTATGTTTTCATACTTCAGTGTGTCAATGGTGCTTATAAATCTTTTTCACTTTGCCTGTTGCTGTTGGAATGTGTGTGGCAATGTAGCTCACTGCATGCTTTCTGTTAAGGTGACGAGGCTCTGTGAAGGCTTGGGAGAGAATTTTCTTTCTTTGGGGCTGTCCTTCAGTTACTCTGAAAAACCAGGTGAGGATGCAACCAGCCGAACAGAAACCTTACACGCTCAAGGATCAAAACTTGGAAAACCTTTGGAGTATAAAAAAGAAATGGAGCGGGAGAAGGCAGAATCTGTTCCTCATTTCATACAGTCTGAAGAAGAAAGTCTAAAAACTTCAAAAGATGAGCCAGTAGCAGGGCCATCTTTCATACCCCTCTGCTCAGAGACATCCCTTCTTTCAAATCTATTTCTGTGGCAGTTGCATCTTCTAAATTGCACTCCTCAATTTGCAAGCTGCAGGGGAAGTGCTCTGAGAAACCAGGCAGTCAACACAAGGATGAGTCTACCCATGGGCAAAAGCATTAAAACAACCAAGGCCGCCATGGCAAATCAGTCAGTGTTTACTACTATTACCTTTATATATGTTCTGGAGTAATTTGTATTTTACAGGAAAAATCAGGGCCTAATCCCACTAGGTGCTGATGGTTCCCAGTTCATTCAAGAAAGCATTGAAATCTTAGACTGAATGTGGTTCCAAGTTCACTTGTGCTTTTGACTCCAAATGTATCAAATTCTTGGTGCTTAGGCCAGGATGCGCGAAATCAGAGATAGTGTCAGCAAGCTAGTGTATAATCAGAATGCATAGCTGGTGAGAAGATTGTTAGTTTTGGAAGACCATTGCACATAGTCACACAGGATGTCAGTGTTTCTTCATGGATGTATCTTCATTCTTTCTATGAGGTTTCTATGAGGTTTATTCTACAAAGTCTTTAGAAAAACACAAGACTGAGTTTGTTTCATAACACGATGTAAGTGGCTCTCCTTGGATCATCACTGTGTAACTGATGTCTTTAAATTTTCGTTGACTTCACATCTGTGCTAAAGGAATATCTCTTTAGACTTCGATACTCATTGGAATGATGAACTACCTGAATTCCCAGAATCATTAACACACAGAACAAAGAAAGAATTGTATTTAAAATGTTTACTCGTAGCAAATAATTAAAAAAAGTCCTGATGTATTCAGAGTGACAGAATAAATAAATCATGATTGAGTGAGGAAGATTTTTTCAATATATTTAAAATCCAACATATCTCTTTTTTGCTTATCACTCTTTCAGTTAAAATTGAGAAGATTATAAAGCTTTATTTTCTGTATTTTTCTGTCTTTCTGGAAAAAAAAGATATATTTTCAAATAAAAGATTGAACATGTCATTATCACTTGGAAGGACTATCCCTTTCTACTGACTTTAAGGTGAAATCGAAATGATTTATGCTTTATCTTTTTCCTCTTGAGTTAGACAGTACAAAGGGTGAACTTGGAAGGACCACAGGGGTGACTGAAATAGTCATTGCTTCTGCACCCATAAGATTTTGATCAGTCGAGTCTGTAAAAGAAACGCGTGTGGAAGGAATGGGAAAACTCATTAGGCCCTTCAAAGTCAGCTGTATCTGCTTATTGCCAAAGTTAGCAAAAATGGGCTCCAGCCTGTGACTTCTGCTCACTTTGAAGACTTAGAATAATAATTCTGTCTCATGAAGATGCCTTTTACCATCTGCATAAGCCTGTCTGAAGCCTCATGTCTTAGGCTGTGTCTTGCCACACAATCAATGACAAAGGCAGATGCTCATCTGAAAAATGCATATTTATATTTGCTACAGAACAATCCTAGCTATTTTAGTGAAGGCATTACACATTTATGAAACTGAACTCATTTGGCTGCATACTAAAAATTGAATTAAGGAAAAAACAGGAAACCAGCTGTATTAGTTACTAAAGTTTTGCACAGTCAGGCTGATCTCAGTGTCCTTTATTTACACAGAGAATTTTGTTCTCTTCATTAGAAGTCTAGATACCACCTTTTTTTATAAAGCAGATGCTGACAGAAAAAAACAAAAACAGAAAAAGCTTGCTCTGTTCACAACCCTGTGTCTCTTTTCTTCTGTGTACAGACTTTTTTGATGTGGCAAAGATAGGAAAGCAGAACCGTTTTCCTGCCTGCATTTCTGAAGGAAAAAAAAAAAAAGAAAAGGCTTAGGAAAAGCGTTAATGGAATAAGTTATTGTGCTTAAAATAAAGCAATTGGTTACTGTACAGGATTAAATGATTTGTTCTCCAAGCTGCCTAAGTATGGCAAAGTCATCTTAGCCCTTGTTTCACTTCTGGCACTGTTGAATTATGACCCTTGCATGGACTATGTATTCAGTGTGCACAAGCAGGATGCAGACACTGAAGAAGCAGCTACAGTTCTTCCCTTCTGAGATTATTTCTTAGCTCTAAACAGCTGTTGAGAACTGGGACTTGGTAAGGAAGTGAAAAATATGTGAAGAAGGAGGTGGGGTGAAAGGGATGGGCAGAGAGGAAGACAGCAGCAGTTCTGGAGCTGCTTTATCAGGACAGCAGCTTCCTTTTCCCAACTGCAATTTTAGTCATTAGATTAAATTTAATAAAACCTTGACAGTATATGTGGAAAAATGGGGATTACATCACTACTTTTGTGCAGGCACAAGAAGCAACAGCACTAGCGAGTGGGGAGGATGGACATGGATTTCTCCCCTTCCCCTTTCTGAAGGTAAAAAGTAGACTTACAGTGTGGTAAGAAAGATTCTTGGTGTTTAAAGCACTGCTTTATGATCACAGGTACAGATGTGATTCATCACTGCAAACACTACAGAAAGGAGAACGAACAAAGGAAGATTTTGGAACAGCTTTAGTGACAGCTTGCTGGGGGACAGGGATCACATCTCTCAGTGCACTTGGCTGACATAGCTGTTCTGACAGGCGTCCATAGGGTTACTTCACTGGCAGTAGCTTTTTGAGTAGCTGCAGAGTAATAATTTGACTTTGACAGTGGCCAAACTCCTGTTTAATTAGCTCATGCCAAAGAGGGAATACCACCCATGAAATGAAACAAAGGAAAACTCTGGTTTGATTTCATCATAGAGTTTCTTCTATTTTCTGCTTTTGAAGGTGGGAACTGCACCAGGAAGCTGACTGCTGGCAGTGGTGAAAGTGGGGCTTGTCACCGACTTGTTTTTAAGGTGATTTTGGCCTTAGTCATGAGCAGATGTAGGACTGAGATCCGTTAGGATATTTGAAGTCAATTTTCCTGTCAGTTCAGAGAGGGTAGAAATGTAATCATTATGCCAGCAGCTCTCACTTAATTTCTAAAAAGATTTGCTCCCTTAAATTCTGTTGGTTAGCTGTGAATAATTTATGGGCCTCGTTTATGCTGTGCTTTCTCATGTAAATAGCCATCCGCCCCCTGTTTCCTCTGAATTGCATTTTAACTAGGTTATTCTTGTTGTTTCTAATTTATTGAAGTAGCATGGAATATATTTATATAGAATTAGTCATTCAACTACTTCCTTGATGAAAAACATAGCTGCTGTAATTTTGTTAGGAGTTTTAATCAGAGGAAAAAAGAATGACCTTTTTAAAAGTTGTGGAGCTAGTTTTATTCATTGGTGTCTTTGTAAGATTACAAATCATTTTGATTTAATTAAACTATATATCGGAAACGTGCTTGATAACTGTTTATTTTATAAAACCTTAAAAGCATAATTAATTAATTTTCAAAACATAAAAGTGGCTTTTTGAAAAAAATTTGCTACAAAGCTTAGCATCCATGTGACAGGAAAACAAACAGGGTTTTCCTTTTGAATCATGCATTTTCTTTGAAGCTAATCCAGATATTTGCTCTTCAGTCGTGTTAGAGGTCTGATACAAGGCTTCTTATGGAAAAGGAAATTCATTGTAATTACTCACATTCTAACAATCTCCTTTCTACAGCACCCAAAATTCTGGTTCATGAATATTGTTCTTATCAAGAAGCAGCAATATGAGTTGCAAGAAACGAAAGTAGTATTTCATCTTGAAATGCATGTATTGTTAACATCTTTGTTGTTCCTAACTCTTGAAAGACCCTTTATATATATATATCTATTTTTAATATTTTATTTTATTTATCATAGGCTAAACTCGCCAACTGTCGTCACGCTTCCCAGTTTTTTTCCCCACAAAGTTTTCCCCGTAATAATTCTAAATGGTAAGTATGGCATCCTTTAAAAACTAAGTCCAACCAGTGAACTTCTCCCAAGACAAACGAACAAACCCCAGACAAGTTTTGGAGAAGTCACCAATGCTTAAGCAGATTACGTTTGAATTTTACAATCAATAATCTTCAGCTAGAGGCCCAGCATGGAAAACCGTCATGAGAGACGATGTCAAAGAGAGTTATGATAGTGTGAAATAATTGGGTGAAGTGTAAATGGAAATAATAATTTTAATTACAGTGTTCACTACCAGCTCCAGCTGTAAAGAATCATAACACTTCATCATAACCCTTCTGGTCAAGACTGTTCATCAGAGGCGTGTTTCCAAAATAACACATTTCATCCTTCATTAGCAATGATGCTGATCAGACTGACAAGTGAGTAAGTAACGTCTACCATGGAAGATTAGCAACTCCAGGGAAAAGAAAGGCCCTCTCCCTCCTTCCGTTTCCACCCTCCCTTTTCTTTTCTTCCCTGCAGTTGGCCTGGGCTGGACGGTGTTCAGCAGCCTGCAGTGCCAGTGCCGCCTCTTCAGAGCACTGCAGGGGCACTTTGCTCCAGTTGCTGTTGCTAGATGGCATCCCAGTGGCTTATCACAATGTGTTTTGTGAGTGCATTGCACAAGGGTAGTAGTAAGTGATTTTTTCCTGTATCATATTCAAAGGAAGACAAAAAGGAAAAAGTGAGAGGAAGAAAAAAGAGAAAAAGAGAAAAGAAAAAGATTTTAAAGGGAGTAAAGAGAGGAGAAGGCAAGGAGAAAGAGAGGAAGAGGCTGTTCCTGTGGCGTGCCTGTGCACGGCAGCAGATGTGGCTCTGCTGCCCTGCCGGAGGTGAGCCCTGCGGCCGCACCATCCATCTGTCTGTGGGGGTGTTGTGGTCAAGTGCTGTGAATGCTGGCTGCGTTTCCTGGCGGCAAGGGGCCGGTGCCCCAAGCAAAGGTGGGCCGGGACGCAGGGCTTGTGCCAATGTGCTCCGCGCCGCGGGGAGTGGGGAGTCATGAGAGGGCGGGAGGGTGGCAGGCTGCTGTAGCGAGTTGACTCTCCTGAAGGATTCAAGAGCTTGTACCTCATCTATGTATCTGAACTTCAAGGTACGGTACGGTCTGTTAAGTGAAGCACTTTTGCTCTTGCTTTATGTGTGATCGTTGCAGGTGTTTGAATGGAAATGTGGAGAGGATAAAGCCCTGCTAACACATGATGCCCTCCCACTGCAAACTTGTGGCATTGGGAAGGGAGCCCTTCTCTAGGCCTTGTTCCAGATGGGCTGTGTGAGCAACCTGCAACGAAGTCCAAAACCCGAGCCCAGCTGTCTCAAACACCAGCTTTACACAGAGGGACTGTTTTTATGTGCCCGTCTCCCTGGCCTCCTGAGCAGACGGCAGCTCCCAGGTGGCTTCCTTGGCCGTCCTTCCAATGCACTCGTGTTCTGGGGCAGCGGTGGAGAAAACGCTCCGCGTGCTGCTGCAGTGCATAGTGCTCCTGCCACTGCATTGCATTGGCCCTTGAGTGTCTCACTGATCTGATGCGGTGGCTTGTGTTTCACCAATGAAATAAACGCTGCGGTTGAAATACTCTGTTTACTGCCCAGGTTTGGACACTGACGAGGAAACTCTTAAAGAGGCCACTCTAGTGAGCCCCATGCTGCTTTGACCTTGCAGTCAATTTAAGATTCTCCTATTCCTGTTGCATGCCTTGCAGCTGGTAGAAATCAGGTTGTATTTGTGCCTTGCACTGAAGCGTGGGCTTGTAATAAGGTAGTTACAGATCTGTGTGCCAGTCATAGCTGTGTGGAAGATTGAAGTCCATTTCTTAAAAGTTTTTAAGATTAAAAGCGTGTTCTTAATAGAAGCAAAAGAAAACTAAATTAATAAAGAATAATGGAGGTAATTGGAGGTTTGGATTGATGGACTACTAATAAAATTGGAAGGAAACTTATTTTGTCAAAACGAAGTAATTCTACTCTTCTTGCTTTGTATTACAAGACTAGAAAAAAAGCTTTTGGCATGAATCACAAGGTCTGTGAAGATTAAAACTCTGTTAATGCATCATTATCATGTCTCGTTAAATAAGAAAGAACTTTTCCCTTCTTCCATTAAATATCAAGTTTTACACTATATAACCTGTCCCTGAAGTACTCTAATTTAAAAGTGTGCTTGCAAAAGGAGGGTCTCTGGTACTTCAACAGTGTCGAAGATCAGGTGTGCCTCATTTTTAAGGGAACAAAAAGAAAAAAAAAAAAAAGAGGGGAATGAGGAGGAGGCATCTGAACGTCAGTGCATACTGTTTGGCAAACTCACTTGTAAAAGGCATTTGGAATTTTTGTTTGTTTTTCTACATAATTTGCAGTTGTGCAGCTTTGACCTGATCAAGTTGTTTGTTTTAGTGTCGAGCAAACTGAAATTCTAACAAACTTGCTGGCAAAATTTTTACTCTCATAACCAAACATCCTTTTTATGTAAAAGATGCAAACTTGAAATGTGCCTTCTGTTCAGGAATGCTCCAGGTATGACATGCTTGACATAGCACTTGGTTCTGGAAAGTTGATTGGAGGTTTTTGGAGTTGATTTTTATTTGCTTAGATAGTTTGTTCTCTGCCACTTGCTTCTGGTTACTTAATGGGCTGACTAAAAGGGAGTAAAATATTTTGCAAAGAAATGGCCTGCAAGCATCTCCTTGCAATAATGATACTTGACAAACATCACCATAAAACACTTGGTTTTTCTGCTCTGGAAGCACAGTGACGCGTATTCATATCCCAGAATACTGCCTGCTATGGGTTTGGATGTAATTTGGATTATTGTTGGAAGGAATCTGGCACCCCAAGTCTGATATTTCTGCCTAAATCTCAGGAGATGAATGCAAGGATAAAAAAAAAAAACACAGATCAGCTGTAAATGTTTCTAGTGCTTCAAAGGAAGCAGTGAAATAAATGCTTAACTTCTAGCCATAAAGATACTCAAGCCACACAGCTCTTTAAGTGGTGCTCTGAAGAAGCCAACAAAGGGTAAAGAGTGTAAGTTCCTTCTTAAATAATTAAAATGGAGTAGGGCATTTATACAACATTTGTAGATTAAATTTCTACTGATGTCAAACATACCAAGTTTTTTTGTGTGTGTTTTTTTTTTTGTGATGACACTTTACTTGCTGTTTAGTTGGGGATATAGTGAGTGCTGTCTTCCCTGTGTGCAGCTTTAATGTATAGAAAACAAATAGGCTATGAGCTGAGAGAAGAAGGATTATCTGATGTCGGAACCATCAAGGTTACAAGTTGTCCAGGTCAGGTGCTTGGCTCAAAGACGCAAAAGGATGTTATGTCGTTCACCTGGTGATATTCAGAACTAGCAAAAAGGTGGCTTTTTTTCCCCCACTTTCTGTGGCAGTTGCTGTAGGTAATTATTGGAAGGCTCTGTCTTTTAAAGAATTCTCATTTGTAGGACAACATTCATTTAATTACTGCTAAGAGCAATGCTGAAAATAGGCAGTAAGAAATTCTGAGCTGGTGTTTACCAAGTTGGTTGTTTAAAAACTGCCTTATTCATGTCTATGAAACTTGATTAGTGAAATGTGTTCTGTTGCTTTTGGTAATTCAGTTACATTTTAGTAATTAATTCCACAGATCCTGACTACGGCAGCATGATCAGAAGGAATGAGCATGTAGTTGGAGTCAGAAACTGATAGTTTCTGCTTCTGGCTTTTCCTGTGATTTGTCATGCAACCCTGGGCCAGATCTCTCTTGTTTCTGTACCTCATCAATATTTTTTATGTACAGAGCTACATTTGATTCGTATGTTTGATGTTTGTTGTATTTGGAGATCTCATGTACCTGATTGTTCTTAGGTGTTGCAAAGGTACTGATTTGCAAAAAATATCTCAAAACTCTGTACCTATATCTTCATCCCAGACCACCACTAAAATGTTGACAACCTTGCATCTGCTAGCACTATATTGAAATGAGCCGAGTGGGTCCCCAGGTGGTTTCCGAAACAGGTAACCTCTGAGAGCAAACTCCTTGAGATAGGCCCTTTAAATGCTGAACAAAACAGCGTTTCAGTGAGTGGAGTGAGTACACAGAGCAGGGAAGAACATGCATGACTAGATGCTAAAATGCAAGTTAGGCTTGGTGCTTCTTGCCAGCTATTGCATTGCCTTCTAGGTGTCTATGAGGAAGGCTATTGGAATCCAAATTCTGCATCAGTTCGTGCCTGAGTTGCAATTCAAGTGGGTTAAAGCGCAATATTAAAGCAAAATCTGACATCTGACTCTTGCCCTCAGTTAAGCAGTTATGCAAATAAAATCAAGCTCAAGTTATATCTGTCTGACTCGAACACTCCATTAAATTAAATAAAAATCTTGTGCCTACTTGTGCTTACTTTATAGGATTGTTCAGGAGGCATGTTCTAAAACTTCATCTTCAATTAAGTTTTGCATTTTTGTCTTGGTGTTTTAAAGTCTTGGGGTGAAATCAAGCCTTATATTGAAACACTGACTGTAACTTCATATAAAATGGAGTGCTACTAGTTTCTCCTTAATGAGTCAGTGCCCTGTTCTTCCTCATACAAACAGATGTTAAAATGTTGTAGAGGCCAGGAAAAAGGACTCATAACCAGCTGTTTCATTGACTCTAATTACAACCTTAATAAATGAATCATTTCCTTTGGAAGGCAATGGTTGGGATCTGATCAATTTAATATGTACATTAGCAGTTTTGGAAACATTCCACCGTCTGCCTGGTCAAGTCAGAGCTCAGGACTTGGAAATGCAGCAAAATAAAATCATGACTGTGTATGGAAGAAGGAAGTGAAGCAACAATTTACTATGTGAGCATAACAAAAAGAATCACATCCTTTGCAAATTAATTGCCTGGAGTTGTTAGGCTACAGTTCATAGTATAAAATCAAACTGCGAAATATAATCTACTGTATAGAATGCTCATTAACTGGAAGAGTTGCATTTTTTAGACTTTTATACCATTCTTTCAGGAAAGACACTCTTCCCACCTGAAAGCTACATTGACCATCTACTGTGATTCAAATTTACTGCTGAATTTTTACCCAGATTTCCATCTGTTCGTGATAGAATTCTCCCTTTCTTCTTAAGTCTATTTATGGTGATGCAGTTGAACCTCCTTCTTGGGGAAGGATGTCTGCTAGTCCATTTTCGTTCTTGTGACAGACATCCCTGCTGGTTTGCCAACCAGGAGCTGTTGGATGTAAGTAACTTAGAGTGAACACAACCACCCAACAACAGTGCGGGGTATCCCGTAACGCAAATGACAGATACTCAGCATTTCAATTCGACTTCTTGGAGGACCTTTTTACGTCAGTCTGACCAAGAAGTGAAGATCCAAGCTGAGCAGCAGAAGCCAGTGCAGAATTCTCACACATTTCCATTGCTCTGAATGAGTTCAGTGCTATGTGCAGCTTTGGACTGGAGACAGGGCAGCTGTATGAATATGCTGCTGCTGGGTGAGGAGTGTCTTATGTGCAGGTACACAGGGATGTCTCAAGCGCATTTCTGAGTAGTTCTGGGTTTGAAGCTTCTGGGTAGATTAAAGACAGGCTTTTATATAATGTTTGAATATTGGGACTCTGGTTCCCACTTGCTGATTACTAATGGAGGAAGTGTCTATTCGCTCCTCATTTGGTTTATTTCTCTGTAATACTTGTGTAACGAATAGTCATTGCTCCCGTGTAAAGCATTAGTAATAACAGACATATTATTGGTGCTTCCTAGAAGATACTTACAAAGTCAGATATGATATGGAGCACTTGTAATACACAACTGAGGAGTTCTGCAGCTCATCTTCACAGCTTGAGTGGTTCTGTTCTGGTCTGAGGCTTAGGCTTGTCAGGATGTTTACACTGCTACTTGAAGAACACTGCAAATTTTGGAAAAGGCACATTTTCTCTTCAAGTTATTTCTCATTCTATCCAGGTGCCTATACCATCTGTATCCAAGTCGCAGGAATGTGTGTTAAGGATAGGAAGTAAACAACATGATGGTAACCATATGTTGTCCAAAAAGCACCTATGCTTTGGAGGATTTTTAGTATGTTTCTGTGCTTTTTTTAAGTTTTCCTTCACAGTTGTCCTTCATTTCAACCTTTTCTTCTTTAACCCTGAAACAGCTTTGTTTGCAATTACTTGCAAAACTTAAAAAAAAAGAGAAACAGATCTGTGAAAAATATTTAGGAAGATGGTTAGAAATTTAAGGGAAGTACTAAATAGAAAGATTTTTATTATAAAATAATAGACATGTATGTAGTACGACTTGGATTGCTTAAAAGCCATCCATGGGAAGTCAACATCCCTGAGTTTATCACTGAACGTTTTATTCTCCCTACAGCCTCCAGCTGTCACTGTGCTATAGAAATACCACAGTGGCTGGCTTGTGCTTGAACCTCTATTCCCACAAGAGTTATTTCAACAAAGAGTAGGAACTGAATAAGGAAAATTGCAAATGAATCTTTTTAATGATACCTGAATGTCACATGATCTCTGCTGCATGGAGTCAGGCTTGAATTGAGAGCTTTGTAAGTCTGCAGAAGCTCGTGTTCCTTTCTCCCTGATACTACTGGTATTTAAAGCAGTAATGCAATACTGCTGAATATTTATATATGTTAATATATCTGTATACAATGCGAGCACAAGCATAGGTCGTCTCCCTTCTGCAGAGGTTCTCATAGAAAACACGCTGCTCCGCGCCGAAAGCAGTTCTCACTGACGTGGGCCTGTTGGCGCAGCAGTTGCATCCATTTGCACTTGCGTATGGGTCTCGGTGAGAAAGCGGGTCTGGGATTTCATTGCTGTGTGGATTTAATCCTCTTGTGGTGCGACATGTAGCATTAACTACCCTGGCGTGTATCCATCCTCCTGCCTGTGCAAGAGACAATGTCATTGCTGTGCCCTACTGAAACTCAGTCTGCCACTTGTATTCCACCTGTCAGCAGTGTAAGAATGGGGGAATGAGAGTAAGGTTTTTTTTTTTTTTTAATTTAACTTCAGTAGTGAAGGTCAACTCCATGGCACAGGGGGCTGAAGGCTAGAAGAGGAAGCACTCTGCCTGGACTTTTGCAATGCCAGTAGCACAATTTAACTCCAGCAGAAAAAGCCCCTGGATCACGTGAGAGCTGTGAGGAGTGTTATTTGGGAAAGCATTTTGCTTAAGGAAGGCCAGCAAGAGCAGTGGTGTGTGACTTAGCTGATACAGTAGGAGTTTCAGAATTTGTTATTTGCAGAGACTAAGTGGTGGAAGGATATGCCTTGTTTCACTCAGGTCTTAATAGCCACAGTCCTCTTAGGAAACTTGGGTCTAACTGTGAGTGCTTTACTTAGTCCCACAGGTTCCTTTCATGAGGAAACATGACAAACTGACAAAATTGAAGAAATATTCTAATTTTATTTCTTAATTAAACTTATCCTATATCTTAATTGGAAACTGTATCATGTCTTACTTGTTGACCCAGGAATTGTCTAGCCATCTGAAGAAAAGGAGCTAAGTAGTGATGGTGGTGCAGAAACAGGTACGAAACAAGATTGACCAAGCCCAGCCTGGTATCTGTGGGCTTGCTACCTTCCCCTTGGAGAAGATGGGAAAGCGCTGTTTGGGCAGCACCACTGCCTTAGCAAGAGGAGGCCCCTGTCTGTGGCTGCAAGTTAAGGAGCACTTGGCTCCAACTGCTGCTGCTCTGCCTTCTGTGAGGAGTATGTGGGACTTACTGGCCTAGAACTGGGAGCTCCCCAAACTTGCAAAGGTCCCCAAACTGGATGAAATCCTTATGGATGGGGTGATTGAATTGCTTTGGTTTAACCCAATAAATTGTGTAATGCATCCCACTGTTTTATTCTTTCTTATTTATTTAAACAGATGATGTTAGAAATAAAATTCCCAACATCTCTTTTCCACAAAAAGACTATTTAAGTCATTTGCTACTTGCAGTTTTAAAATAGAAATGCTCTTATTTTTAGACACTTCCATAATACTATTGTGCTACAGAGCTTCTCTTTTGCTATCAGTTCCTCTGTAAACCCCCTTCAGTTATAGCCTTTTTTGCTGTTTGTTCTTACAGAGTGGTTTTGCTGAGGAGGCTTAACAGTTTGCTCAGGAGCTTCAACTGTGGCTTACATGTTCAGCAGTAAGAGTTCAGTTTAGCTGAGATAACACACTGAACTTATATCTTCATTTCAGTGAATGACAGTCCTGATGCGAATGTTGTCAGGATTCTTCCTCAGTCTGTTACCCACAGCTGGAGGAGCCTGAAAAGACGTGTGAGTGTTTCCCAGCCTAGAGAGCAATGGGAAAAGCTGGGGCTGATGACAGCTTCTCGGAACAGCACAGAGGAGTGGAATGAAGGATTGATGAGTTGGTAAGAAGAGGAGTTTGGCAATAATTCAGTGGCAGGAAAGCAGAATGGAGAAGGAGCACTAGAGCCAAGTCAATTGCTTGCAGCTGACCTCAGCTGGCTCTTGCTGGGGTTCAGCCCGGAGTAAAGGAAGTGCTTAAAGCAAGCATGAGTTTATGGTGTCTATGTGTAAGTGGAGTGCCAGGTGTGATGGGGGAAGTCCACGGGCACTCTCCTGTAGGCGTGTAGACCTTTAAAATACAACTTTGTATGTGTTTTGTTCAAACTCTTTGACATACAGAGCCTTCATCAGGAAATTTCCAGATTTTTGCAGTCCTGTGTTTCGTGTTCATTTCTCTGACCACCTAGCACTGTTGCAGCCATGACTTAGGAAACTGCGTGCATTAAGTGCTTAATCAGGTAGACCTTAGTCACTCAGCATACTGAAAAGACTGCCCATTTCCCTGCAACAAATAATGAAAAAAATAAAATAAAATCTCCCGCAGGTTAAGCTTTCTCATCACGTAGTCCATGGCAGTTTTAAATTAGCTGTTCCTGAGGACTCCCTTTTTGTAACTAGATTGTGTATGCAGCTTGCTGGAGTCACTATTTGGCAGAAGTTGTTTGTGTAGGTATGAGTTTCTAGACAAGTGGCAGGTGCTAATGTGCTCCTTGCAGTGCGGTCAGCTGATTGATTAATAGTCCTGCTGGCAGGACTCCCTGTAGGTGTTCAGGGAAGGTGTTAAAATACAGCTGCTTTTTTGCTGCTATGTCTCTGCTGAGTTCTGCCCCTGAAATGCAGGTATCTTCCTGTTCAGGTGGCAGTCTGTGCCCTTTTGTTGTCTTGGAGATAGGAGGCTGTGTGGGCTGAACGTGGCCTTGCGTGTTGTTTCTGCCATTCCCTCCACCCCAGTGCAACTGGGGATATTTCGGCTATTGCTCAGTGTCTGCTGCTCGCCCAGGCTGCTGCTAGGTGGCAATGCGCTGCCCGTGGAAGCTGGAAAATCTGTGCACAAATCTGTGAGCAGCGTTATTACCTCTGGCTGCTAGGTCTGGACAGTGTCATTGCCAAACCAGTAGCATCCTCCTTATTTGCAATTCTGCTCAGAGGTTTAGTTTTATTTGCATTTTACTTTTATTAATTCTCTCCCTCAGAGACCCGTGCTCAGGTACAGTGGGAGCCTATGGTTATTTCATCAGCAGACATACTCAGTAGCCTCTCCTGCCACCGTTCTGTATCCAGTGGGCAGCAATAGAAATTGGTACTAGGTATAAGATGTCTGGCATTAGAATGGACACTTTTCTAAGGTAGCTGTAGCTCTGCATGTCACCTCTATTTCACCCCTTCTTGCTGCTTTGTCTTCAGAAGGAGTGCATCTGCCCTTGCCTCCTGTATGGGCAAGTGGAAGGTGTCACAAAATACCAAGAATAAGAGGTGTATCGGGAATTGCTCTTTCACAGTCTTTGGGTTCATATTAAGAAACAAACTTATCTTTTCTATTCTTTCCCTGTTTTTAGTGATGTTTACAGCTATGACAAACACACCGTAAGACTGTCTAACCCGTGTGCGACTCTCCACCTATCCGTGGCTGTGGTATTTTACAGGGGTTGACAGGAGAGCCCTTGTCTTTGGAGCGGCATGTGCTTGTCAGGAGAAATCCCTGGAAGAACATCTCATTGGCCTAAACAGCAGAGACTATGTCCGTGATAGATGCAAGATAGCTCCAACATGTCTTTTAAATAGTGTTTATTTCTGTAAGGAAAATTGAGCAAGTCTTTCCATGTGTGTGGTTGAAATAATGTAGTGTATGCCTCAGATATGTTCTGTGTTTAGGAGGAAGTTTGGAGGAGGAGAGGAATTTCTCTGTCCGTTGTAAGGCTTCTTTTGGCTTCTTTTTGAATAGGTGCTTGTAAAGAATTGGGATCTGGGGGAATGGATATATTTTCCAGTAATTGTAGCAGCAGCAACAAAGAACCTGATACTAGAACAGCTTATACACACACACACACAGCAGTTAAAACACTATGCAAGTATTGGCTGCTATTTCCACGTGGCTGTCGTTGCTCAAGCCAACATCCCTTCAAGCTCAAGCTTTTATTCCACTTTATTGGCTGTGTTACGGTGGGATCTAGAAGCTCTCATCAACGGATACAAGTGTGCTTGGTCCTTTGAAATAATAATAAAAAAATGCTGTCCACAGTGTAAATATCTTCTCCAGCACTTAGTGCTTAGTTCATTTTCCTTCTTCTCAGCTGTGTTCTTGCTGATGATTTTAGGTTTTGACCTTTCCACTCCCCTCTCTGTATATCAGTTCTTCCCCTTCTTCTTTGCTGCTAAATAAATAGCATAGACAAAAATGGGAGGACAGTGGCTGCTACACAGGTGAAATATATTCTTTATTTAGATGCTAAAATGAATGCTATGTCTGATCTATCATGAAAAGTAGATGCAGTTAGTTCATGCTGTTAGATTTATAATTTTGCCAATCTTTTTCTGCAAATGAAAATGGCAATGATGGCAAAGCTTTCCTTTCAAAATTGTTACCAAGAAATGCTAAGTGCCACCACTATTTCTCAGCTTGTCTGATGCTTTAGACATTCTTTGGTACTGCTGGAATCAGTTCAAGTCCCTGATATCTTTTTGTCCATCTTCATTCACTTATGTGCTAGTGTTACATATTTTTATTTTTCCATAAAGTGTTTTTTATAATGTGAATAGAAAATAGTGCAGTCCGCAGCTTGTGCAGTTTATTAGCAAATGTGAGTGGATAAAAGAGTAGAGGAAGACTGTTGCTACCAGAAAACCAAAGAATGAAGATGTCTGAATCTTAAATATTCCAGGAGGAAAGTGAGATTTTCACTCTAAAGAAGTTCTTATGAGGAAAACTGCAATATGCATGTTTGACACATTTTAAAATTCACTGTCATTCCCGTGTAATGCGCTCTTTGTGGTGAGTGCTGTACTGCCTGAATGCTTTATGGTCAGTGCCCCTTCAAGACCTGATGAATGTGTTAATAATGAGGACAGATTAATGGCCTCTTCTCACCTGCAAAGATGCTGACTTTAATGCATTTCCATATGAATTAACCTGGTTGTGAGTGATGGCTCCTAGCAAGATCTGTGTGAAATAATGCTTTTAACTTAATAAGGAATTTTTGTTTTGCCTTTTTTATGCTTTGCTCTTCTCCCCCTTCTTTATGATTCTGATGAGTTACAAACTATTGCTTTGCTCTTAACTTTGTTTCTGAGGGAATTTGAAAGCAGATGTTAAGTCAGGCTCGCTCTCCGTATGTGGTGCCAGTAAGAAGGTTCAGGTGACCTCCCCCTCTGCTCATTTTCCTAGTGTAAGCGCTGGCCTGTACATTGTTCCTAGTTCATAAACACACCTGATCTTTGGGTGAACCTGAGGCTCGCTTGGTCCTTCTTCAAAGGAACAAGATAGGATCCAGGCTGAGGCTAGGTATTTCGACCTTAGCACTGTCAAACATCTGGGCTTGGAAACACAAACATTGTTATTTGCATATGACCCCAGGGTTGCTTCAAGAAAGAAAACAAAAGCCTTCGGATTCCTGTCTAAGCAGGTGCTTCCCTTTTCTGTTTTTCCACTCTGTAGAGATTAAACAGCCACAGAGATTTTGTGTTCAGTTGTCTAGAGCTGTAAATCACACAAAGATGAGCTATCGCCTGCATTCTGTATAATAATAAACCCCCCAGCAATTGCCATCAGAATTTAGACCTGTGGAAAATGCAACCAAGTGTCTCAAGAAGAGCTCAGTCTTGGGTCTGCAGAGGAGGATTGGAACTCGGCTCCCCTCTGAGCCCTGAGGGGAGAAATGTCTCAATTAGTGCATTTCGTAGCTGGCGTTTTACACAGGAGACCCTGGCACTCCTTGGTGGTTTACTTTCTCCATGAATCAGATGATGTGTGAATTGCACCAAAAAAAAAAAAAAAAATAGCCCAAAACAACAGAGAGCCTTATAAGGTGTATGAATATTTAAAACAAAGTTAATGTTGAATATAACTGATATTGAGTGATTTGTTTTGCTTGTAATGACTGGTTTGTGAAAATGTTTCACTTGTTTTCCTCTAAGCATTCCTGCAAAAAAAAAGTTGTTTTTTTTTTTTTTTTTCCTAAGGGGTTTAATTTTCAGGAAAAGAGAGTTAATACCATGTATTTACTGTTTCTGTTAAGAGGAAACGGTGACAGAAAGAGGTGACAGTGTTTGGTTGTGGGGGGGGGGGGAAATCCAGGAAGTCAGTCACATAATTGTGGCATTTAGCCAGTCTTTAAGCAGGCATTTCTAGATAACCTATTAGTGAGATGGAAAAGACAATTTGTGTTGTCCCTAATAAGGAGCATTGCAGACTCAGATTCAGACTAAAAATGTATTGTTGTCTTTGAGTTTCTTTAGGGAAGGTAATGGAGAATTTGTTCTCCCAAAGGAATTGGTCAAATTCATCTTCCAGTTTCATTATCATGATCTTATGAGTCAGAATTACAAGAATTAATGTGCAGAAAAAAATCATCTGGGTATTATTAGCTTGATAAAAACAAACAAACAAAAATCTGTAGAAGCAAAGCTGAGAGGTTCTGGCATCTCAAGAGCACACAAGAAATATATTACCTGAATGATAAAAACACTGCAACCAGTTCAGAACAAAAATTTGTTTAGTCTTTAACCTTAAAACCCTCCTACATTGCTTTCAAAAGACAATAGCTTTACTTATACATAAAAACAGCCCTCTGGTCATCTGACATGCTTCAGTGCTATGAAATGATAAAAGAAAAGGAAGGATACAAAATTCGCAGCTCAGAACTGGGTATTTTCAGATTCAAATTTTAAAATTCTTCAGAGTGCTTTGAGTTTTGTATATATTTGAAAGTGGGGATCGAGATACTTGGAGACAAAATGGAAGAGGTTCATGTAGTTATGTGCATACTTCCCAGTATCTTTGAAATTTTAAGATGCTTTCCTTTTATGTAACTCTAAAATTGAAAGCAGAATCTTGAGTTTATTTTATAAGGCAAAAAGAAGAGTATTTCAGCTTTTCTTGTATTCTATATAGTTTTAATTGTTTTAAGAAACTTTCTGATTTAGTGTGTAATTGTACAATGTAGATGATCTGTTCTCTTCAATTTCTTATCACAAAGTTATCCTAATCTTCACTGTACTGCAAATCAAATGGCAAAGTAGTGAGTTTAGAGTTAGCAGAGAGAGTTAAATACAAAATTTCTCTTCCCTGTGATCAAAACTTCATCATTGACTGAAGTCCACAGTTTGATGAGGAGACAGTATTGTTAAGACTGCCTGTTGTATTGCACCCATTTTTCCTGGGATTCCTCTATGCTCAGTGGAGAGAGAAGCTTGTCTCGGGAGGAAGTTGGAGCAAAAACTGATTTCAAGTGCATTTCCCCTTGGAGGATTCTGAAGGAGGGTCCCTTTGAATTTAGGAAGTTGAGAGAGGCTGGAATTCACCTTTGTGGTCTTAAAATGCCATGTTGATCAAAGAGTGTATGTACAAGCCTTTTGCATCTCTTACTAGCGTTACAGATTGCAAAGCTTACAGGGTGGGGACTACTGGAATCTTTTTCTTATGCAGGTCCTTAATGAACAGTTACGCTTACCTGCTTAGAAGCTAATACATGCATGTGTGCTGCTTTGGAGGGTTCTCACTTTTCTATTGTTGATATTGGTAAGTTTGCTTTTTCTTAAACAGATAAACAAACAAACAATAACAATAACAAAATTGCCAAGTAGTTTAATGTCTGTGCAATCTCAGACTCAGGGGCTCCTGAGGGTAAGAAGAATGGCAGAGTGAGCTTTGCCAAGGGCTATGGTGCCAGGGCAGAATAAACTGCAAATATTTTGTTAATGGTAGTTGGAAGAGACATGCAGTCGTTAAAGCAACATAAAAGCTGAAGTGCATTGACAGACTTTGACTTTCCATGATGCAACATTGGAGTTGTCACCTGCAAGTTTGTAGTTGAGGCTGAGAGTCTTTTTAGAAAGAATCTGCATTTAGCATGTGTCTGACTGAAATACTCGGGGGAGCTGGCACGTCCTGTAGAATAAAAGTTGCAAAGTCACTTTCTGAAGTCCCATTTGCTTAGGTGCAAATGGGGACAGACACTAAAGAACGAGGCTAATGAGGCCCTCCACATTTTTTTTTAAATTAAAGAAGTGTGTGTATGTGAGATCCAGCAGTATATTATGTTTCTGTTCATTACAGTTGAAAATCAAAGTTAAGTGTGTCTAATCATTTGTGACTATGGTTGTAACTTCTTTGAAGCATTTCATATCAGTACCAAGCTTTCCTCTTCCCATACCACTGGTTTCAAACTAAGAGGCATTCTCCTATTCTTTTCCATTGAATTAAAGATTTTGTTCTTTTTGAAAGCACACCCTTTTCAAGGTTTAAATATTCAGTTTAGTAATGTTTAGCATCTTACTGCTTTTATCCCTATGTTTGCAGTACCTTGCTCAATTTAATGAGAAGTGATTTAACTGACAACTGCTATGAAGTCATAGATAAAGTACAGAGTTCTTTCAGATTTACCCTGAGAAATCTGCTTAGCAACTGCGTATCCATTTGGCCTACACGTTGTTAGAGTGCACCCCTGCAATTTGTGGAGGACTCGATTGAGGAATGGTATTGATTTCAGAACAGATCCTGTTCTGCATGCAAACACACGTGTGGTGTCTCTGTGGGTGTGAAGCTGTGGGTGAAAGGTACAGCCTGCTCTCTTTTTGAACAAATTTATAAAAGATTACAAAGCAACACCTGACACTGTTTTCTTCTCCTCAAAGCGTGTTACTTTATCCTCCATCTGGCTGACAGAGATTAAGGGAACGGGCTTATGTAAAGGTTGATGCAGGAAAATGTACTTTAGTGGCTGTTTTCTGAGTCAGATGCTGACCATATGTAGCAGACAGAGGCCAGATCAAAGCCAACCTCTCCGACACTAGAGTGTGGTTTTCACCACAAGGAGGAGAGTTTCAGTTTACAGGAGAATTGCAGTGGACTTGGTGTGGACAGAACTCGGCTTTGGTTTGGTTTGAACCATATTTTCACTTATTCCAGGTAGTTTTGGATGAACATGCTTCTTGATAGGATACTTCTCTACAGTCCGAAAATGGGCTGTAGAGAAGCAATGAAGGAAATGCCATATAAATCCACTAGGTTAAGGTGGCATTAACCCACACATATGTTCGTGTAACTCCACTGATATGTTGCTAATATCTCCCTCCTTTCATAGCTCTAGTTGTCGTCTGAGATTCAGGCTGTTATACTTGAAATTCCCCAGAATCCTGGGCAGGGAGGAGAATCCACTGTTTTGATACTGCCTGCCCACTCTTTTGATGCTGCCTGCATTTTTCTCACTGTAATGCCACTTTATATTTGATACCAAAGAATAGAATTTGCATGTATGTGTGTTGGCTCCCCCCATCTTTTTTTTTCGTGACACCATGTGTCATCGACTGAATACTTCTTTAGCTGCCGAGCTTCTAGAAGCAAAAATTCTGAAGTGAGTCATCGTTCATTCCCTGTAATGGCATTTTTCTGTTAAGTGCTACCCTTGCATGTTTTTCTCCACACAAACTTAACGCAGGCCAAAGGACATTGCTTGGCTTTTCGTTGTTTGATCTCATATGTTAGAACTAGGTAATATTTTAGTCTCTATAGTGTTTGAAATATGAAATATTCCATATTTAACAATATGGAAACTGGCTCAGTGTTTGAACACTCTCTTAGTTATCAAAACAAACAAACCAACAAAAACAATAATAAACTGCTTGGGTTGCAGCAAATTTCAGTGCCAAAGAGTTAAAGGAAGACAAAGATTACCCCAGGGCTGGCTTCAAGCAAATAGTGGATATTTGCAGACTGAGAGTGAAGTGGGAACAGTATCAGTCTGTGTCGAGTGATGCAGAGATGCCTTTCAAGTCCTGTGGAGAAAGAGCAGCTCCTTAGAAACTCCAAATCTGGAGAACCTTGAATGCCCGTGAGTGGTTATGAAGTACAGTATTTTCAGTTAAACTACTGCAGGATACCCTAAAAACTTATTTCTTGCACCTTTTTAGTATTTAAATTCTAAGAACTGTATGAAAAAGTGAACAAATAAATATCTTATTGACAGTGTAAGTCCTACTTTAGCTTTTGAGGCCCATTTAATAGGTATTTAAAACACTATTTCATCTAGTGCAATTTGAATGATATTGATACACATTTTGGCTGAATAACAGATTCTCCTAGGAGTTCTTTGGCATCATGCTAATTTGGGAGCTTCTGACCCCAATAGTAACCATGTTTCTCAGATTGCATCACTTGGCAGCAAGAGACTGTTTGAACTTCCAGGTACAGTGATGCAGATTTGCTTTTCCGTGACAGTGGCTGTTAATAAAGCTGAATTTTGACTTGATCCATATGTGGTCTAGCCATGTGGAGAGTATGCAGAGACTGTTTCTCCTCTTAGTGCTTGTCTATAGATTCCACTGGACTGAAAACTGTTTTATAATGCTCAGAGTTTTGGTGTTTTAGAATATTCCTGAAAATTAATTTTTGTGGGTTAATATATAATTTTTAATTTATAATTTTATCATATTAGAATGTTGCTTTTTTTTTCTGCAAAGTGGGTAGCACTATTTTGTTTAGACCTGTGCTACACACCTCCAGCTCCTTTTCAGTCCTGTTCAGCTCGATGCAAGCAGTTGCAGCTGAGAATATGATCAGTGGTATAAGCTATTTTTAGCTTTGATTTGTACCTGCTAAATTTATGGCTGTAGCCTGGAACAGTCAACCTGTGAGATAAGAAGCAGGAGTCAAATAATCAAATTATGTTCCTGCTTATACTCACTTTCCTTTCAAAGAAAAATATTGAAAATTGAAGATGTCAAGATTTTGCTCAGTCTCTGTGTTGATGCCAGTATCTGACTTAAAGTTTGAACACACAAAGAGAGTTTCAGTGTGGAATCTGCCTGCTTCATTTATCTGCAGACTGTCTTGAAGGTCTGATCTCGAAGGCCACATTTTCCATAACTTTTTGCATTTCTGTTGTGCCATACACTGAATAATGTAGCCAGTATTTAGTTGATAGGCTTAAGCAATGATAAATTGTAAAGAAATGAGTGATCATTAAGTATTGTGGGAAAACATTTTCTTATCTCTGTTATGTTATTATAAATTAAGGATAGTTTTGAAATAGCAATAGCAAATTAGAGATTACAACTTGGTACAGAAAGTAAGGAAATGAGGACAACTGTAGCATCTTAAAATAAGATGTAGTAGGCACACTCTGATGTTTTTATCAGGATCTTAAACTGTACAGTTTTAGAAATTAGAACCTCTCATCTCATCTGATAGGTGTTTTTCTAAGGTGTTCTGTTTGTACTCATGTATCAGTGGTTTACTGTGACTTGGGGCCTACCTGGTCAGATTTGGACAAGTGCTTCTGTGTTCTTATGCACCTGGAAAGATTTGTATGTGCCTCACTGTCTGTTCTGGGTTTCTACACATGGTTTGCCTATAGACTTCTTTTTTTCCTTACTAACTAACTCATAACACTGATATTTTCTTGTTTAAGTCTTGCTTCTCAACTGAAAAAACAAGCCTTCTGAAGAATGCTTTCACTTTATGTTCTCATTATATCTGAATAGACATTATTATTATTAATAGACATACTATGTGATAACAGTTAATCGGTTAATTTCATTTGAGCAATAGGGGATTTCAGCCTTGGGGATTCTGTTTGATTTCTTTGCCATATGCAAGGACTACATTTGAATTAGTGGGGAGTCATAATGGAACAAGATTTTTAAGAATGAAAACTAAATAAATCCTTTTTTTAAGGTATATATTTAGACCTTTCCATTATGCTGTGTAGAACTGAAGAGTTGTCATTCCTCTCATGCAGACTCTATCTGCACCAAAATCCTATTCCTAGGCCTAGAGGAAGGTATAAGCAGGGGAAAGCTCTTCTGTTGGGAAATCTCCAAAAAATTAATGTGGCAATTGTCAACCAGGATTCCGAAATCCCTCTCTGCTGGAAAGCAGCTTCGCAGAGAGGGATTTGGGAGTCCTGGCTGACAACAGGTTAACCATGAGTCAGCAATGTGCCCTCGTGGCCAAGAAGGCCCATGGGCTCCTGGCTGCATGAGGAGGAGCGTTGCCAGCAGGTCGAGGGAGGGGATCCTGCCCCTCTGCTCAGCTCTGGTGAGGCCGCAGCTGGAGTATTGGGGGCAGCTCTGGGCTCCCCAGGACAAGAGGGACGTGGAGCTTCTGGAGAGGGTCCAGTGCAGAGCGACCAAGATGTTTAAGGGACTGGAGCATCTATTGTATGAGGAAAGACTAAAAGTGAGCTGGGCCTGTTTAGCCTGGAGAAGAGAAGACTGAGAGGATCTGATCAACATGTTTAAGCACCAGAGGGGTGAATGTAGGGAGGATGGGGCCAAACTCTTCTTGGTGGTGGCAGTGACAGGACGAGGGGTAATGGGTGCAGGTTGAAACATGGGAAGTTACACCTCCATGTGAGGAAGAACTTCTTTCCTGTGAGGGTGGCAGAGCCCTGGCACAGCTGCCCAGAGAGGCTCCTTGTGGAGGCTCCTTCTCTGGAGATCTTCCAAACCCGCCTGGATGCCGCCCTGTGCCACGTGCTCTGGGTGTCCCTGCTGGAGCAGGGGGCTGGATTGGATGATCTCTAGAGGGCCCTGCCAACCTCAACCAGTCTGTGATTGTGAATTTTGTAACCTGTTTATTTTTGGTAAGATGCAAGCACAAGTAGTACACTTCAGCCATTCAGAAAACAAAACAAAAAATCTTTTTTAGCTTGCAACTTCAATTATTTTTCAGGACAAAATGAGTGTGGTTGATTGGTAAAGGCAGTGGCATGCCCAAGGGAGAAGCTAAGAGTTCAGAAAATGCATATGACTTGATTCAGGTACCAATATGGGAGTGTGAACTCTGATTTAAGGAAATTAAACAAGCACCTCTGGAAACATGCTGTGGGTGAGCCTGGGGACAGACTTTGTGGAGAGTCACCCGCTGTTGGCTCCAGGGTGAGCTAAAATTTGAGTTCCTAGTCCAAACACCTAACCTGGACATCTGATGTGAAAACTCTCCATATAATGCCTAAGGAGCCCCAAAGACGACAAATGCTGCTGGGTGCTATAGAAGGTTGCTAAAATTCCAGATCTGATTTACCCTGGAAAGTTGGTCAGTAGATGAGAACAGATATGTACAGCTTACATCTGCATACTTCAGTTTACATCTACGCAAGAAATTTCTGGAACCTCTGGACTTCTGAACTGCAAGAACCAGGAGGCACAGAGCCCCAACAAACTTCAAAGGAAATGAAAGCACTTGATCAGAGTCCAATGCAAACGTGGAACAAAGAATAAAGGTAATTTCTTTTTCTGCAGGCTGGTTCACTGTTTTTAGTAGCAAAACAACAGCCATGTTAGCTTTAACTGTTACTTGTCTTCCCTATCCGTATACATGGCAAGGCTCTTTTAAAAGATGGTTCCTTTAAAAACACACAAAGAATTTTCAATGGGTTAATTGTGGTTGTAGAATCATATGACTTGTACATACAATTAAAGAAAAAAAAATAAGTAAATGAGGAAAATCAAGAAACAAATAGGTTAAATTACTCCCTCATGGTGTCACACCAAGTTGAGCCCAATGAGAACTTGTTTCCCTACAGGAGGAACAGCACATCTGTATTGCAGTTAACACTCCCGTCTGAATTTGTAAACTTTTCAGCGCAGACTACTTTGCCACATATAGCTGAAAAGTCTTTTTCTCATTAAAAGTTTCACCTAATGAGCATTACGTCATCCCCATTTCTCAGCAGGGTTGCCTGGGCTTGTGCCGCGGTTGGAGAGCACCTTTAAACGGGATGCCACTGCCGCCGCGATGCCTCTCGCTGTCCCCGGATGTCCCCCGTGGCCGGCGGTGGCCTCGCAGCAAGGACATCTCTGCAGCCCCATTGTGGAGTTGGGGCGATGAGGCCGACCACCGCAGCCAGCAGTACCACCGCATGCGGCCACCCCATCGCCCGCGCGCAGCAGCCGCGCTCCCGGCTGAGGGTGTCGCTGACGCGCCAAGCGGGCACAACGTCCCGTGAGAAAGGCGGCCCCAGCGCGGGTAACGCGCGAGGCCACCGCTCCTCCAGAACCTCCCTTGTGTTTCGTAAATGAGAACGACAACACTGGGATGGCGTCCTGGCAGCCCCAGCTAGACAGGGAAAGGGTCTGTAGGGAGGGAAACCCCCTCCTGGTGCTTCAGAAAATTCACATCAGAGAGGTGCCCTACAGCCAATGAGCTTGCCTGAAGATTCAGGTTTTGCCAAGGTCTCCATAAGCCTTAAGACTTTCTGGGCTTAGATCAAGGGAGACACTTCTCTGAGGTTACTGGCTTGGCTTGTTCAGTATTTTAAAATATATATTATAATGAATTTTCCATCAAAGCTGTCACTATCTGTGTTACAAAGATAAATATAGGAAAGACGTTGCTATAGAAAAAAAAAACTGAGTTACCATTTCAAGGCAGGCACTATCTGTGCTGTAATATTCCTCCTGCATGGTGCCCCTTGAGAAGGGAAAACTTAGCAAAACAAACAAACAGCAATTTCTCATCTGCAGCAGCGCTTTGATGTTGTCCTCAAAATCTTGCTGTGGGGCAAAAAGGGCAATGCACCTTATATGGGAAGCCAAGAGTTTCTCGTTAGTTTAATTAAAATCCTACAGTGTAACTAAGCTACAACAAATAGTTCCTTGAAGCAGCCTGGTTAGAACAACACTAAGAGTCCAAATTGTCTAAATAAGGCAATATAAATCTCATTAATGACACAGTTTAATAATTGTTGCACAAACCCTCCTTGTAGTTTCCCCTTTCTCTAGTGCCGCGCCACCCTCTGCAGTGGGAGCACCCAGGGATTAGGGGGTTGGTGGCACCTTGCACTTTTGCAGGCAGGACTGTGGTGATGACCGTGATATTTCTTCTCTTCTGGGATAAAAGAGCATGATCCTTTGGGATTCTCCTTCTTCACTCTGGAGTCCACCTGGGACTATTTTACAAATTTTCTAGCACTTTTAAGCCTTGCTTTCTGTATTGCTCTGTAGTGCTGTGTTGCATTTAGTTGATAAGCTGTGTTTTATATGCGCTATATTCCTATTATTTGTTACTCCCATACCATTCCTGAGAAACTGTGGCTATTCCACTACTGTACACAGATCAACAGAAGTAAAACAAATGAGGCAATAGCCACCTGGTCATTAGAAAAGCTGCTGTCACAGCTAAATCAACTGAAGCAAAGCTCCAGGCGAGCCAAGAAGGCTACAATTCACACAAGGCTAGTCGAGGCCTTGCAAACTCATTACAGGGTGCGCAGCCTTCGCTAGAAACAGTGATGCAGCAAATGCAGTATTTATTGGGCTGCGCTTGACTCTTTCGTTGTTGGGAAATTGAAAAAAAACCCAGCCGCTGCAGAGGAAGAGGAATGACTGCAAGGCAGTGCTCCCCATGAGTGCAATGCGCAAAGCCAACGCACGGCCCTTATCTGTGAGGAGGGGAGCGGCTGAGCAGGCACCGAGCGGGAGCTCGTTTGGGACGGACGGGACGAGCCAGCCGGGACGCACATGCACCCCAGCACCTCATATGGCACTGCTCACCGTGGCACACTGAGGAGCAAGGCCAGGACTGCTATAAACACGCTTCTGAAGCACGTTCATGGCACAAGGATGCTCAGCTCCGGCTCCACCAGGGACACAGATGGTCCTGCACAGGCCCGTGAGTGAGGAATATCCCTAGCAGCTTCACAAAAGCTTCTCTTTTCTTAGGGGAGGAGGTGTGCATCAGGAGTAGCTCTTGTTGCCCGCCAGAGTTTATTTTGTGCTGTCCCGTGTGAGCCACAGCCTGTGCCGTATGGACAGCACGTCCTGTGCACCACCATTTGTGTAGCTTCACGCGTTGCTGACAGGCAAGTTTGTATTTGCATTACTGTGACTTCCGAATGCATACACTGCTATTTTCCTTCAACTTTTCATTTTCTTTTTAAAATAAGAGTTCCATATAATGCTCTGTATAAATGGGAGTGTACTTACGTATACATAAGCAAAGAGATATATCTCGGATTGAGATCTTTATAAGCCCCAAATAAAATTTTATAATTGAGTTAAAAAGCCTTTAGAGGGGGGGCCTGTAGCGGCGATGGCACTCACTGCAGGACCATCCCGCTGAAGACGGGCTCCCTCAGAGGGACTGCAGCCCTGCAGCGACGCTCTGCACCCCTCGCCCCTCGCTCATACTCGCAGTGCCAGCGCCGCGGTGAAGAACGGGCACAGTAAACAGCAGCTGAGAATTTCCACCAGCAGTATTAATATCAATGGCGCCTGCAAAACCAATAGCATAAGTCTTGCTCTTAGCGCTGTAGCACATGTTTAATTAATCAGGCCTGCCATCCTCATTTGCCCTTCACTGGGTTTCGCTGATGATTACCCAGTGGAAAATTCAGCCCCTTAATGCAAACAATATCCTTTTTAACGCTTTCTTCCCAGGGATGAGCAAATTGCAGGGGGTAGCGGGTGGGCGGCTGAGCTCCCTCCTTGCTCCCCGGACCTTGCGCCACACTTAACCCTTTAAACGGGCTGCAGATCCGCTGCTCATCCAGAAGACCTCTCCATCCGAGCCATCTTTTCTCTTCCTTTCAGCTTTACTTACAGGATTAGAGCCAAATATCTGGGCGCCACGTGAAATGTGAGGCCGGAGAGGTATTAGGTGCTAAGTTATTCTGATTTATTCTGTGGAAGGAATCATGAGAGGCAGCACAAAGCCCTCCCTGATTCTGAGTTTTAGGGCCAGTCACAAGTTATAGTTTTCAAGGACATCGGGGTTTTATTTTCTTCCTGCTAGGAATGAGCGGGGAACAAGAAAAAATCATCTAAGAAACGAAACCCTTGTAAATAAAATATAATTCACAGACAGGAGAGGAATTTTCCTCTGGGTCATTATTAGCGAAACCCAGGGAGGGGATAATAAGGACACGAGACCTGATTAATTAAACATTTGCGCTTATTGTGTGTAATTACAGCTCGGCGGTGCGGCGCGCGGAAACGTGCGGAGCCCACGACCCGTCGCCGCCCGGCGCCCGGCGCTCGGGCCTGCCCGCTCGCGCCCGCGTCCCCGCTGCAGCGCCCGCAGACTCGGGCTCC
>JAUBNY010000645.1:3663685-3703681 GCA_032275445.1 Crypturellus soui | reverse complement strand
TGTAGGGAGGATGATGGGGCCAGGCTCTTCTCCGTGGTGTCTGGTGACAGGACGAGGGGTAATGGGTTCAAGTTGAAACACAAGAAATTCCACCTGAATGTGAGGAAGAACTACTTTACTGGCACAGGCTGCACAGAGAAGCTGTGGAGTCTCCCCCTCTGGAGATCTTCCTGGATGCGACCCTGTGGCCCGTGCTCTAGGTGTCTCTGCTGCGGCAGGGGGGTTGGACCTCTGGGTGATCCCTAGAGGCCCCTTCCAACCTCAGCCATTCTGGGATTCTGCAGTAGATGGCGCTCAAGAATACGCCGCACTGCTCGCTTAAAGCTCTGTCCGCAGGGGTCGTCGACTCCGTAGTCTTTTCCAGGTCTGCTAACTCAACCCCGAAAGCTGTCATAAGGACTGTTAAAAGAAACATGAGGCATTTGCTCACTTGTGGGAGTTGTTACTGCACACGATGAGCTTTTGGTGGAGCCAGAACTTCGACCCCCTATTTACAATTCCTGTTACTGTAGATGTGGAGTTTATGGATGCCCTGCTTCAGATTAGTTTCTAGCATACATCTGCAGTCAAGAACCTCAAAAATATTGTTCGTGGTTATCAGTGGATTTCTGGTGGCATTAGCCAAATTCTACTGGATAGCACTGAGTAGTTCTGTAAAATAACCTCATTTACTACAGAATAGATGGGATTTTGAAACTCCTGGACTTTTATATGGCTAAAAATCCAGAAAGTGCCGTACTCTTTCTGAATTAAGCTGGTTTATCAACTTCTCTATGTGGTTTGAAACCCTACCTTTCTGTCCTTCCAACTGCTTTTCAGTGTGTGGATCCATCCGTGTGGATTTGAGTCGGTCACTGCCCCATGTCTTGATGGAGCATTTAAAGATGAGGTTAGTGTGGTGTGTATGTGAGGAAGAAGAGGAAGAATGGCAGTAGGTTAGGGGAAGGTTTCTCAGGTTCCAGTTCCTGCCTCAATCTAAATACTAGCTAAGGGGGGGGGGAGGGGGGAAGAGAGAGAGAGTAAATAGTCCACTCAAAATAAATGCTAGTGATATGGTGAATGATAATGCAGTGGGATACACACGCCAGCCGATTACTGTCCCTCTGTGCTTCAGTGCAGGTACCCAACGTGGCCACAGCTGAGCTGGTGACTAGGTCATTAAAGCTGTCAGCTACCAGTGACTCAGATAGTCGATGGCTCATGTCATAATGTAATACTTCTTTCTTTTTTTGTTATCTTCTCTGTAAAAACAAACTGTTGTCTATATAAAAATGAACCTTATGTGGAACTGCGCCAGAAGGTATTAAGTGTAGGGAAAACCTCCTTATTTCTAAGTAAAGACCAGCCAAATAATGTATTATGATAATGTTTATCAGTTAATTGGTATTTCTTGGCCTCTCAATCCTGAGGTGGCAAACTGAGAGAAAGACCAGAACAGTTACATACCCATCAAACCATGCAGATGTTGAATATCATAAACCGTAAAGAGGTTTAAACTACCTATCAGCCACTTTTTTTTCCTCTGCTCCTGATAATGCCATCCATCTTTCTTAGCCATGCATACAATTTCTCTGCCTGTCAGTATATTCATCCATCTAATTTGGGGAACTGGATCAAGGCTGAGATTCCTGGTTGAGAATGTGCAGTAGGGAAACTAGAGTTGGTGAACTTACTGGAATCAAAGTCTCTTGAGGCTGTCCACCCTGTGTTACCTTGTTCTGAGACTTGCTGATGAAGTATGATGTCTTGGGTGGTTTGTCCTCCATCAAAATGCTCATTCTAGAGAGCTTGTAGAAATCAAATGTGTTGTAGAAGCAGATTAAGAAATGAATTTTCTTGAAATGTATGTGAGAGCAAAGGCATTCACAAGAACCATTCATGTACGAAAGGGTACGAAAGTCAAAAGAGACTTTCTGCTGCTTTTGGTGAGACCAAAATCATAGCAGCACATTATTGAAATAAGATCAAAATCACAAGATATTCAAGTGGGAAAATAATTCTTAAATATATTCACCTTTTAACCAGTTACTGCTTACAGACAGTAGGTGGAGAGCTTTTGGGGATCAGTAACACCTTTGTATTTTCAGTGTGTACGAAGACAGAAGATGTACTGATACCTTTGCACTGCTTAAAATGCAGGCTGCAGAGCTGGCATCACTTGGCTTTGACATCTTTCTTGGCAACCAGGCCACCTGTGAATCCTCAAGCTGTAGGCTTAGCTTACATTTATTTTCAGCTGAAAATGTAAGTCAGCACTCTTAACAGCTCCCTTAACTTATATTTAATGACATTGATTATGAAGGGCATCTTTAAAAAGAATTCAAAATTTATCTGCCATCAGTAAATGAAAGCAAAAAAATCAGTGGGCAGTGCCCCATTTTCATCTTACCTGTATAGGAGGTAGCAACCTATCTCTGTTGTACTCTGTTTTTATTACCTTTGCTAGAAGAGTGTTGTAGTGTGATTTTAAATGGTCCATCCCAGCTGGTAAGTTGTTCGGAGTATCAACATTTATAAGAAAGATGATGAAATTTATTTATTTTTTATTTATATTAAAAGAACATTGCTGAAGTCACAAAAAAAGATACTAAAATATTGGGAACAGTCAAACTGTAGCTCTCCCTGTCTTCTCCTTATTCCTCCCCGTGTGTTGGGTCGTGTACTGCAACTGCCAGAGACAGAGAGAACCAGGTCTGCCTGAGCTGCGTTGTGGGAGTCCCATGCCGGGCGGGGATCTACAGCTTTTACTTGCTCTGGTGAACAGTTCGAAGTGCAAACATACCCTCTTGGTCTCAGTGCAAAGGAATACGTGGGGAATGTCCTGCCTACCTGAAAAGCTTTGTGTAAGCACATAAAAAATGTGCAAATAAAAATGTGCAAAAAAAAGAGCGAGTTTTACACTTTTATAGGGAGTCGAGAGAATTGCCTCAGTGCAGCCCCTTGACAACTAATTACAAAATGCAAAATAACCACAGAAAAATGCAAAAACAATTATCTCTTCCTCATAATGGTTAGGAAAACAATTTACACAAAATCAATGCCTGATTCTCCTCTTCAGTATGTCATCGTCCCTCGCACATAGCTCTGCCAACTTTACTGGATGTACTCCTGGTTTGGAGTTGTGAAACTATGAAAGGACTGAGGTCCTCAGATTGTAAACATAAATGCCTGTAACTGAGACTTTCTTGCAGTTTGGGTACACACAGCTGCTGGTGACGTTAGGCATTTGGATGCACTTCTAGCTAAAAGTGAGAGCTCTGTATCACTTGGTATTTTTTTATCCCTCCCTTGACTTTCAGGATGCATTTATAGTTTAATCAAACTACTAGAAGATTAATACAAAATATTTGGAGAGGTCAAAGTTTCAAATGAGTTTCCTTTCATGAGTCATCATACACTGCCTTGTCAGTGCCTAGGCAATGAAGTTTATTTAGTAAGCTGTTGTAGGTCGTTAAAGCGTGGTGGCATTCTCATTTTCCACTTCTGTACACTCTTGCTTAATACATACTAATTTTGAAGGGTTGAAGCATGGTAAATCTTAGTCTGTAAGGAACAGTCTTCCTTCCCAGTTCAAAAATAAGGTTCAGTTCTTAAAAATAAGAATGTAAATAAAAGTCGTTATAAGACTGTCAAACATTTCTATGGAAGAATAACACCAAAGCTCTTCTGTTTGCTAATCCAAGAAACCATCGTGCCTCATTCCTCCAAGGCATAAATGCTGGGAAGAAGCGGGAGGGAGCTTCTTCCATGCTTTGTCATCCGGCAGGGCTATGAAGTCACAAGTATAACGTTTTTTATAAGTTTATATATATATATGTATATATTTATTATTCTCTTGGGCATGAGCTTTACAGCAACACATGGAAAAATTTTATTGTCCTCAAGTACAAAGGATTTGGGGTTTAAAAATGCAGCTGTTTATGGAGATCTGCTTACAGGCATCATTTGGAATTCCATTTTGTTGTCTGAGATGACAAAGTAACAGGATTTCTCATAAAGGCGGGAAATATATTACTCTGTCATGAAGATGTTACTCAATAGAATTTCTTGCTGGTATTTAGTACATGCATAAATGTTCTAGTTTTACCGTCTGCAACTTTTATGGCAATGTCCAACAGATTTGTGAGGTCAAATAATCCCCTGTTTTATCTGCACACCTGAATTACTTGTAATTTTCTTTCTCTGACTGGAAATATCATTGTGCTCAGTATTGTCTGGTCACATGATAAACACAGTCCAGAGGTTAGAGACTGAATGACTAGCAACAAGATGGCAATACATTTATGAGAATGTCAGTTCTCTTTCTTCCTAATTTCTTGGAAAGGGTTTTGAGATGTCGTCTTTCCTTCATGGAGAGGAGAGGGCTTTTCTTATGAATCTGTCATCCTGTATCATGCCCTCCAGCAACTGCTGGGTGATAATGGTGATAACTTCTTGCTTGAGGCAGGTTTTGTATCTGTGAATCTGTTTGTCTCATGAGAATACCTGTAGTCAGGGACTAGACAGGTTTTTAATGTATCGTTACTTAGAAGAATTGCATTTATAAGAAAAAAGATTTTGGCATTGTTTCTGAGACGTGAATATCTAAAGAATGGCCAGTATCAGTAACTGGACTGAAAAAATGATTTTTTGTGAGATAATGGGTATTTGAACTTATGACCAGGAACTGTAGAAAAAATGTATGTCATGGGTTGTTTAAAAACTGATCATTGAAGGAGTAGGTCAACTATGTACAAAGACTTGAGCAGGGAGGTGTTTTGCAAGACTTCCGAAGATAGCACCAGCACCAGCTTAAGCTTTAAACTTTTGTCCTATCCAGGTCAGATAGGACAATAAGAGACTGCATGAAGAGTGAAAATCTACCTGGAAACTTGGAGCTTTGCGGGCTCACTAGGTGATTCTTACATTCTTTACCTTTATACTTCTTGACTATATGTCGCATCTTTCATACCAGCTGTATCCTGAAAAAGAAGCTGTGCCTATGGGGCATGACTGAAACCAACCAACCAACGAACCAAAATACCTCCCAGCTTTTCAACCTAACACAGATCCTATGAAGTGAGAAAGCAAAGCTGAAAAAGAGACTCCAAGAATTGAGGTATCTGAAACCTAGAGTAATTTTGAGAAAAGAGGTCAGGTACAAGAAGAGAGAAGGAAAAGAAGAGAGAGATGAAGCTTCTGGAGCTTCTGAAGCTTCTGAAGACTGGATCAATTCTTGATAATTCAAAATTTAACTCTTTTTTTTCTGTTTACATCCTTTTAATTGATCCAAATTTAAAAGGAAAGTATATAATTATATATTATGTGATTATAGTTCAAACAAAGGTGATTAAAAATGGCCCATATAGTTCTATAAAGCTTTGCTTTGTATATGCATGTATTTTTAAAATTGAAAATTTACCCAGTCTTTTCTCACAAGAGACAGAATTGTTGAAATGCTAGATTTATGAATAGTTTTGATGAAGACTGCTGTTTGTCTTCAAGTTGTCCTTCTCTGCCCGGTGGATTTTTAATCCCTGATGATTTTTAATGAATCAGTTCAGCTCGCAGAATTGTTGGGAGTGTAGCACAATCATTTGTGTGACCTTAAACCAGCTAGAATCCAGATGGTGAAATCCTTTTCCTGTGAGCAAAGCTCTCACTGTTTTAATTGGACCCACTGGGTTTCTCAGGTGGTACTGGTAGCTTCAAAAGTAAATTTAGATACCTGTTACCTCAATCAGCTGTAATTTAATGTATCATTAGTACAGAGAAAAACAAATAAAAGTTGTCTGATAAACAATTTATGCCTATGCCTATAAAAATTATTTCATTTGAGTATTTTCCTAATTTAATGCTAATTATATTTATTGATGCAATAAATTATATAATTATAATCCTAATTAGAATTTTGATGGCATCCACTGTTGATTTGCCAATTTAGGAATAACTTGCCTGTAATTTTGCATACCCAGCATAATTCTAAAAAGTTAGGATCTTATGAGGTCAAATGTACATGCTTAGTAGCTAAACACTAAAATAGATTTCAAATCTAGCATATTCCTAATTTTACTGAAATCATATAGTTCAGTTTTACTCATATAAGCATGTCAGTGTAGTTCTTTAACACTGTTACTGACAAACACGCAATAGTTGACTGAGCTTTCCAAAGTTTTTTTGCTTTTCAAATTCTGTGTCTAGGTGGGATGGGCAAGGAGTCTGAGGGGTCTACTTTCTAGTGGGTTATTCATGTCTGTATGGTCTCTTACAAACTGTGCCGCAGGAATACATAAGAATGAAAATAAAGCAAATAGTCTAAAAAAATCAGGATTTTTGTCTAATCTGTAGATTTCTTATTCACTGCTGTCTTTTAGATAGTTTAGAGAGTTTGTCAGTTGGAAGATGTGAGAAATTTCCTCAGCCATTGCTAAGCTGGAAATAAAGTTAACTTAAGCTGGTATGCACTTTGAAAAACGTCTTCCAAAATAATCCAAAAACAAAAAGAAATCTGCAATTTTGGAAGGTCTGAGTATGTAAGGATAATACTCTCCCACCCAAACACACCCATACATCTATGTAAAAAAGGCAGAGAGCGTCTTGTCCAAGCTCTGTTCATCTGTTAACTTTTTGTGTTGGCATTTAGTGCATCTTACATTAAAGACTTGCAATCTTTTAAACACTTGTAATGAAGAAATTTTTTCAGATAGCTTGAAAAAATATTTTAAAACATCTGAGCTTTTGTAGTTTGGCCACAGTGGGCAAAAAACCCTGAAACTGTTGCTTTTGCAGATACAAGTGTCTGTGCTGAACTGCTGGGTATATGCAGTGTATATATAGGGCAACAGTGGACACTGTGAAACTGTGGGCCAGCTGCCAGACTTCAGGCGCTCCTTCACATATTCCTTCCATTCAACGTGTTTAGAAAGCTTTCTGTAAGTAGTCTGATGATGGACAACTCAACTGAATGCAACCCAAGTAAACAGCATTTACAAATGAAATAGGGCAAACATCCTAACGCCACTGCCATTTTACCCATATACTAGTCAAGTCAAGTATGCAGACAAAACATTTTTCCCAGTTATGTGATTTCTGACTTCAAGATGGCCTCTGGTGACATGAAAAGAGCTTAGGGTAGTGATTAATATCTGTGGTGCTTGTAAGCAGCCTTGGTGTCTTAACTGTCCTCTGCCCCGAGAGAATTCGCATGGAGAGCTTCTCTCTCATGTGTCTTTGATCCTGCTGGTTGATTGCTTTGATCTGGTGCAAGGACAGTGAGTGAGTCAGGGCCACTGTTAGAAGGGAGAGGTCTGAAAATAAATTCCTCGGAAAATAAGTTCTCTGTTGCTTCTTCCGAGCTCAGAGAACAAACTACTATCTCACTGGGGACGCCTGGATGAGAATGTACCATGAGTTTCAGAGAAAGAGAAAACAAAATTTATCCAGATAAGAAGAATAATGAAGGTTCTGATTGTGGAAACCGATGAATAAAGTGAATAACCTGGAAAGCATGTGACTCCTGCAAAGAGTATGCGATACTGGGTCTCACCACATACATAATCACAGAGCTGGCTGGAATGGACTGTGTCATTTTTATTTTGGGTCACATCGCCAGCACTGCGCATCAAACTCAAACATATCTCAAAGTAAAAGAACTATAATCTGATCTTAGGGAATGTCTCAGGATGGCTGCCATGGGAAGTGTGATCGGAGCAGCACCTGCTGGAGCATAAAACCCTATTGTAGCAGCAGATCACTGCTCCTCAGTCTTAGTGGCCACGCATGGATTAACGTACATTCCTGGTGCTTTACTGCAGTCCTGGCAACCGAATGGCTCTCATGTGCTTTTTGCCTCAGGAAGATAAGCATATAAAGAACTGAAGTATGGTATTGCACAATTTATATCCAGACTACTTGATTATTGATGCCAAAATCAATTCCTAACTGTTTTTTTTTGTTTCCTTTCTATTTCAAAATTTAGCAGGATATTAAAATAAAAGATAGCACAAAATGACACACAAAATTACTAGACTAAAATCATCAAATAATGAGTTTAAGTGCCATTAGGTTGTTGTTTTAATTTGCAAACGTTGGGATGTATTATTATGACAATTATAGGAGATGGACAAGTCTGGATATGCAGAACTACATGGGCTGACTCAAGCAGGTCTGAATTTTCAAAATAGTTTTCAGGTAGCTGAAGGAACCCCAAAATGCCCTAGATTAACCATCTTGTATCAGAGGTCCTTTTTAAACACAGAGCTAGAGAAATGTACATATTATCTAATATATTTGTGAACTGAGAAACTTGGAAAAAAATGTGGTATTTGAAAGTCAAGGTGGAATTGTCTTTATGTACATCTAGTTACAGAACAGATGGTTATGTTTCCATGAGGCATTTTATAGGTTAACATGTTAAAAGCCAAAGGATTTTTCATATTGTAATGGACATTCAGAGCATTCCCTGTAATGGTTCTGTTGAGCTGTTGTTGAACATTTTGTATTAATATTTACTGAGACAAAGAGGCTTTGTACGCTGAGATCTTAGTTACTATAAATAAAACACACCAGCAGCTGGAAATATCTTAGATAGCTGTATTCATATATATTCAGTCCATTCTAAAACCTCAGTTCCCCCAAACTGATGTAGTCTACACATTTCTTATATGCAGCTGCTGGCATATGAAGTAGTTCATTTTATTTTTGCATTATCACTGGTTAGCACTAATGCATATGTTAACATATTGCTGTGATGGAAAAGCTTATTTGGCCTTCAGTGGGGAGAAGCTCTCTTAAGTGTGTCCGTGAGGAGATGCTAACAAGCAAAATAGAATAATGGCTTCCTCATTGTGGAGATGGAAGTGCTACTAATGGAATTAGGGTATGTTGACTATGAAATAAGGGTGCTTTGGAAACAAATGGTTCTAGAAGGAGGTGTAGCTTTTTAGTATCAATTATATAGCAGCCTAATTTAGTGCAGGAAGATTGGGACACAAGCAGGCTTCCTTTTGCTGCACCTGCCTGTTCAAGTAGGATAAGGCCACTGTTTCCTGCTGGCTAAAAGAGTTCCTCTTGGCTCTCCAGTGTTCACACTGGCTGTTAATACAGTTAGGATTTGTTATAGAGATACTGACAGATGCAAAACTGGTTAGTGCCATTTTCCAGTCTTTGGTATGGAGAATGAATTAGAGTTGCTAAAGTTCCCATTTAGCATGGTACTTCCATTAAGAAAAAAGGAAAAGAAGGAAAAGACAAGCATTTTAATGACAAAAAAAAAAAGATACTGTATCTGTGCTTGTTTAATGGCAGCTTGTGAGCAATGGTAGAATTTGCAGAACAGGTTCTGATCTCTGCGTAGTGGTCTATGGTTCTGATTTGGGTTCTGAGTTGAATGAACATTAGAAAATGATGCTCTTTGTAGCTACATTGAGAGTATGACCACAGACTTATGTAGCTGACTACCAAGAACAAATGTGTTCATGAAAATGAACTGCTGTCAAAAATCAGTGGATTAAGATCACAAATAAGTAGTCTTGTAAAAATTCACTGGTATGTGTGGGAAATGTGCAGCGAGTCAGATATGTGCAGTGAGACAGTATGTGAAGACAAGATCACTTAGAATGTTATCATCATAGAGGATCACAGACTGGTTGAGGTTGGAAGGGGCCTCTAGAGATCATCTAGTCCAACCTCCTGCTCCAGCAGGGACACCCAGAGCACGGGGCACAGGGCGGCATCCAGGCGGGTCTGGAAGATCTCCAGAGAAGGAGACTCCACAGCCTCTCTGGGCAGCCTGTGCCAGGGCTCTGGCACTCTCACAGGAAACAAGTTCTTCCTCATGAAGATGTCCTTAGGATGCTAAGGACATCTGAGGTTTATAATCAGATAACATTTTACTTTCTTAGTCACAGATAGAAATGTCAGAGAGAACACATATGTTACAATAATAGTCTCTGATGATCTTCTCATCCTCTGCTTCAGGCTACTGTAGTGCTGAATACCTTCCAGGAAAATCTTTGGGGCTACTTTGCTTATTTACTTTAATGTTGTGAGTTCTGTTCTGTTACACAGATGACTTTGTATTGCAAACATAATATCTTATTTTACTAATTTGAAAAAACAGGAATGGAAATATTCTTTTGTAATTAAACATAATGATGCGTCAGTATCCAAGGTCACTTCCTTCCAGTGGGAAACAGTTTTGCCCTAATCTCTCTATTTTTCTGCAAACTGCGAAGTATTTTTCATTTAACACTGGTGGGAAGTTGGCTTGCACTGCTTTTGTCTTACAACAACCACCTGAGATCTGTTGTGGCCACATATCAATCTTCGGTGTGCTAAAGCATTTAGATATGCAGTATATTGTATGTTGGTAAACTAAGTAGAAGTTTGGGGGCACGAATTACAGAAGTTGCTAATAAATTTGACTGCCAGTCTACTTAGCTGTTTCCAAGTTAGCTCTGATTTGAGAGAAGCTTTTTGGGAGGTCAGTGGATCTTTCAAATAATAGATACAGGAAGTTTGCTTTCCGTTGTGGTGCTCGAGTTGGTCCTTAAGCTTTGTGATTGAAGGTCCTCAGTGTGATAGGGACCCTTTGTGATAGGGTCCTCACTGAGAAAACTCTTAATTGGGCAATTGGATTATATTGCAAAGGGAGATTGTTCAGAGGAAAATGTAAACTGGATTCCTTAGATTAGATACCTCCTATCCCTAGAAAAAAAAATTAAGAATGGATGTCGCAGTTTCAAAAAAAAGGTCTAAACCACTGGGGCTCATTGGCCAAAAAAAAGCATATGCATGAGCAAAAGAAAAAGACAATAACAATTACTATCCAAAGTTCTTGATACATGAGCTGCAACTTTATTAAAAAATTCCCTCTATGTTTTGTGCCTCATTACATTAGTGCCTGTAGTCAATGGTGTAGGTTGTCTGTGCACTGCTTACTGGAGCAAAGGAAGGGAAAAAGGCAGTTTGGGAAAAGGATACCAGTTTGATGGAAGTTGGAAAAGTCTTTCTGTCTCTTAATTAGGATTACTTTTGTGTCTGTGTGAGAAATAACTTGGAATTTCTTTGAAAGACTTGACAAAAGGAGGCAGAGTTAAATCCTCCAAAAAGAGCTATATGTAGTTGAGGAGCATAGTGAGTTTTAACAGAGTAACTTCAGAGACTTGATAAGGAATTCATTAAATTTTTAAGTAGAGTTCAGTTACAATTTGCTATATTCTTGCAAATATAAATTACAAAAGCACTTCTTTGGTACATTTCTGTAAGCTGCTTCCATCTAACCAGCATAACAACACAGCCTCGGTGGTTGTGCTCTGTACGCAGATACTGACAAGAGAGGTGAACCAGAGCAAAATAAAATGGAAAGTGGAAAAATAAATAGTAAAATAGATACAAAAGCAGACTGAAATGATTCACTTTTTAATATTTTATTTTCCTTTGAGATTCACATAAAGGACTTTCTGAGAAGCGCTTTCTGGGATTTCTTGTCCTTGCCTAGCAGCTGCCAAATATGTTTTGCGGCTTTACATGCATCTGAGTTGCCCCTTCTGTCTGAAAGCAGCATCCTTATAGCCCTTCTTTAACACAGATGCCATTTGCCAGGAGGAAGAAATAACATAAATACGTAGACACAAAATAATCATTGGCTTCAGGATTCCCAGCAACAATTTGATTGGTCTCCTTTCCATTTGTTGTTCATTCTCATGTACAGATTTTTTTCTGTAGAAGGGGATTACATCATACTTGAGGCAAAAATGGCTTTTTTTTCCTGCTCTGAAGTAACACTCTAGATAGTGCTGTGTAACAAGATGTGCTTCTCCTCGTAGATAAGAATTAGGAAATGGAGATGGAGTGCCATTTGCAGGCACGAGATTAGAAGTATTAGTGAATTTCAAGATATACATGGAAAAATCACAAGCTTTTTTTTTTTTTATCAGAGAGCAGAACCCACAAGACTTACACCAGTAGTTTGTATAATGATACCTTTATCACACCTAGACATTGCTAAAGACAGGAAAATGCTGTCTAATAACTGTGAGGTGCTTGTGATGTGAAGTGTTTAGCAGTGAAATAGCTTAAAGGAAAGAAAGAAAAGTAGCTTCTCTAAATCTTGTTCAGAACTAGCACGTGTTCTGACTTGAAAAAGTTTTGTTAATCTCTCAGATTGAGTCTGTAATATCTCAAACAAACAAACAAAATCGGTAAAGAGATTAGAATGTCAGAGAGGCTTCCCTCCACAGATGCGTTACGGTACACGGGCTCTTCTGGCAGCTCCATGCCCCTCACTAGCATTCCTCGTGGATCCCAAGAAGGGTTAGTCTTCTCAAGAAGTGAGCTACGGTCTTAAACGCCTCGCCAGAGACACTGGATCCACTCAGGTGGCTGCGGGCACGTTTCAGTCTGGCCTGAATCTGGTTTGTTCTTACACAGTAACTCCAACAAACTAAAGGTCATTTTGTTTGGGGAGAAAACGTTTTCCCAGTAGAAATTGCCATTTTCTCGTGGAAGTCTTCAGTTTTGCAGTTACTGATTTTTCTCATTAAGAACAGAATTGCTAATTAACTCTAGAACTAAAACCAGCATATAGAACTCCAGTCCTGTAAATTCGCATTAAAAATGAGTGAATAAGTGAATTACCTAGCAAAAATGTTTACTTGACCAATAGTCTGAGTATAGGAGTTGCCAGCTATTTTCTGTAGTGTGTTGAATATTCATATTATAGACTTTAAGCATATGGCCAAAAAAAAAAGAGTATTAGTGTCCTGTGAATGTTATAGGTCAGAATTTGGGCTTTTTATTTGGCATCAACATTAGAAAGGCTATCACTGTTGCTCCCTTTGTGAATATGTTTCAGTTGTCATTGCATGCGTGCATATAGCATGTTGATCTGAATCTGGTAGGAAACGTTTGTACCAGTGACTGCCAGCTTATAGCGAAGAACTCCACAAATTGCTCTTGCAGAGCACAACAATGAAATTACTGAATTTCTTTTGCTATTTAACAATTTTGAAATGCATAATTCATTTTATTTAAATGATACGGATGCACTAATGCACTTGGCTGAAAAAAGCATGCATATGTAATACTGTGTACATATTTCTTGTAATTACACCAGGGTTGAAGTGTGATCATTATGCAAAATTTTGAGAAGGTAATGACAGGGCTTAGTGTTTTCTGCTTTCTGTAGAATGAGATAATTGAGGGGAAGGAACAGCTTCTTGCATAGCTGGAATTAATTTTGGTACATTCATTAGTATGCTGTCAGCGTGCAGCATACCTGGGAAGGTTAACCCGAACCTGCAGAACAATAAGGACAGCAAAAGTTCAGGCAAGGGGCTGGAAGTGGAGGTGCTGGAACAAAATAGTCCAAACCGTACATAAATTTGTCTTGTTTGATTTGCGTAAAGAAAATATTTAAAATCTGGGTTGATGAACATTCTATGCCTTTGTATTAACATGCTTAAAAAAGTAGCAGCTGTTTTGCTAATTATCACGCTGCCGCACCAACACAGCATTATAATTTAATTTGTTGGACAAATAAAGCGCTTGGCGCTGGAACCGTCATGTGTTTTAAGTCCTGTTAGGATTTGCTGTGTAAATATCAAGAGCTCCACAGTGGTTCTGTGAGGGCCCTGTGTAAAGTAAAACGCTAGGACTTAATCCATCATTCTCTTCTCTGCCTGTGTTCCACTGTGGCTTTCCCAGCCCCTTTCCTGTCTGCCTCTTGCTCCCTCCTCCTTCCTGCAGGAATCCTGGCTGAGCAGCCGAGAACTTCCAAGCGAAGATTCTGTTCCCAGTTATCCTTATTCATCCTAATGGAGATGGTTTCATTGGGCTGTAGGAAGGAAAAAGGAATTAGTACTGGTGGAGGGAGGAAGGTAGTAGGGAGCATTTGCGTGTGTGCAAGGGCCTGTTGGCTGTGCAGTCTCATGCCACCAGGCAAAGATAAGCTGGAGACAGGTACTGCCTGATGAGGTGGCCGTATGTCTGGAGGGGGCACTCCAGAAAGGTCAAGGCTCTCCGCAGTTCCACTGCTTTCCTTTGCTATTTTGCCGGAGGAGGATGCTTGCCCAGCTTCCCTGAGGTATGCCGCTTCTCTTGTGCATCCAGACTTAGCACTGGAAGTATTTATACATTCATTTCATAAAGAAATGGGAAAATGTGGAGCTTAGCTGGATGCAGGCTAAATAAAATGTATGGATTGCCGGATATTGTTTTCTGATCTGTCCTGCAGTGCTTTTCAGTATGTAAAGTCTGGGAGAAACAAACAAACAAAGAAAAAAACATTGTAAGGAACAATTGGTAAAATAGTTTTGGAAACTGTCTGCTAAGAAGGGCACTCAATATGTTATTTTGTTAAGAAGAACACAGAACAGTAGAATGTGGGTGAGTCTTAGATGGCTGATTGCTTACTATGCGTAAACTCATGTATAGGTTTAAATTAGATGCTTAGGCCCTCATCAGTGTTTAAATCTAGATCCACTTTTACATACGTTATCCAAAAAAATACAAGAATTATGAGGAAAAAATCCTTCTGTTAGTGTTTTTAGTATTTTTCTTTTTTTTGAAATAAATCAAATCTGATCGCTTCTCTCTATTTCTGTACTTGCTGAGCTGCTAAAATTTGCCATGCTGCCTTGGAGTGAGACCTGTGTGGGAGTACACTAACTTCTGGGCTTTAAGAGCAAGATTTCGAAAAGGTGGTTAGACACTGAAGGATGCAGGTAGAATCATGGCCATAATAACTCACTGAAATGTAGGTAGACCTACCTGCCTCATAGTCTGGTATATGCAGTGAAGTTTCTCCTGTTTGAGTTGAAAGCAGGTAGACCTCCTTTATTTCTGTTTACTGTGGATGCTATGATACACCCCCTTGGGCTTTGAAAATTTTACCTCATCTAAACTTCACTGTTGTTTCATTGGTGACAGTAGGGGTAGGACACCTAGCACGTGGATAGATCCCCTAGATTCTAGTTTACTTATTTACAAGCAATTAGAATGCTGAGTTGAGTTCAAGCTTCACCGCTTATCATTTGGTCCCTCTGACACACGGGATAGGCAGAACACAAGCAGGGGATCAGGAATGTGAGCAACCCAGTCTGAAGAGGCTGAGTGATGTGTTCTGTCCTGGGTGCTCAGGGGCAGCTTCACATACTTGGCAGCAATTAGTCTTGTTTATCTGGTGGCAGAAAGAAGACCCACCTGTCTATAGGAAGAGCTGCTTTAAAGAAAAAGTCCCTCTCCAAGAGATAAGAGGGTGCCAGTTAGGGTGCCAATGAGTTGAAAAGTATGGCCTTTTTTTTTGTTGGGCATGCTTACAGAACAGAGAGCAAAAATTCTAAGAAGTGTCTGCTAATGAGATCTGCTAATTAAATCTGAACACTTCTGACCTGTAGAAATTAACTGCATTGATTTCACTGCTGTGTTTGACCTTATGTTCAAATGCTAGCACCTAAGATACTGGAGTTTTAACTTTAATGAAGTGAAAAGGCTAATGTAGCAGGAATTTACAACTCCGTCAGCTGTTGTAGCTCTGACTTTTACCTTTCTACAAGAAAAATGTGATCAGCTTGGTTAGATGGAAATCTCCTGAATTACGGGGCTATTTTTTAACAACCACTTTAATTTCTTGTGACTTTGGGTACTCTTTCTTTCACCTAACTCCAGACAACTTTTGTCTCTGAACTAAATCTAAATTCCTCTTTGTAAATTTTGTTATTGCCTGCACTGGGACATGGGTATCTAGTTTTAATATTAACCAATAATTGTGCCATCAGAGCCTCAGTATATATGAGAAGAAATAATTCAACATCTGACAGTCTTCTCTTAAACTTCCTTTAGTGCTGAAAATGAAGATGAGTTACTGAAATGCAAAACTTCCTCTGAAATTATTTATTTCTGACAGAGGAGAGCAGGCCAGTAAGACAGTATTGCTGCAGAAATTTGCATCAGGCTGAACAAAATGTTCTCAAGATCAAGGCTGAAATGTACAGCAGAAGTACATTAGAAGTACAGCACTCTTGAAGGAAAATATATTGGCAAATATATTTCTGAGCATGTGACAGAGCAAATCGTAGTGAGTTTACATGTATTTTTAAACTTACATAGACAGAAAAATACTATCAGTATTAGCTATATGAACTCAGTTTATCAGACTGCATTTTGATGTGTATTTTGTGTTTTTTTTCTGTTTAGAAAAAAAGCCATCCATCCAATCTCAATTTCTTCTACCACTGTAGCTGCTCTTTACAAGAGGAAAGAAGGGAGCACCAAATCCAGAGAGTCATTGAAGACAAACAAAATAAAGCAACCAAAAGTGGCCCTTTGCTTTAGGAACAAAGTTTTATTGCAAATAGGAAATAGTACGAGAGCTTCCAGAGCTTTGGGTTTGCTCTGAGCAAGCACTTTTCCAGGTCTGTCCTTCTTCGCGGGCTTTTTCATTTTGGAGAAGATCATTGGTTCAGCTCCTTCTCAGCTTGCCTCCATGGCTCTCTCCCATCCCCTCTTCCCAATTTTGTGGTGTGCTCTTCCTTGAATGCCCAGCTCTGATGGACACTGAACTTCAGCACATTTCTTATGTTTGTGTAAATTATTTGTCATGTATGATGGTCTGTTCATTTGTTGTTTTGAAGTAGTTCCATAAATGAAGAGGATTTATTTCCGGTAGTACATCTTGTTTCATGTTACTTATGTGTTACTTAATGAATTAACCGTGCCGTATCTGCCTCAGGAATCACAGAGTGGTTGAGGTTGGAAGGGGCTTCTAGAGATCATCTAGTCCAGCCCCCTGCTCCAGCAGGGACACACGGAGCACGGGGCACAGGGTCGCATCCAGGCCAGTTTAGAAGATCTAGTTTGGTTTATACCCCAGCCCAGTTACTGTATCCACAGTCAGTTTGTGGGTGTGGAATTTTATACTTATATCTGTGTGGAGTAAAAAATTCATGTACTTGGGACTACTTGGGGTAAAGAAGGATTTCTGTTGTATCCAAGCCTGTAGGAACAGGATTCGAACTATGATATGTCAAGTTACTTAAAAACCTCCTCTAAGGTTTAGCAAATCTTTTACAAAATGCATTTGTTTTTAATATAGCTAACTCTCACTAAGTATTTTTCAAAGTACCTGTTTCTTTTCAAATCCACCTTAGCTCAACTTGGCATTATGGCAGAATTCATGAGAGCTGTGAATAGTTGTGAATATTTGAATTTAAAATGGTTTCATGTAAATTTTGGTAAGATCATGAAATGAAAAGGAATGAAAAAGAAGCTAAAATTCCTACAGGAAGTCTTAGTCAATTGAATGTTTGGTCATTTGAACACTTGCCTTTTCTATAGTAGTAAAAGGAAAAGATAAAAAATGCTCGATCAGTGTTGTGTGGAAGCACTGACAGGAAAAAAGCATTCTGCGAGCAAGATAGAAGCAATAAGAAACTTGAATAGTTCTGAAGAGGAAAGAATATTGTGTTTAAAAGTACTTTGCACTAAAAAATAACCCAGATTAGTGAAAGATCTTATTTGTATCCCTGAGCAGCCTTACTCTTGGCCAGACTTTTTATTTGTGTGTGTTCTGGCCAATGTTCCCCATTCCCTTCAATTTTTAGTTTAGTTCTGATTTTAATGATTAATAAACACTTATGTCTACAAATAAATCATGTGAATAGATTGAAATATAAACTGAAAGATAGGCACTCATGAACTGCACACACGAAATACCGATGTCACTTTATTCCAACTGGAGGTTTTTCCCCTGGCTCTGTAAATTGTTTCTGCCTCATGGGTAGGCTCGATACTGAAGCTGGGCAATACACACATTAGTGCATGTGCTCTAGTGGAGCGGTGGGAGAATTTCAGCAAGTTCTCTGCCCTCAGTGTTCCATTAAATGAGAGGAAAACAGAGAGTTCCGATTTACACTTGCCTGGCAATCACCAAGGAGAATGAAGGAAAAAGAGGAGAAAAAACCCTCTTCTAAATCATCAGCTCTCTTTACTGAAGGCCGTTTCAGTACGCTGGAAACAATTTTGTGTGTCTGCCCCAGTTAGCACTCAGCAGCTATTGTGCCAGGCAGGCCAGAGTCAACATGCAGCAGCTATTCAGAAGTACCACACCACATGCTCTGAGCGATGGAAAACATGATACCTGGCAAAGGAGCTGATGAGTGATGGGGATGCTGAACAAAATGCCTATTGTGCACTGAGCCCTTACGGGCTCCCTCGTGTTCTGCAGGGAGTTCAAAAAACAGTATCTTCCCTCCCTCATGCTGCTATGTTCCCTCGCTGGCATGTGCCTCATGGAACCTTAATGGGGTATCCTCTAGTTCCCCTGCTTCCCACTGCCTGCTCAACAGCTCACATTTCCTTCTGTTGCCACCAGCAAATCAAGACTGCATTGGCTTCTGTAGCCCTATGTAGCTCTCTGTAATTTTCTTCTTAAATTCTTTAAAAAGCAATTAAGTATTATGGTAAAGTACTCGAGGGATAATTTCTTTCCAGTAACACTTGATGGTCTCTCCTGTCCTACTTGAAGGGCTGACAATGCAACCTGATCCACAGCAAACAGCACCAGGCCTTGGTTGGCTTGTGAAGTGTTCGCAGAGTGTCTGACGGATCATGCTAGTAGCTTGCTGAGCCAAAGGAGCAGTGTTTCAGCTTAACTCTTGACATTACTCACAGCCTGAATTGTGCCTTGCCTTCCCTGGTTTCACACTAGCTCAATTTCCGTGGAACGGTTCTTTCTTTGCCATGAGGCAGGTAAGAACGGGGGAAAGTGTCTCCCATCTCCCATGCTCTCTGCTGGTTTTTGCTTTCTGAGAACTTGTCAACAATTTAGCTGACATGCAGATAAGCATGTGTGTGACCTCAAAACAGAGAAATCTTTAATGTTTTGCTTTAATTTTCTGCTTTGTGTCCTTGTGGTTTTTTTTTTTTTTTTTTTTTTACATACAGAATATATATATTTTTTTGTCTGGAGGCATTTATTTCTCAGTGTTGCTTTTATCCTATATCAACTCCTGTATGGTAAGTAAGGATGGCTTTTGCTGATGAACTTGTGGTACAGGACAACATGTTGCTTTGCAAACTGGATGAATACTATGACCTCCCAGTTGGGGCTAAAACGGGAACTGTTTTTAGAAAAAAATCTCCTTCGGGTAACATTGTAGCAATTTCACTTATATGCTTTTCATCACACACATCCCCTCTCACTATCTCAATTCCCGTAAGTCTCTCAAGGACTAACATTGTTGTTATGGGAGAACTTTATTGGAAGATGCTCTGCAGAGATGATGCATTAGGTCCAAAGTGCCAAAACTTGATGCCAAGGCCAAGCTAAATACATCACACTCTTTAATGTCAGTTTATGAGCAAATTGGAAAGAATTATTCTTCAGAGAGTCATGTGAAAATAATTCCAGGCAGCAGATGCAAACTTGCAGAGGCGTGCCAATTTTTTTGTTTGCTTGCTCTTTACTTTTTGGGAGGAGTCCTGGAGCAATGAGGCTTCAACAGCAATTTCAGTCTCTGTGATGGCAGTTTTCTGACAAAGGAGAGTACAAGGTTCTGTGCATCCTTGTCTTGGCTAACTTGATATCTAAGTCTTGATAACTAAGATATCAAGCTATCTTGATAAGCTTGATATCTTAGCTAAGATAACAATTTCTACCAGGTTCAGGTACTAAGAAACTAAAAGGAATGGAAAGAAAGGTTACATGTTTTTGTTTTCTTTTCTTCTTCAGAACAAGTCAACTCCCCTCATTTAAACATAGGACTGTCCCTTGACACTTCTGTGCAATTCAAGATTTCTTGCTTGATCATACTGTCTTGTCAAAAGAGTAGCAGTGAAGTAGGCAAGAAGAGGAAGGGCGGGGAGGAAGAGGAATTTGATCTGCATTTTTCATTCTTGACATATTAATATATTTTTTAAAAAAAGAAAAAAATGTTTTAGCAAGCTTGCCTTGTGCTGTATCCTGCTCATGCACAGACACAAAGTCAGTGGAATTTGAGAGAGAGCTGGGAGATCCTGTAAACAAATACAGGTGAAAGGCTGGGGAGTAAAAGGAGAAAGGGGTAAAGTGACAGTGTTTGAACTTTTTTTTTAATGCAATGTGCAGCTACACTGGTCAAACTGTACTTGTGGAAAGTCATTAAAAATCACCTTTAAAAGCATGTTACTATATGCATATAACATAGTATTATGTATACTATAGTTGTGAATTTTTTTTGACAGTTTTCATATCTCATCATTTAGAAATTTCAGATTCTGAGCATGACCTCTTTTTTCTGCTCAACCTATTAAGATTTTCTTCATCCTAAGCACCTTCTCTCCTTTTCTTTAACACCTGCTTGCAGCCCCTCAGCGTACGTGTGCCAGTAGATTTGCTGCAAAGGCAGGAGGTGCAGCAGCAACACCAAGTCCAGGTGGAAGGACACAAAGGATCCTTTCCTCCCTGCTGAGAGAATGTTTCAGCACTCCAAACATTTGACTGCCTTTAGCAGAGAGTGTGTGAAAGCTGTGGATGCCTAGGAATCAGGCCTTAAAAGAACTCATATATATTAAATTGCTCTTCTAATGAATCAAGATCTAAGTGGATCCAAAAGAAAATAAACCAGGAGTTACTTAAGGATTATGCCAGTTACCATTAGTTTTTTGGCTATGTGTCAAAATAAGACTTTGGATTTTATTCTCTATCTTCTGCTATTTATTATGTTTTATCATCTTACTGACTTTCTGTGTATTCAGAGCAGGTAGCATAAATGCTGCCAAAAAAACTGAAGCTAAAACTGATCCACTGCTACTTTTGGTTCAGCACTATTTAACAGTTTTAACAGTCACTTATTTTTATTATTCATCTGTTAATGGTTGTTGGTTTTATGTTGTTGTATTTATAGACTAAATCTCCTAGTTTAAAAGCAAGTATGATTTTCTTTGACGTTTATGTGCTATTAGAAATGAGATTTGTGACCAAAGCAAGCTGTTCCCATTAACCTTGCATGGTAAATAGCTTTTATGAAAAGACCAAAGATATGGTCATACTCAAGTGTGAAAGCTAAGTTGTATACAGAAATCTCCCTTTTGAAGATTGGAACTGGAAAATGTCTTACCTTTATTCAGTAATCACCAAAGTCATCCCCCTGTACAGTTTAATGGAGTAAAAATGAATCCACTTATATAAATAAGCAACAAAATAATAGAGTCTCTTCAGGTAAACTTTTCAACACTAGGAAGAAAAAGCTTGAAGAAGTAGAAACACTAGTTTAATTGCACAGAATGTGATTAGGAGACTAGCAGGAACGAGCACTAGAATTAGTAGGAGCATTTCTCAGTATGCTATCAAAGGTGAAATGTCTCCTCTGAAGGTTCTTACATAGCATAGAGCAATATGTTGATTTCACATATTAAATAGTTTTGCATTGATACATGCAAATGACCTTTTACAACACCTGTATTGCCTATAAATACATATATTGAATACTAAGAATGTTTTGAGGGTTCTTGAATAAGAATGAAACAGCTGTTTCGTACTTTGCATTGACTTATTAACCATGAGTGCTCAAAAGTCAAAGCATTTAATGTGCTTGACTGTCTTCAGTGAATTCATGCAAATGAACCTGCTAAATAATTATTTGGCCTTCCATATAGCATTCAAATCTTTTTAATGTTGGGCAGGAGGTGGGTTTGTTTTAATAATTGTAATAGTACGTGCACTAGTGTGTGCTGCCAAGTCTACTGACTTGTAATATATAGAGCTCCCTTGTCATTTTAACTGCTTCAGTAGTTTAAATTGCATGTGGGTGATTAAAAAAAAAATCAGTCAAGTGCATATTTTGAGGCATTGCTCTTCCCCTTCTTTGATTTGCTGGTTCATAGTTTCTTAATTTATAATAGACTGCAGCTTGTTGGTGCAAGTTGGCATCTTTTGACTTGATTTACTTCATCTCTGTATAGCACAATTGTCGCCCTCAGCATGAATGTGAGAGCGCCGTTTTGCGACTGAGAGAAAACACTGCCAGCTTACAGTAAACCTCAGCGCTTGTCTGAGTCCTGGAGGAGCCCAAGAGGATGGGTTATCTTAGATTAATGAAACTGAGTCTTAGAAACTTTACTGTAATTTATCAGTGTCTTCCAGAAACTGGAACTCTGATGTAGATAGCGAATGCAAATAGCAAACGTGAGTGTGAGAAGAACATGTAGAAACTGAATAAGAGCCAGGGCTTTACTGATGATCATATGTGCCCCTTTGCTACTGTTTTCCAGCATAACTCTTAAAAAAACAACTTTCATTTTTTTCCCTCACTTTTCCATCAACCCTCATAATTTTCTAAAAAAAGTTTAAATAGAATTTTTTATCCATTGGCATTGTGGTTGTGTGGTGCATGTTACTTGTACAACACAGTAACCAGAGGGAGGAATTAAGTCGGAGTTAGTAGCCAAGGCAGGCTGAGTGCATCTCCTTAAGCTTAAGTGAGGCCTAAAGTGAAGCCTTGTCTAAAGTTAAGCCAGACCAGAAGCTTAGACTGGGCTTAAAGATAACTTAAATGTTTTCATATTTTTCTGCAAATAATTAATTTACCTTTTTTTTTTTGCCATTTTGAATAATTCATCAATTTAAGTGAAAGGAAGTCTAAGAGGAATCATTGATTTGACAAATCTTTTGAAACAGACTGAAGTAACATTTTCAGTGTGAACCAGCTCTAAACATAAGAAAGGTTAAACTGAAAAATATTTGTGGACAAAGTGGACAAAGAGGACAAAAGGTCTCTCACCACTCAGCTTTGATTTGCTTCTAATCAAATAGACCAAATACTGGCACAGTGCTGAGTAAATACCTGGGGCAGCTGGCTGCTTTTGGGTCCATTTTCTGGGCTGTTACTTAGCCTTGTAAGAGCTGAGTTGCCAGGACGGTGGCAACATCAAGGGAAAATCTAGTGGTTTTTTTTTTTTATTTGATGAATCTCTGTCTTTTCTTGGGACAACATTACTGTCCACTGCAAGATTGCCGAGAGCCATGTCCCTAATACTGGAGTTTCTAGATGCTATTTACTTCCTAGCTTTTTGACATCTTTTGTGTTGAGGAAAAAAATACTTTTGATTCCAAGTGCTATGTGGAAGTGTATCACAGCATACACTCAGCTGTGAGTTCAGGCAATGTCTGTGGGCTTACATACTTGTTTTTCCTTCTGTCTGGATGACTAGCAAGAGGATTGTAACTGCGAAGAAGGCTGCAGCGTAAGCTAGTTTAACACCTGGATGTTGTTCATGTTATTTGCTCAGTCCTTTAGAGACTCCAAAGCAAACCTAAAGTTAAAAGATTAGAAAAGGAAGCTGAAATATTTGGCTTGCAAGTACTAAAGAGAAATGCAAGAAGCATTGACAGGAAAGGGGCTTGAGGCCCAAAAGCAGTGAATGCATGTCCACAGGGAAGAGCAAAACTTAACTTGCTGTGCAGGGTCTGTGTGCTGCAGCACTGGGAAATCACAGGGAGCTTTCTACAGTTCTGAAACCAGTGGGTGGTTTTTGTTTTGTTTTGTTTTTGATTTGCCTTAGAGCCAATTTTCAGATCTTTAATAGGAACATAAGCTTGGATTTATGTGAAGCAGAAGTCAAAATACTGGTGAAAAGCGAGTGTTGAAGGACTGGATATGTCTAAAATGGCTGTTAACATCACAAGAATGTTTAAGGAACTACAGGTATTCCTACCAGGCGTTTTCCCAAGAACTTTTTGTCCTACAGGTTTGTATTCTTCCTCTGTTGTCCTCTGGAGTTTTCCCAGTAATCGAAGTTTTGCATAAAAAAAGCAACATCAGTTGTTCAGAGCTTCTCAGCCAGTTTATTCAGTGCCTTCCTATGCGAGTTACCCGGTTCTGCAGGTTTAGTGAAGTTGTGCTTTAACATGCAACCTGTTCACCAGTGAAGCAGAGAGATTTCATTAGCACTGAAGTACTTCCTTTGTTCTTCTTATATAGTGATATTTGTTGATTACTATTACTTTTTTCCTTTTCTTTTTCTGTAAATGATGATTGACAACCTTGCAGTCTAACTTTTGGGCTAAACCATTGCTAGGATCTGATAAGTTTCTTGATTAGAAGCAAAATCCTTATTGTGCTTAAACTTATGCACTATATTTACTTCACCTACCTTAGTAATTGTTATCCCTAGCAAAAGTTTTATATATATATACCCATTGCCTTTCAAAAAAGTGTATATATGTGTGTGTCTGTGTGTATATACACACACATACAAAGTCATTTTCTCTCTTATCATTTAAGTTGAATCAATTTATTGAATGCCCTTAGCTGTGTTACTCTGACAAGTCAGGCTGAGCCCTCCTAGCTGCTCTACTGTTAAATCATCCGAAATGCAGGCTCTGCTCACACACTTACACTCATGTTCTCATATGGAAAGTGCTGAGGAGGCTAAGCTGAAAAACAGAATTCAAAGTTAGTGAAAGCTGATGAATATAACTTTAGGAAAACAATGAATGTGCTTGAAATAACAGAGGAAAAACTGCTACATAATGCATAAATGCAAAGTGAACATAATGCATAAATGAGAAACTTCATTTTCCTTCGAGAAAAGGTGCATCTTTCTTGTGAAACAAATCAGAGATAAGAAACAATTTCAATATTTAAGTTATCAGGTATCTTGCATCTGATCAAATTATCTCTCTCTTCCTATGGGTTAGTTTCAAGCAATTCTTTGCCTTGGCATATAGGGGGGGGAAAAAGCAAGCAAGAAATTTTAAAGAAATTGTTTTTACATCTTGAAGATATTGTTGTATTGCCAAGATTGCCAATCTCAGGGAAATAGCAGGAGGCTCCCCTTCCTCTACTCAATAGCAAGTTTCTCCTTGAATGCAAGTTGAAGGCACTATCTGATCCTGTGGCTGCCAAGCAGTTCAGCTTCTTCATAGGGATTTTTAAGTCTCGTCAGCCTTCAGACTGTCTTGCACATTGGTTTAAACCTCCTTTGCTTGCTCAGGGACACGTATGCTAGAGCTTGGATTTGTTGTGCTGGATTTATGAACAGTCAGGAGTCAGCTTTTTGCAGGTGTCTTTTGTACAAAGTGACAAATGACCGTGTTAGGGGGTCAGATGCTTGGCCTAGCCCAGGTCCTGAGGGCTGCAGGTGCACAGAGCTGCTTGGCCCCTCATGGGCCCAGTCCTGATTCCACCAGGACGCGCATGGCAAAGACTTGGCTGTAGCTTAAGGATACAGGATAGGTCTAAGCTGTCGGATCCATGTGCTCCTGCAGGAAAGGCAAGGAAGCACTAGGGGCCTCGACTTAGGAAGCACAGCAGAAAGCGACTGCAGATCTGTTAGCAATATCCTGGGCACTGTAATTCCCTTCTAGCATACTCTGGAATCCGGGAGAGGATTTAGGCAGATGAGTGTGTTCTGCTTTGTTTGGCTTATGCGCACAAGCGCTCTTGCTCAGGTTTCTGGTCATTATTTAAGGCTGCAGCAAGGTTTTTGATGCAGAATTTTTATGCTGCTGTGGGTAGGTGGGGACTCCCAAGACCACTAAGGACTTTCAGTCTGGCTTACCTGCCTTTGTTTTCCCAAAAGCTTAAGTACCTTTTGCTGAAAAGTTTTTCTCAATTTTCCATCTAAAGTTTCCTCTTTCTTCCCCTAAACTTTCCCCTCTCTTCTTTTTAAGGACTGGAGTTTCAGCTGTGGTGTTTTTGTTCTGTACTTAACCTAGGAGCAATCCCATTGCCCTGAAGTCCTTGATCCTGGAGTGAGTGGCCGCTGAGTTCTAACAGCTCCCTGTTTTTTCAGCAAAAAGGTGATAAAGCTCTGTCAGTGCATTGTGGTTTCCCCTCTTTTTGTAGAGTGATTCAGTGATAAAAATATTTCATAATCAAACCAAACTTCATAAAGCATGCATGCTGATAACAGCAAATATCATTAAATAACTCTGCGTTTTTGTGCACAACTGCTGCTTTAGGTGGGGACCAGGAACAAAAGTTTCAAAGTGTTATGATTTGAAATCACTAGCAAAATAGTTTTCTAAACTTTGTTTCTTGAACAGTGACATCAGGAAACTTTGGTCTCTCTTACTAAATAGCAACAGGTTCTATGTTTATTGAAGTAGATCTATTTCTACCTAAATGAATTTTCCAAAATCTTGACCTAACATTTCAAAAAGATTAATGCTTTTATGACTGTATTGCATTTCATTTTAATTCTCTTCCAAGAAAGGCAATGCAAATGTTGAGAGTGCCGCTGCGAGGACATTCGTGATAGCTCCAGTGACAGCACCATGGCTGGCAGGCTTTGGAGTGGCCTGCAAGACTTTGAAAGAGAAAGAACCCCAATTCCTCTAAGTTTGATAGACCTGGGTTGCAGGACCTGGGTTTGGGACTTCCACAAATGAACTCATTAAGTGTGTTTTTTTTTTTTCCTCGTTCATTTCTTGTAATCCTAATAACTTCAACTGGCAACTGAAATCAGTTAATTTTATGACTTTGAGATTGAAACTTACAAGTCCGAGCTCCAGACTTTGTTGGAGGCCTCTGGCGCGCTGGCCTGGCAGTGCTGGGGCAGGGGGTGGAGCGGCCGTGCTTTCTGAGCTCGAGTTGTTAGTCTGTTCTTTCTGCAGCAGTTTGGGTGCAACGCCAGACCAATTGCTTTTGTAATAACCCGTGTCACTCATCAGACATAGCCTGAAGACAAGAGAGAAATATTTGTCAAGTGACAGATATGAAACAGTCTTCTTGGGTGACTTCTTATTAGTTCTTCCTCCCATTTTCAGGAGCTTACTTTACTCTCAGGCTTTTATAAGTTGCAGTTACATCTGCCAGACTCTCTGCTGTTGAAATGATTATCTAAGGCAGGACGTATTTGTAATGGCTCCAGTACAGCAGCAGCAGCGAAAGGCTTATTTGGTTACACGTTGTTAGGATTATTTGATGGCTGAAGTAGGAGGAACTGATAGAGCAGATGGCCTGTGGGCTGCGCTGATCAGCCATACTGTAGTGTAAATCCTGGATCCATGGGCTAGCGTGAAGCGCTTTCTGTTCAGGCAGGATTCATTTCCAACTGAGCTGGACTGTTAGGCTTGCCCTGTATTTCCCATTACTGCTTGGTACTCCTTAGCTTACATACAGTCTCTGTGACCTCTGCCTATTTGTTAAAGAGTTTGTGGAATAGAAAATTTCCATTGCTGGCACTGTTCTCAGGTGGAGAAGCTTTGTGAGAAGTTCTACCAAAATGGCTTAGTCATTTATGAGGTGAAAAAAGAGCAGATGGGAAAACTGTTTTTTCATGACAGAGGTAAAAATCTTGCAATATTTTAGTTCAGCAAACACTGTCTCTTCCTCCTTTTAGCAGGGATACAAAATTTGACATAGAAGGAGGCAAAAGTCTGTGGAAAAGATTATGTAGTTCTGTATATGTATGACCTCTAGAGGTCCCTTCCAACCTTAGGCATGCTATGATTTGAAAGACTTTGAAAATGTCTATGCAAAGGGAGGCCATAATGGGGCTTCTGGCACCTCGCATGTTTGCTCTGTTTCAATATGTGACTGGATATTGTTCAGCTGCGCTTAGAAGTTATACAGGTGTTGCTTAACATAGAGGAGCTCGCAGACCACATGATAGGTCACAAAACTTGACACCCTAAGAACAATTTTGAATATAATGTAAAAAGCTCATAGCCTCCATTATAGATTTTTACTGAAAGGAAGACAAAACCATGAAGATCATCACTAATACCTGAAACCCTTAGAGAAAGCGAGTTTATTTGGTGGATATGTGGAGGTGAGCTAAGGAAGTAGGACGTACTTCAAACCTAGACGGAAGGAAAGTACAGCAGCCTCGGCCAGTCTTTACTGCTGGAAGTCTGACTCTTTCCATCAGCCTCTGGAGCTGCTGTCGCCGCAATAACACCACACACTTGCTGAGCAGCGGCAAGTTTTGGTCAGAACAGCTTGTCTGTCCCTGGGCTGTGATCAGCCGTTTCATACCCCTGAAGAGAGTGCAGGGGGAGCAGGACAGGCAGCGCTCACGCTGACGTGAGCGGGGAGAGCCCTCCTCTGTGCTCCCCGTAGGTGGTCGCCAGCACTGCTGAAAAGCTGGGTTGACATCATAAAAACAAGGTCACCAAACAGCAAGTGTATCTCATTTCAGCCCACAGTGGGCCTTCTCAAATAGGCCAAATGAGTGTTCATATCGCAGGCTTAAATTTCTAACAAACTCTTACTTTGCAACATAATCCGGGCTAGAAAATTGAACTGCACCTTGAAGCAGGATAAATTTGTAAGGCTTTGAACAGGTGAGGGCTTCTGTGAACACAATCAATGCACAAGACATTCACCCTCCCTCAAAGAATACAGTTTCCTTCTTTTGCATACAAAATCTTATATGGTAAATAGCAGTAACCACAACACTTCTTTTCAAATAGGCAGACCTGTCTTTAATTGCAGTCATCTGGAGGTCAAAATAATTGGAAAAAAAAAAAAAGCCTGTAAATTAAATCTTCACATTTTTGTTTTCTTTTGGTGTTCAACACGTGTGAGCTATGGCATTTAAATAAGCTGAATGATAGCAGAGCAACCCAGCTGGTGCATGGCCCACTCTGAAGAGAGGAACAGCGGCTGAACCTCAAGTAGATGATGAAGCCTGAACAAACTGAGTGGAAATTTCTGAATATGTTCTAGTGGTGTTACTCCTGATGGAATTGGAAGAGCAGCTGTGAGTGCAGAGATTTAATAAAATGCTGGAACGTGTTTTTGAGAGGGAAAAACAGCAAAAGAATTGATACAGAGTTTGATCCAGGTTAGGCAGGGCTTTGGGAATGGTCTTCCAGCTGTATTTTTGGGATTTTCTATTCTGGTGTAGAGGGATATAGCATATACTGTATGTCAAAGAACAAAATCTTTGGAATTATCCTCTTTTAATCTTAACTGCAGTCATTTCTTAATGTATTTTAAGATATTTATAACTTACTCTGCTGTGTAACGCTTGCTGCTTGAATATATAGCAGCTGCTATTGATAGCTGGCTTCTATCCCACTAAAGAACTGATCATTATAGGAGGAGCTCCTGATCACTGTGTTTCCTCTGCTTGTGCAGGCATTCTCATCCAAAGCTGTATGCAAAAGAGCAACTTCACTTCTCACTGCAGTTCTTGGACACTGCACATGCAAGCCAGCAAAAGGGGCTTTGGAGGTTTTTTGCAGAGAAGAGAGACTTCTGTGTCCCTTCCTTGCTTTGCGTCTGTCCTTTGGTGCCCCCATACCTCTGAGCTTATTCATTCCTGGGGGGCCTGGCTGTAGAATCTGGCCTAACTGGAGTGTGCTCTGTAACTGGTTTTGGCTTTCTGTTTTACTGCCTTGATGCCATAGCACTGTGCAAAGAAGATGCAAAGAAGACATTTAAAACTATAGTTCTCAGAAAATTCTTCTCAGGATTCATTTGGAGAAGCAGCATGAGGAATACTTTCCAGATTTCAAAGCAGAGGTGTATCCAGAAAGCCACAGACAACAGTACGTCCTCAATCATTTTACAATTTGGTAATATCCCTGAACATGTATTATCATACTGTCAACCACAAATTGGAAAATATATGGTGTTAATTCTTGTTGTATATAAAGACATAAATTAGGTTTAATGGGAAACATTCATCTTGTCCAACTTAAAACTTTCTGCCTGTGACTGCTTAGCTAGAAAAATAATGGGGACAACTCCAATGTTTTATTAGAAACATATTGTAAAAGTCACAAATTGTTCAAGGAGTGCAGTTATGCTGCCTCTTTTAAATGCTATAGTGAACCTGCTTTTTTATTTGAGCCTTCCTGGGCTCTTCTCTCTGTCTACCTCGGTCCTTAGAGAGGACGATGTTACTCATTCATCACAGCTGATGGATTCGCTATCTGCCAGCCATCAGGAGTGGCAATGCAACGTCCAGATCTTCAGGCCAAATGTAAGTCAGTCCTACATGCTAGTGAAACAGTAAAGGCTCAGGATACTGTCTGCTATGCTTCTTTTCCCATGTCATGCTAAAGTAGGAAAAATATATTATGAATAGGTGTAATTTGTTCTTTGTTAGTGTAGTCTATGCCTAGGTAATGCCACAAGAACTGGGAATGTGTTGTGTAAGCGCAAATACAATCTGAGGGGCAATAGGTTAGGATGATACAGAGTTGCTGGAGAAAATTTGCCATGCTCAAGGTATTACTCTGTGGCAAACTTCTAGTATCATAGTAATTATACTGGAGCTCATTTTGTTTCTTCTCTTGCTTTAGTTTGGCTGTGAAGCTTTATGAGCAGAATTAAATGGAGTGTGGAAAACAGAGAAACGCTAGCTGGGAGAGTAAAGACAAGAGAAACGGATGAGGCCTTGAGGAACGTAAGAGGGCGGAAAGGGGTTTGGAGTATGTGTCTGTAAGTCTTAAGTGCAAAGCTACGAGCAGATGTACTTGGAGTGAGATTAAACAGGTCTCCTTCCCTTGGCGAAAGGTATTACTTCTTTTGGTGAAGTTTAACATATGCCTTCTTCTTTTTGTCAGTACTGTCTTTTTATTCTTTCTAACCTGTGTTTTGCAGTTTGCATTTTTGTGCTTCACTATTCTCTGAGGTGTTAAAAATACTTCCTTGCCTTCCCTTTGTGCTTGCTCATACGCACAGTCGGTTAGGAGAGCTTTCACAGATACTTCGTGTACCGAACAGACCTTGCAGTGCTCTAATGAAGACAAATGCCCTCACTAGAGGAGGGCACTGGGGGACAAAGGGGAAGTTAATCCAGGCCCAGTTTGCTCAATCTGTTCCTCTGCCGCCGTGACTGTGCTTGTAGGAATAGACTGAGAGAGCTGTCAGGCACTTTTAGTTCCTGCCAGTTTTCCTGCGGATCTAACTGCCTACAGATGTTTGAGATGAGCCCTTATGAGTGCAACTTGCTGACATTCATTGTTGCAGCACTGCGAAACGACAGCTAAGTCGTGGTAACGGCCCACTCTGCTGCTTGGCGAGAGGCTAGTGAGGATAATGTCCTCAAGCAAGTCAGGTACAGGAATCGAGGCCAACGATTTTCCAGTGGAAGAGTAGTGGTATGGAAAGCATTAGACTTCTGGGATCAATCAGCCAGCTTGAATACGTACAGCAAGAAGTTACTGTAGGGATTTTAGAATAGCTCCAGTACATTGCCCAAGCTACACTAATGCTAGGACCCAGGTCCTGGAACTGTGCCATACTGCTAGTGCACCTTTAATGAGAAACTTAGAGATCCTGTGAACACCACGTTTAACCATCACCGACTTGTTTCTTACCAGTCATGGGCTCTGACTAAAGCTTTGCCCTAGTAACGCAGTGTATTCAGGGCTTCCTTGTGGGGGCTCTCTGGAATGTAAAAGCTTCTGTGCTGACTGGACAGCCTTTATTTTGCAGGTAGCATCCTTAGGGGCTCTGACCTCACCCGCTTCCTCTCCTGTGTTAATGATGGCGAACAGTTCTCCTGTGCCACGTGTTCTGGGTGACCCTGCTTGAGCAGGGGGGGTTGGACTAGATGATCTCCAGAGGTCCCTTCCAACCTCAAATGTTCTGTGATCCTGGGCTTTGGAAGATAATTCTGTTGGAAGTGTTTGTCGAAGTTGGTTAAAACTGGGCACCATGTTCAGATATTACATGAGAAGAAGGTATGCAGAAAATGATAACAGAGATTAAGTTATAATTAAGATAATTAAGTTTCCATGTACAAAGCTGCAGTCAGTTTTAAAAGCAGATCTTTCAAAGGGAAAATGTGTTCAGTTAACTAGTTGCAGTTAATGCAGATTAAACAAGAGAAAAAGTGTAAGCATTAGTTATGTAGTAGATATCTCAAAGATATCTATTAAATCTAAATCTAAATCTATTAAATCTTTTAATAGAAGAATAATTAATCTCATATTAGAAAGTGTTTGCATGGTTTTACATAAAATGAAATAAGCAGCCAGTTATTCAGGAAAAAAATATCTTTCCCCAGCAGTCATGGTGAAGCTCTTCAGGGAAATGCAGAATTCTTCCTAGGGTTTTCCATGTTTTCCTAATGGTGACTGAGAGGACAAAATGACAGAGCTGGGTCACGACTGCGTAACTTCAGAATACTGACTGGGTTATCTAACACAGGGGCCGGGGGAGGAGAACTGGGCCAGTTCCGCGTGTTTCACAGGAATGGGTCAAATGTTCTCTCTGTGTTTTGTTTTGCTTTAGAGTTGTAGTCTAGTTATATAAAAATGTGTTTGTGATTCATTAGCCAGAATCACTTGAAAGGAACTTTTTGCATCAGTTTAAGATAACCCGTTGTTCCAAATGGGCTCGGGATTCGGCAATAATCATGCAAAACAGGTGACTATGTTGAGCGTTTATTCAGAAAGAAGCAAAGTCTGGATAATGACAAGATAATACCTGCAGATGGGATACTGAACCGAACACCCTCTCGAGCTGGCAGGCTACAGAGGGAGCTGCTGACCGGCTCCTGCAGAGACAGCGCAGGCCTCAGTGTTGGGGGTTTCTCCTTCCCGTCTCGAGCTGGCTACAAGCCTGGTCCAGTGGCTGCCTTCCTTCAGCTGCCTTTTAGAGGGGGTCGGCTGTGAACCTGGCTGAGCGGCTCCTCATCGCTCAGTCCAGGCGGGCAAACATCTCGAGGTCTGGATTCTGCTTCCCACAGGAGATCTTTATGACCTTGCAGATCATAAAAAATTTCTGCCTCCTATACACCCCTATGGACCTTAATGTTAAAGGCAGTTATTGCTTGCTGTTAGTAACACAAGAGTAAAAGCAATCCATCCCACTTCCTGCATTCAATGTTTTCAAAAGGGGTTCCCTCAAATATGTGAGATACTAATTCTTGTGTCCAAATACAGGCATCAAAGTTTACTTTTTCAAATTGAAACCTATCTGTTTTCTACCTGGAAGAAAATGGTATCTTATTCTCTTGATCTCAATATACTCGCACACAGAGCCATTTATTTCATAGGTGAAATCTAAGATACTGGGGTAGGTATTCTGGAGCAAAAGAAGTGGAGCTGTTAGATAAAAAGCCCCTTCTGGCAACCTGCTTTATTTGATTGTATTCCCTTCTTACCTATTAGCTTTAAATCTGCTAAGTCTTTGGTTTCTGAATAGTGCAGTTTGTTCATGATCATCTTAGCTAAATTCAGGAAAAAATAGCAGTCTGCAGTGCTATTTGTGGAAGGATTTCTGCTTCTGTTTGTGTCATATAGGGCATTTAGACTCCTCTTCCTAAAATGAATTTGTGGTTTGAAAACATGTGTTCAGGTGCTTAAATGTTGAGTACTGAAGAGTAATTCTGTATTTCCACTTACGATTTACTATTTACTTATCTTACTATTTCTGATCTGTTTTCTGTGAAGCTTACACAGACTGTAGCTCTTCATTGAGAGTAAATGATCAGTATTTCCACTAAGTTAATATTCAGCTATTTTCTAGTTTACAGTCTTCCTGTGCTATCTAATAGTATTTATCATGAACAGGGCACTTGTATCTGGGTTATATGACATTGGTGAAAGAAAGTTTCGAAGTTGTCATGTTGACATTTATATGAAAGAAATTCTGAGGTCTCCCAGGGCGAAATCAGGGCCTTGTGGTGAGGGCCTCCGCTGTGATGCATGGGAGAAGCTGGAGCTGAAGTCCCTCGTGTGGCAGGTTGTGAGCGGAGCATTGCACCTGGTTCTGTCTGCGCATGTTGCTTGTGGCTGTAGATCTCATTCTTGCCTGTGCAGAAGTCCCACCTTGACTCATAAGATGGTTCATGCAAGTTTTGCTGTTCCAGTTTTTGCTTTTGACAAACTGGTATTTTCTATTTAAAGAAACTCTGATTTTTTTTTAGTCAGATTTCAACTCAGTCTGTATTAGTCAACAGAAAAGAATATCAGTCTATTTTTTTTTGAGTAAGGGGCATCCTCCCATTAAGAACTCGAAAGGGGGAAATGTAGTATAGGGTTTGAAGTGGAAAGGAAAGAATATTTTACAGTCCAGGGCCCTGAGGAGAGTTTGCAAGCCCCAGAAACTTGATTTCCCCTACACTTCGGTTTCCCCACATGTCCCAGGGACACCTCTCAAACTCGCTCTGGCTGAAAGGCAGGAAGGAACAGATGGGTTTATCAGTCATAGACAACCCTAGGAAACTGTAGAGGTGTTATCTCCAGTGGTTTTCTTTTTAATCAATATGGAAAAGCAACAAAAACAGTCTGTTAATTTTGTATTGGCAAAGACAAAGTATATCCTCAGAGCTAAGCATATGATAATCTGCTATAATACGAAGTATGCATTTTTCCTGCTCCTTTTCTATTTTTTTATTGCGATAACTACACCTTGTTTTTGATCCAAATGTAATAATATTTTAGCATATGTTCTAAGTAAGTTAGTTTTCACCTGATGATTTTCTTGACTTCAGACTTGTTTATAAGATCTGTAGGAAAATAATGAAGCTGTTTCTTTTCTGTTCTTTTTCTTGTCTGAAGTGGGCCCAAGGCCATGTTTCCCAGGGTGATGGGCCATCTGGGTTGCAAATCTGACTCCAGAACTGAGGATTACCTCATTGTCACGAGGAAACAGGAAATAAGTTTGAGAAACATCTGTTTTTCACCTTGGACAAGTTTGTTAACTTGGATGCAATGTTTTGCAGCTGTTTTGCCTTCTACAGTCTTCTTGGAAAAATTCTGTTTTCTCCCTTCCTTACCTAAGGAGTAGTACCAGTTAATGGCAAAATTGAAAACCAGATTTCTGTTCATGATTTCTAAAAGGAAAGTATATGCGGAGTATGTGTATTGAAGAATATGGATATTGCAAAATAGATCAGTATGGGGTATTTTTCTTAGTGGTATTTATTAGAGATTTTTCAATACATTTATGACAATTGTGTTTCTGTATAATAGCAAGCACTCACCTAAAGTATTCTTATAGAAAAATGTAAAGATACTGTCATCTTGTGTCTCTGTAGTCTGCATTGAAATAGCTCAGATACTTCTGCATCTGAAAATCTTTTGTAGTTACAGAAGTGTGTGAGATATGCATAAGTCATGTAAATAAGTTCACACGTGTAAATGTTCGGGATAAAAATCTATTTCCATGTTTGCGATTCCATTCAGAGAAGTAAAGCCTGCATGCTAATATGATATACTTGTTGCCATAAGGCATGGACCAATTGAACTCCTGCAATTACTTTTTTTTTAATGTAGTTTTCTTTTATTTCTGAGAAACAAGCTGTCTTTTGCTGATTGCATTGTGCATGCATGACCAGGTTAGACTGATACATAGAGGGCTTGCCAGGATAAACATGACCTTTTCCATATATCCACTAAATCATACTACAAGCTGACAAGATGTCACAATCATTCCTTTAATTATGTGTGCGGAGGAGTATTTCTCCATGTTTAAATATGTTTTCAGTGCTAACTTCCAGCGTTGCTTAAGCTCTTTTAAGTGTTGGGAAGCAATTCAAAGCTCTGACAGATTACTGGCTCTCTAGCCAGTGTGTCCATTAGCTGACTACAGAATGCAAGACAAGGAAGAAATGGACATTTTTGTGCTTTAGAGGAAAATCCTTCAGGTGCTTTTAATCCTGGACTACAGCTGAGCTGGGTTTCACTGAATCTGTGACCCAGAAGGTAGAAGATTCTGGCTCTTTTCCCTACCTTCTCTACCTTTTTACCTTATCCAGGATCCCAGCTTTGATTTTGAAATACATTATTGCTTTCTGCTGGCTAAGGTGGGATCTCAGCAAAGGTGAATGTGAGCAATGAAATCCAGAGGAGCAAAATTTTTACTTGCAGGACAAGGACAATGTTCAAATATTACTGCTTTCTCCTTAGCAAGCATAATTTCATTTTCAGATTAATTCTATATGGGCAAGATATTCCTAGCAAGTCAGTGATGGCCTCTGTGCTGTTCTGATCACCAAAGTTGATGGTGATTTTTGAAGAAATATCCTTTTTTAGTAGCTAGAAATATTTCATATTAACTGATCATACATATTTATGGGGGTGCATACTTAAGTATGTTTCTGTAACTGCATCAAATATATATATTACTTGGGTAATGCACAACACTTTAAATAAAGTATATTCAAACTTGTCTCAGAACTGACCAAGAGAGTTTCTTCCACCATTAATGAAAATTTCCTGCAAAGCCCACCAAGTTTTTGTAGGTCTTGTACTTTCATTGGAGCCATGGAATTACACCAGGGAAGAACTTGTTCCAGGGACTTACTGATGTCTCAGGAACACATAAAAGCAGTAATGCTGTCTGTTGTACCAGTGACAAATGTCATTCCAAACTTATCTTGCCAGGGAAATGTATGAGAATGATTTAAAAAAACACAAAAACATACACTTGTTCAGGAAATTCAGAACTTCTCATTTCACTTCAAATGAAGTTTCTTTGGAAAGGGTGTATTGTAATTCCTAGTTATTTTCGCAAAAGATTGCATTGGAAACGTTTTTTATTTGAAAAAGAATGATCTTGAATTCATTAATTGAACATCAAATATATTAGGCAAAATTCAACAAATTTGCCTAGCTACATGTGGAAAAAATATGTATAGATAAACATTTTATTTGAACTCATATAAGATCAATCTGTGAGTTCTGAGGGCTGTGTTAGCGAAGCTTATGCAGTATTAAATGTACATGGAAGCCCTAATCCCTTTCTTCCTAAGGTCCTGATCTTTTGAAGACTTTATGCATGTGCTTATCTTTATTGTCTTAGACAACGCTAAGGTCTGCTCACATGCTGGTGCCTTTTCAGTATCCCAGCCTGAGATTTGTCAGGACTGTCTCTGTGCTGTTTAAGAGCTACACAGCCGCTCCAGACAACCTCTTTTTTGCCGGGGAGGAAGGCTGGTTGCCCCCGTGTGCGCACACGTGCCTGCATTTACCTTGCTGCGATAAACAGGCACTGAAGAGCAGCAGAACTCGCAGACAGTGGCTGCTGCGACCAGTCACTACTGTTACATTATTGCATAGCACTTGGTACCATGAATTAGAACAACAACAACAACAAAGATAAACTGGACTGTGTAATTTTAATGTATCTTTCTGTGCAATCTTGTGTGCATTGCTACTGATTTGTAAAATGAGCTACAGGAATTGTGTAATTACAAGTGCTTTGTATTATTTATAAAGAGAGGATGTTTGTTGTTTCTATAGGTAAGTTGCATATTGGAATGAATACACAGGAACAAATACAGGAGAATCCACACAACAGAAAAATTCCTGGTTTGTTCAGGGAATAGATAGGTTAGTCTATAACGGGGAGGAGGGAGAATGTAAAATGACCTTATCTAAAGGTCAGGGGAAAACTTTTGTCTGTCATTTGAGATATCTGATAACAGAAGCAAAGGCTGCCTAGGACAAAGTGCTACATCCCCCGCAGGTCATGTAAGATAAGAGGAGTTGCAGTGAAGTTGACAATATGGTGTCAGACAAAGCACAGGGAGCTGCTCACCCTGTTAAAAACAAATTACCCTTGCCTTTATCAGCTTCTCTGTATAAGGAGATCAAATCACCAGTGTCAAAGGGCATTAAATTGTCTGTTATTCTGAGTCCTGAGAGAGATTGGAAATTTGCCCTTGAGACAAATTGGCTAAGGATGGGACTCTACCAACAACCCAGTAAGTACATCAGCCATCACCCCTGGGCACCTCTTTGGTAAGACTGAGTGTGGAAGGATTGAGTACACTTCTTCAAATTTAGGTGAAAAACAAATATCTTCTGTCTTCTATATGTCTTATATAAAGTTCTTCATTTTTTTTTGAGTATTGATTTCAGTGTGTTCAATTTATAACCAATATCCTAGCATTTTTTCACTAGGTTTATAAGCTGAAACAAGCTTATTTATTTGGGAGACCCCTAAAGCGGTGCCTAGGAAGAAAGCAGACAGCTGTTAAATGGCCTAGGGTAACTTAATTTGGGCAACAGATGATTTCTCACCAGTAAAAGGCTAAATACTGAAGCAGACTCTTAATAGAGCAAGTAATATGGCACACCAGTTTTAGGAAAACCTTAGTGCCTTAAGCGGCTGATCTGTCTGCAGCATCAGGGACTTCACTTGATGAGAAGAAAAGAGTTTTACATCCGTTGTCATCTCTATGCCCATACAATAGCCATACAGTTGTGGCTATGTAGTAAAGCAGGCTTTTTTTGGTCAAAAAATATATGTTGTAGGGATTGGGATTTCAAAAGGCTTTAACATTAACCTCAAGAAAACCAGGAAAGGGCAAATGAAATGGTGAATAACCTTACTAGGAGGGAGGAACCATCGTAAGTGCTGCAGCATGCTGGGCTCTGTGGCAGACCATGAGAGGTGTTTCTGAGGCCTTTTGGAAACCTGCGCCCGTAGCCAGGCATGGCTGATGGGTAGTCCCCTACCACTGATGGGTAGTCCCCACTTGTCCCTTACGTGAGCCAAGTGCCTTGCCCTGCTATTCTGTGTAGCTCATCTTAGGGGCTCATCTCTTGCTAGTTGGAGCCATTTTTCCAGGTGCTGCAGGTGGTTTTTATTTGGACAGATACACTATGCTTCTGGATGCAGCTATGTGTAATACAGATTTACGTACTGATAGTGTGGATATTCTACTCCTCCTGAAGACAGCACTACAGCTGCCATTGACAACAGCAGGAGCGGACCTGAAACAAATGCTGAAGAAATGCTTTGGAAAATCAAGGCTGATTTAAACAAATAAAGCGATTTTTTAGGAATACAAGATATTGTGCATAGGTAGAAAATACAAGCTATGGTTGCTGAAGGGATGCTTGTGTTTTCTTAGCTGTACATGATAAGTTGTGTATCACAGAGTATATTAAACTTAATTATTGTTTTATAAATCAGAGATCAATTCCTTTTGAAAATGATTTTTTGTAGCTTTCATGCACATGGCAGTTTGTGTTATTTCATAAAACCTTGTTAAAAGTGGGAAAAAAAAAAAAGAAAAAAAAAAAGGCCAAAACCCAGTAAGGGGGGATGGCCCACAAATTACAAAACCTATTCCTTATATTTTATTCTTCCTCCTTTCTCTGAAATAGCTATGTGAAAGAGGTGGAATGCTACTGGAATGTTTTTTCCCCTTTGTATTTTTATTGGTGTTTAGTGTGTTTAGCTCTGTTTAGTGTGTTTATTTCTCATGTTTCTCAGGAATTAACTAATTAGCATTGACTTCTACGGAAGTCTTGAGATTTTGAATGAAGAAGCCTGTGGCCATTCAGTTACTAATTACAAACAAGTTTACAGATAAGACTGTCCACATGTATGAATCTCTGATAAAAGGTTTCTAAAAGAGTATTTTAATCGTTAAGAGATTCAAAGATCACAAGTCTAGCCCTGACAGCAGGAGTGAAAGATCACCCTATGGGTTAGGCTCCTGTTTTGAGCCCTGACCCTGCTCTCCAAGGAGGACTGAATAGAGGGCAATTAGAGAATACAGACTCTGCTCTGTAATCAGCTAATGCTAAGTCATAATATTACTAATGTAAGGTATATATGATCATGAGGAAGAAAGGTAGAGAAATATGTTCCTGTGTTTCTCAGAAAACTGAAGGTTGTGCTGAAGATACTCAGCAAGAAGGCTGATAGATCACTAGGCTAGCTACCAGCACTGGGAGAACTGCCAGAACTAGCAACCTACCCATAAATTCAAGTGAATGTTTATTAATCCTGTCGACGTCAAGTGGCCCTTCAGGGGGACATTGCAAAGAAAATCTTCTCGTTGATGACTTATTTTCCTTCAAAATTTCTATTTGACCTTCCAGGCATTAAAACTATTAAAATATACCTAGTTTCTTAAAACAAACAAACAAAAAAACATGTTGTCAGAAATGAATGACTTTTGCCTAATTAAAAACAACTGAACTTAAAATCCCCGAACCAGTTCTGCTCTTGGTTGAGCTCAACTGTAGAGCAGCACAAGACAACAAAAGTTCGGAAAAACTTCGTTGGCCTCTTTTCAGTGCTGGCCACTGACAGAACCAGAGGAAATGGCCACAAACTGAAACACCAGAAGTTCCACAGGAACTTAAGGAAAAATTTC
>JAUBNY010000645.1:3638589-3659505 GCA_032275445.1 Crypturellus soui | reverse complement strand
GGAAGGGATTTGGGTAGTCTGAAGTTCTTGATGGAAGGAGTGAATGGCTCTGTTTGAGGGAGACCAGGAGGCTTGCGGTGGACTGACATATGAAAGGTGAGGGATAGCCATGTCCCAGGAAGGGCAGAAGGTGGTTTCGGGAAGACACAGGATTCCAGGTTGGTGGTTGGGTCAGAGAAACTCCAGAACCTGAGTGATGGGTTTGGAGAAATGCTAGACTTTGAGACCTGAAAGCTTGAGGTAGGGGAAATCAGATGATAGATTTGAGAATATTTGGTAGTTTTGATTTTTGAAATGCAAAGTGGAAGTGGAAGTTTTAAAGAACATGTTCCAGCAGGCACTGTTCTGGAGACATGGTAGGGAACTTCACACAGCACATTTCTTGTACAGACTGCATGGCACTGCTGAACATCAACTGGCCTTTTCCTCTTTGTTGAATTTGCAAATAAGGTATTCTTTGCTGGAGGTAAAAAACTGACTGAATTTAAGGCACATTATGGATGTAATGCTTTATCTCACTACTCTTCCGTCTCTCAGAAATGATTAGATGTGCACAGGAAAGGAGACTTTGCACTTAGGATTCTAAAATGGCTGGTGACTCCCTAAATGATCATCTAGCCTGAGGGACCAATTTAGCTTTGCTGCCACTCCATTAACTGTGCTGACCACGTATTTGGAAATCCTCCAACCATCCGAATAAAAATGACTATAATCTTTTTAAGTTACTCCATTGACTTTGCCGTTGTTTATTCAATAAAAGCAAGAGAGCTCCTTAAATGAATAGCAAGAAAACCTACATGCAGGTGGGATGAAGTCAGTGTACTGACCATGCTAAAATAAAAATAAAAAGCAGACTCTCATCTAATAGAATATTACCCATCCCTTGGATATTTTGGACAAGTGAGAAGTGGAACAGGGATACAGTCAGGTAGCTTCAAGGTTGAAATTATATCCAGATTTTAAGACATAAAAGTTGTGAAAGATCATTTAAGTTCTTTGATGTTCTTGTAAACAACAAGGAGGTTGTAGCCAGTGTTTCACTTTTGTGGTATCAGAGGTTGAATTGAGTTGTATGTTAAGAGTCTTACAATCCTTCTCTACTTTTTTTTTTTTTTTTTTTAATCAGTGAAGCTATCAAACCTTATACATTAAGATTTTGGAGAGGATCCATGCACACTTTAAAATTGGAAGATTAATTTTTAATTCTTGATATTTAATTTTAGGTCTTAATTTGTACTGCTGTTTGACTTGCTGTCAAAATCAGTAATGTAACAGTTCCCACAGAGTAGATAGAATGTGCTCTCCTTTGGGTATCTCCTGTCATCATAAAACAACCCTTCCCATTTTATAAATGCAACTTCCTATAAATAGGGATGAACAAAACAACCTTGTCACAGTGCTTGCCCATTCAGGGGCCTTTGTTTAGTCTTGCTAGTTTGGTCTATGCAATTCCACAGAGTAGGCAATTACTCAGGTGCTCTGGCTGTCCGTTTTGCAGAGGCAGAGGCACCTGTTGCTGCTCTGGGAAGCAGCTGACATAGGGTATTTGAAAGGAAAATGGCAAGTGGAAAATGAGCAGGCAGGGAGCTGCTCGCTGCAGCTGCTTGTTTCCTGCCCACACAAATTAGATTTGCCAAGTTCTGCTCATCTCTCTATAAAATTGTATTTGTAATTCCCCTAAAAGATTACAAAGATTTTCACTTGCTGCTCATATAATTACAGTAAGATACTAGGCTATTTCTCTAACAAAGAGAAAACATAAAAGTTTCATTCAAGGATCCAGATGATTTATATCTTTTCTGAAACACCATGATGCTCTGTTTTTCATTCTCTTCACTCTTCATGTGTGGTTATAACATTTTTTTGCAAGTCTCTGTATCTTTTTGTCTTCTCATTATCATGGTAAACATACATGAGTAGTGTAGAAGGTAGACAAAAAAATTAAAGAACTAATGACATCTAAATTAGCTTTTGTAAGACTACTCAAAAGCTTTACAAATGGTTGCCCCAGAGAGATAGTAGATATCAGATATGAGGAGCAAGTCCTGCTGTAATCAAGACACACGTCAGCTGCCAGATTACTTGAAGAGTCATCATTTTGTTGATTCTTCCAGCCTCAAATTCTTTTTAAGCTGCTGAACTAGTATGCTGTTGAAGCCTGGTGCACGTTAAAAAGGGCATATTTTATTTATTTCTCCACCATTTCTATGTCTGCTGCACTTGAAGAATTGTTGTAGTATAAAACTTTGTACAAGGGGACCCTTTTCTTTCCTGGTGTTCTGGCAATACAATAAAGACATTAGTGGACATCTGATAGTTAGAAACTTTTCTTCATTTTAGCCTGGCTAACTTAAGGTCAATTTGTATTCATTTCTTCTTTTGCCAGCATTGCTCCTTATCTTAAATACTACGACTCCATCCTGAGTGCCTGATCCCTGGTTTTGCTACTCTGAGTGAGATACATATTTCTAGTTCGCACTTGCAGTGCAAGTTTTCACTTTTGGTCCTGTTTTATCCGTGCCTTAATTAAACTTCGTTGGCAATAATAGAATCAGTGCTGCGTACAATATTCTGGATAAGAGCATGTCATGACCCTGTACAGCAACAATGATGCTTCTCAGGCAGATACTAATACTGTGTTTTGTTTTTAGCATTGCAGTCAGTAACCCATATTCTTCTTCATATGTGTCAGTACATCTTGGCTTTGTGTTTTGATGCTTTCAACTGAGGAGCTCTAAATGTGTAACAGAAATGCACTACCTTCTGCTGTATATTATTGATCTTCATCCTACTTCTATCATTATGCTCCATAAAATCATTTCACTGCTTTTGCTTATTTTGGTCTTTCTCTTCTTTGGGAATACCTCTTAGTTTTACATCATAGGCAAATTCCATCAGGTCATCACTAGAAATTACTAGACTTGGGATTTTCTTGAAGTCTTCAGGTCTAGACATTCTTGTTAATTGTTTCTATATAAGCAAATTTCCTAAACAAGGTAAGTGAGATACTATATTTCCTACCTCATAAGGAAAAAGAACCTTGTTTACACCGATCATTTTCCTCTCGATTACAGTATATTTTATTGGCTTAACCAATTCTTTCTTCACTTAAGTTCACTCAGTTGAAAATTATCTTATTTGTGGATTTTTTTCTGAAGTCGTTTATTGTTAAACCATTCTCTGACACATTAACTCCCACCATTGGTCCCTACTCGTTTGTTTAGGAACTGAATCTTAACAGTTCCCTAATTATCTTCTAGTAGAAACCAGAGCACCACAAATATGTTCAGTTATACCTAGTATAACTGTAGTTATGGAAATGTATATACCTTGACTGACTCAAAAGCATAATTTGGGCAGTTCTTGCTAGAGTGTGTTCTGCTAGAGTTCTTTTTAGAGTGTGTGAGCAATTGCATTCAACAGTCTGTTCTTTGTCAAATTATTATATTATTTTTAAGACTCCTAACACAAATCTGCCTGTTTGTTCTGGTAAAGTCCCACTCTCTTATTAACAATTCTGTTATTTTGTAGGAAGAATTACCTTTTTGTCTAGGGGTACAGTTCAGTTTTATGAGATTTCTAGTTTACTGTATGTAAGTTCGTGTTCATTTGTGGGAAGAAATACAGTAGATGAATTATTCATTGGTTACTGCTGACAAAGCATTTAGTGCATCCCAAGAGAATTGTTGAACAGAGAGTAACTTTAGGTAGACTGGTTTCTGGTGGATCCTTTGCATCTGAGGACTTTATGCTCTTTTCTAGTGCAAGCGTTTATCCATGTGGCTCTGTGAACTCACCTACCAACTTTTGTTTACATAGCTTGGGAGTGGAGTTTAGACATAACATTGGATTACGAGTTTTAACTGAGCCATGTTATCAGCAAGACTTTTCCATATCAAGCTTCAGTATGCAAGTGAAATGCAGATCAGATATTTATTTCTATTCATTAACAAATGTGGATTGAACTGAGTTTATAAGTATTAATTTGTTTATTTTAAGAAGTGTTAGGCTGGGAATTAAAATTTTGACATTTCTCTCTTTTTGGATCTCTATGTGTCTTAGAAGATACTATATTATTCTATAATGACATTGGTCCCAGTAGATATCAATCTGAATGCCACAGTCATTTCAGTAGGGAGTTTTGGCATTTTTCAGTTGAGCATATTTTAGGTTTTTCAGAAACTTCAGCCTAGAGGAAGAATAAAGTTACTGCACTGATGAATTTACAGCATTTTAATGAAGCAAATGAATATCATTGTAAGAAATACTAGAGGAGGAGGGAGATTAGCACAAAGGACAAGACTATTACTTTTGGAAATTGGACTGACATATAATGAAAAGTCACTATCAACAGCAACTGGCAGTGATGGGATAGTGCAGTGTTTACAAGGTTAGCAAACTAACCCTTTATTCTGGGGAAAGACAGCCTCCCAAAGTTCTAGTGTTCCCCTCTACCCCTGTCCATGCATCAGGAACGATTTTGAAAGCCGCTCATGCTCCCGGCTGGCGAAGCTGCGCGCTCCCAGCCACCGCGCGCCGGCCCTCCCGGCTGCCCGGCCCTGGCTTCGGCCTGGGCACGGAGCGGCCAGCCGTGAGCACTGCACTTAAATTAAAATCTACTGATTCTGAGGAATGTGACCCCCATTCTCTGAAACTCTTCTATCTGGAGAAATTGAATGTCAGCTTAATTAAACTCTAGCTGTTTTCCATTAGATTCAGTTAGACACTTGTCAGGCAGACCTGAGGTCTAGAGTTTAATTTTGTTCCGTTCTTTCTGGAGCAATGAAATTAAATTTACTTTTTTCCCTGCAGAGAGTGGCTGCAGAATATACATCGTCTCTAAATGAATAATAAAAGTTTGGCTGTGTTTAGAATTCAATATTTAAGTGTAGCTTAAAAGGGACTATTTCTCCCATTATATTATCACATAATTTAGGCAGAGGCTATTCTGGAGGAGTAGTCAGGAAAGGAAACAGGAAGAAAGACCTTCTCCGCATCTTGAATGCTGCAGTTAGTAAATGTTAAAAAAGATCACCATCTCTTTTTCTGACCATATTTTGAAAGAAATGGTTTTAATAGCTTTTTGAAAAATGCTTTGATAGGGTCAGTAAACGCAAGTGGGAGTGAAGGATTTTCCTGTGGCGCTATGCCTAAGCATCCAGGAGAGGAATGTAGACCAGGAATGGTGCTGAGAGGATCCTTGGATACTGAATTGTAAAAAATGCGCTATGTATAGGCCTTGTCAGCAGTGGCTTGTTACTATTTGTGGACAAGACAATTTTGTTTTGTCTATATTTAGTTTATGTGAATAAGTTGAAAGACGGCCCTTAGATATTTTTAATTATTATTTTTTCCCTGGGACACTTACAGCAGTCTTATATGATCAAGATTAATTCCAATCATGGACACCCACCATATATATATTGCTGTAAAAGGTACTGTATCCCATGGCTGTTGTGATTCTTAGCTTTCTCCGCCTGCAACCCAGCGGTTATTTGGCAGTAGAAGGACTGCAGGCTGTCTCAGTACGGGCACCCGTGTTTGCTGTTGGGGCGGCAGTGCGTGTGAGACGCGAGCAGCTCCCTCGGCAGTGGAGTCTCCTGCCCGGGTGCCCCAGCTTCAGTGTGATCGTGTCTCTGACAGGAAGGTGTGTGGGCTGTTCTCCTGGCCGTTATCTTTGCTCTTAAGCTGGATCCAAATGGTATTCCCATCCCCTCATATATCCCCATGGGACTGTTGAGTTAGGATCAGTCTCCAGGGTGTCCTCAGCAGGGAACGTTGCTGAAGTGGAAGCAGCCTCAGTGACCAGATGCACAGTAGGGAAAACCTGTGAGGACGAGATTAAGTATCTTGTACAAGATACCTGTAGCTCTGCCCCGTAGCTGAGGATGTCTTTTCATCCGATAATGCTGTGCAAGATGTGACTGTTGGAGAAGTGTTGAGATTGCTAGAGTGTTTGCAACACATTCTGACAATATTCTTCCTACGGAGCTGGAGAAGATGGCATTGCCTCAAAACCCTCCTGCGTCTTAGGAAAGCAGTAACAGAGGTTTGTAATAGATAGTAAAGTGTATTTGGAAGACATTCTCCAGAGCTCTACTGTAAATCTTTATAGAACCATTATGACCCCTTGCACAGTATCAGACAAGGCGCTTGTTCTTGCAAATTCAATTTTTGTATAAAGCAACAATTTCTCATCTTCTTTCTGTTCAGTATCAGAGCTTTTTTTTTCCCCAAACAGTTATATAAATCTTTTCTCTTCACAAGTGTCGTACGAAGCTTACAGTTTATCAGAACTCATGATGCAGAAAGAGCCCTGGCACACTCAGACCTTCTCATCATCGAGTTCATGGGAGACTGTTGCCCGACAGGCGGTGCCGGCTTGTTCTCTTAGGAGCAGGCAGCTTCACAAGGCTCGTGCTAAGCCGATGGCTGGCAGTGTGTTCAGAACCTTAAGGTGAGCCTATAAATTGTATACAGTTGTACACAGGTGCTGCCTGTAAGAAAGACAGCTAGCAGCTTCTTGGCACTCACCTTTAGGTGGGATTCTTCAGAGCATTTGAAAGCAAAAGTGTTGGAAAGCTCCCCTGAGAGCTTGGAGGCCACTGGAACAAGGATGGTTGCAGAAGGCAGGATAACAGGTCCATCAGCAGAAGGAAATAAAATAGCTAGAAATGCTTCAGAAATTACCTAAACTGGCTCATCTGTACCTTAAAATGCAGGTCTTTAAGTGCTGTGACCTTTCATAGTTACTCGTGACTGCAGGATACTAATAGAAAGCTAGGAACCCTCTCCTATGCAATTTTCCAGGTACATGAAGGTAGTTACTGTGATTCTTTCCTTTTTCATCAATCAGGGTAATGCTGAGCACGTCCTTCCCAATCACTGTGAATGTATTTAATTACAATGAGAAAACCAGTCTTCATTTATGCCACACTGCTGTATTTTTTTCTTTTACAGTAATGAAGTACTATGGTGGAAAATTTTATCAAAATTTAAGTAAAAGTCAACAGAATCCTGCTACAGCATTTGCTTAATATGATTCCTAAACTAATGTAATTTGAAAGTCAAGCTTTGCAGGGAGAAAGACCAAGTAATAGAGAAGTTAATTGATTTTCAGTCTTACAAGCTCATTTTCCTGTCACAAAGTGAAGCAGAAGCCTTCAGATTTATGTTGTGTGTTGATATATATGTGCTGAGTAATATTATAGAAGATGAGAGCCACTTGTTATCTGTTTTTCACTTGTCTTGTAGGGCTTGTCTTCTCAGGAGACTGAGAAAAGTGCCTTGCGCTATTTATTGACGAAAGAAGATTAACAACAGTCACAGAAATATGTGTGGACCATGTTGCTAATGGTTACAAAATCCATATTGCACCACTTTGAACTTTAGCACTTTGAATGAGAATGTACCATTCCTTGGCACTTTTACAGAGAGACCCAAGGGAGGTAAGTGAGCAAGCAAGTGCGCACAAGCAAGCTGAAACTCTCCAAAATACATTTTATGGTTTGGAGCTGGGGGAAGAAAATACTCATATTATCTCTTACTATATTTTATGGACAATATATTTAATAGAGAAGAAAATAAGACTTCAGAGTGTCCCGACAAAATGATGGGAACTGTTCCTACACTGATTTATAGAGAAGTCACGTCATCTCTTATGGTAGTGCTTCTGTGCTTTAAAATGTAATCATTGTTCATTTGGTGCCTTTGGAGAGATTTCTGGCTTTGGCATAACACATGTATTTTCTTTAAGTTATTCACATAGTTCCTAACATTATCTTTGGGGTTCAGGGATGAACCAAATGCTGTGGGGAAAAACAGAAACAGAAAATCAAAGCAATGAACATTTTGACTTACCCTAGTAGCAAAATAAGATGTATTTCACCTTTCTCTTCTATTCTGAAGTGAGCTAAGCTTTTTTGCTTTAATTTGATATCCTGTTACACTGCACTATTATCAAAGTCCATACTTGTCTTTTCAGTGAGAACGGGTGACCCTGTGGGGTTCAGGATTAATGCCTGAAGAAAAGGAAGATGCTTTTTCATGAACATTAGCCATGAAACTACAGAGAGGTCATTTTGTCATAACGCAATTTATTTCTGAACTGACAGGCCTTTCCTTCCTATTTACTTCATCAAAGGATATGAATTTAATATCCCCATAAAGACTTCCTGGGTATATTGCATTATGCCTTAAAATCTGCTTGTCTGGCTTAAAAACTCAGTTTTAATTCTTTCCAATAGCCCTTACGATAAAAATGTGGAGGGAACCAAGTAATTTCAGAGTAGCTGTTAATTTAAGGGCACATGAATATTCAGTAGATCTTGCTAAAAATCATCCCTGTAGGGCTTTGAAGAGCTATGCCGAAGTATCTGGAAGTAATAGTTTTCCATCAGACTTGTCCTCTCCAGAGACACAACTTCTAGAGACCATACCTTTTGAAACAGTAACGAACTTCACAGTGCTCATAACCAGAGTTAATGAATACAAGATGTTTTCTTTTCCGTGGTCTTTTTGGCTTGAAATTATGTTTCCTGAGGCGTCCTATTTTTAATTATCTGCATAATAGCGAGAGCTGTGAAGCTTGCTTCTGGCCTTCCTTCATTTACGGAGCCTGAAACTTTGGCCTCATGACTTCAGGAAATCAAAGAAGGATTCTGCAGGGACTCCCGTGCTGCCTGGGCTTCCTCTGCACTTACGTATACAGATCCCCTGGCTCCAGAGCACTTAGCTGTCGCGCAGCTTCCAGGTTATTTGCTGGAAGAAGAATCTCACACTTGCCAGAGGTGTGAGTGTCCTGGCGTATTAACCACTAGCGCAGCCCCAGCTGCCGCTTGCAGGAGTCCTGTCAGCTGCCGCGAGCAGAACAGGGAACAGGCGGATGGGCTCGGAGCGGCGGGCCCTGGGGAAGCCGCCTCCATGATACAGGTTGGAGGCGTCCTGCTGCTCATCAGGGAAATCACCCTTGGGCCAAGAGAAAGGGTACACTAAGCAGTGTGTTGCTTTATGTTGTAGCATACACACAGTACAACAGCTTTGGGGTTACCTGGAACATCTAGATAGATGTATCTTTAACTCGTCCCTGTACATTTTTTTTTAAAGAAAAATTTTGCCTGAGAGGGAAAAGGAAAAAAAAAAAACCCTTTCACAGGAGACACTTTATTTTTGTTTACATAATTTTATTTAGATTCTAGTGGTATTGGTCCCATTTCTGCAGTCAGTATTCTGTAGAAGTGTTAATGTGGTCAAATCAAACTGCTGGTATGATGTTTTGGAGGGAAAATTGATGTTGTGCTGTCATAAGATTTATTCTATTCTTCAGTATTATTTCTTTCTTTTTCCTTTTTTTCCTTTGCACTGTGATGTTGGAGATCAAATTAAATGAAGGAAAAGTGTTTTTTCCCTTCCCAGCAGAGCCCGTAAGATGTTACAGGGAGTAAAGGGCCTAGCTGTGAAATACTATTGTCTTTAAATCATAACTTTGCAAACATTGACAAAGCAGTGCAGTTTCACCTCATCAGTCTCTGAGTATGCCTGTTCAAGTGTGCAATTACTCATACAAGTAAACCTTTGCTGCCCTGAAGCTTCATTTCAGTGTCATTAGAAGTAATTAAACAGGTATTTTTGACTGTCTGATGATCTGGTTATTGTTTTGAAACCTTTCCTTCTACTCTTGTCACACATGCTCAACCCTCCTGAAATACAGGGAGAGGTTTGAAAGTGCCATATAGCATGTGAGAGCTCAGTAAGGCAAATCCATAATACACAACTCAGAGCATATGAAATATAGAAAAGTGTGTCATCTGCAGAATATTCTGTAATATTGCCCTCATCAAATTCAGCAGGAATATAGTCCTGAGAAAAATAAAAGTGGTTCATTGTTCTTCCACTAACACTGAGAATAAACATGTATTTCTGCACAGTGTGGAGCACTGCAATATGCCAGGAAAGAGTGAGGGCAAGTGCTCTGCTGGTAGTTTTGCTCCCACCATCCAGCTTGTGGGCCATGTTCCTGCTCTGAAAGATGATAGTCTGGACAAGGAAGCTTTCTTTCGTATTAATGCTTTTCTTCCACCCCCATAATTTTCCTCTTAGAATTTCCTGCTGTTGGTGGGAGAAAATGAGCTCTGCATGTGGTGTAGGTAAATGTGGTTATAAAATTAGCTGTGGAATGAGAAACAGCTGAGTGGCATAATTCTGGGAGGAATGAATGCCATCTCAGCGGTTTCAATAAGAAATACCTCAAGCTACCGCCGAGCACACGTCGCCAGGAAGGGCTGCTGCCAGGCACAGCAGGCGCTCGCACCCACTGGACCAGGCGAGGGGCTGCCTGAGAAGGCCAGAGGCCAGGGTGACACAGCCACTTCCTTCTTTAAATAATCTTTGTGTTAGGATGAATTATTTTCATGTCCTTCCCTTTCTACACGGTTTAGGTGGCTGCATAGCCCTAGAAAACGTCAGTGTGTCCTCTTGATGTTTTGTGACCATGCAAAGGCCCATTTTATTTATGGTTCTGGATGCTACTGGGCAGTGGCACACAAGAAAGCTTCCACTGAGAGCCGTGACACTTAGTGGGAAATGACTCATTTGAGAGCCAGACTTGCAAGCTGGTATCCTAAGAACGTACTGTAGGAGTGGTGGCAGAATAAGCTGATGTCTGATGTCTAGATGCCCGGATCTCAGCCCGCTTGGGTGCACCAAGAGCAAACATCATGTTTCCAGTTCCCCTTCTGCACAGGGTGCACAGCTGGCAGTAACAAGTTTGCCAAAGATGGGTGCACCTAGGTGGAGCATAAATCCCAGTTAGCATCGTTGGCTTTCTTGGTCTGATTTCTACTCGCCAAAATAAAGTCGAGTGCGTGTTGTACAAGTGGAACAGAGCTACTCTAGCCCTGGCCTTGTCTTTCAGGGATGTAGATGTGGGTAAGGGGTCGTGAGCTTAGTGTCATGGGTCCTTCTGCTTTTCTTTGCTTTTCCTGAAGGGGTCAGTTTTTCTCAGATAAATCCCTAGGGTAAAATAACCTGAGCACAGCAGTGGCAGAGCCAGACTAATAAATTGTCACAGAGAGCACTCTCGCTTGCTGCAGCGCTGTTGGGGCAGTGAGAGACGAGGCGACCTGTAACAGTGAGCTTCAGGTAGACACTACTGCCTAGTGTTGGCCGCCTCCTTTGTCAGTACGAATTTACTTGTACTAATGCTGAGGAAACCAATGTTACTGTGCTGGAGGGCTTGTTAACAGGCTAGTGGTTGGATTCACTGCAATCCTGTTAAATCTCAACAAGCAGTACTGTCAGGGAGGAAGAGCTGTATGCCTCATAGTTGTTAAAAGCTACTTTGTCTTTATTAAAATTAAATACCCAGGTCTGCAGAGAGAGATACAGACGCATTGAGAGTAGTTAGTTTGTGTAGGCCTCTGGCTCTTGTGTTTTTACAATGTGATCTTCCTCTTTCTTTAGGGACAGCACTCATTTTCTCCAGTCATTACAAAGACTGAAGTGGATTTGTTTAAAAGGGCCTAAAACTCCCATCCTTATGGGTGGCTGAATATTAATGTCTACTTTTGAAACTCTTTTTCCCTTTACCTGGCTGTGTGAGCTTGCAGAGGTGCCCAAAGCGATTTAGTAGGACCGCTCTTGCCCTTGGCTACTGCAGAGCACACAGTGGCAACAGGGTGAGGTAGGGCCAGTTTCCAAGTTTGGCATCAATACATGCATTTGAAAGTGGAGATTTAAGAACTTGCATTTTGCAGTTTTGCTAACTTTGAACACTGGCAAGTCTCACAGGTGGATGAAGTCACATTTCTCTCACACCCTCAAATATTTGCCTGGACCAACACTTTTCTTTCTTTAAAAAGGTTCATAGTTTTTTTCCAAAAGGAGCTGTAGGTTTTCCCATAAAGGAAATAACACAAGTGTACTTTCTTTAAATGCTCGTGATGAATTTTTCATGAAAAAATTTTGCAAATTCCACAAAACTGTAAAACTGTTGTATTTTTCCTTCTAACATAGACTCATAGACCTTTTTGTTTGCAAACTACTGGCATTTACCTTTTTTTTGTGACATCTGCTACACCATTTGACTGTTGCATTGCTTCTAAACACAAGAATCAAGCCAATTTTTTGCTTGTGAACATGTTTACAAAAGCCTTCCTAGAAGACAAGGTAGCTTGGGAAGTTCAAAATTGCAGATGCTAAAGGGCCTTGAGCAGTAAAACACTAGTAAAGCGAGCAAGGCTGTGAACTTGGAAAATCAACAGCCGCAGCATTAGCAATCACACAGAGAGCCCAGCTGTGCCTGCTGATGGCAAGCTAAGGAGAGTGCACCTTGTCCTCTGAAGGATAAACACATGCCCAAGAGGGAACACAACTTGCCCTACAGATAAAACAAGTCATTAAAAACTGTGGAGGCCGAGTGGCTTTGGGGGTGTGTTTCAGAAAACTGAGACATTAGACTCAAACCAGTTTCCTTTTTCCTAAGGTCTAATTTAACAGGTCTAATTAGACCTTTTCAAAAGGTCTAATTTTGAACTATTTCAGTAGAACATTCAAGGGCATTTAGCTGTCTCTATAGATAACTTCATTGAGAATTATTAATCTAGTAAGTAATCAAGAAAATAGAGTCACCTAACTTTTCAAATCAGTGGAATATCTGATTTTTTTTAAGAAATGTACAAAGCATTAAAAAAATCTGCACTGTAATCATAATGATTTTCACGAACAATGTTATCAACATTGCATTATTTGCTCCTGAGCTGGTTTTATTTCTTTTTCTTTTCTTTCTCTAGTCTATAGAAATAGGTGTATATAAATTCTTTGCCATCTGATTATAATTTCTAAAACTTTACAGATCTTCTCTTCTGGTTTCTCTCCCTCTGATTTGTATGATATACTTTACTTCTTTAAAATCAGGTATCCGAAGAGCAGTTTTATGTGTGAGAAAGTCTGTACAACCTTTCCACTCCGCTGCAAATAGTCAAGGCCAACTCCTGGGTCCAGTGTGGGCACTCTACCTCTAGAAAAATGGGGGTGAAGGGAGAGAGAAGGAGAGAATCTAGAAGAAAAACTAAGGATTAAGAGAAGTCTGGAAAACGTGACCTAGGAGGATTGAAAGAGATTTCTGTGATCTACAGAAGAAAAGACCTGTGGTAAACCAGTTTCTGCATGTGAAAAATATTCATGTGAAGTCAAAGAAGCAGCAACTATTTCCAAGGTCTGCAGAGGACTGGAGAAGTAGTGGGCAAGCTAGGAAGAAGTTGTCTAAGTTACTTCCTGGAACGCACTGTTTAGGAGGGTGTGAAGCAGCCCAACACGGGAGCTGAGCACCTGCAAGAAAGGCTGTAGCTATGACTGGTTCTCAGCAGCCAAGAAGAACATGAGTGAGGCAGCCTCCTGCCTAGGCTCTCTCTCCAGAGCAGTTTCTGTAGCTCCTTGTGGCAGAGTGGCGTGTGAGGGATATCTCCTTCCAGGCAGAGGGAGAACAAGTTTCCCGTGTTCCTTGTAGGCATTGGAAGGGTGGTGCTTAATGAACAACTGGCTCAGGAGGAGACATCCTAGGACATCCATAGCAGGATGACAAGTTATTTAATTTTTGTTGAAAATACTTGAATTGCACATTAGATTTTTCTAATTTCATTCTAACTGGATATATAAATGAAAATGTAGAATTAGTTGCATTTGTTATTATTCAAAATGATTCTGATTCTTGTGTGGAGGTAGTAGTTGTCGTGTTTTTATTTCCTGTATTTGTTGAGTTTGTGTAGAGATACCTTATTTGCTGATCAGTCACATACTTTTCCTGTTAATGGCTGGATGGGTGAGATCTTTCTCAACAGGCAGTTTTCTAAGTACAGTAATATGCCATGCATCTGGAAGACACATGTAGAGTCAAACGTGCTTCACTTAGCTTATGGAGAGAGATTTCTAATGAAGATCAGCATACTGAAGTCTTTAAAGAAACAAATAATCCAAGTGTAATTCTGATGCAGTCTGGAAATAGAAGATGAGAGCAGGGAACATTCCAGAGATGGAAGGAAGATAAAAGGCTCAGAACAGACCAGCATGGTACTGATGGACTTCTCACTGATTCGTTATGGCAAGCTGGTGTTCACATGTGACTACAGTTTATTCTTCTATGAAGAAACACAGTGCTTGACGAGAGCGATTAATGAGGGGCTGTGTTCGTACTCCAGGTTAGACAAGTAATGCCACGCAGCAAGACGACTGGCAGAGACACAGGACAGACTTGATGGGACTCTTCAGATGGCTGAGTGATTCAGCTTCAAATATAGTTCCTGCCTGTCACAGTGGGTGAAATAAGCCTACTCAACTAGTGAAGGTTGCCTTTCTGTGGAGGAGTTCTAGCTTCGTAGGATGCTTCACCCTCCGTGGCAGCCCTGCTTTATGGCCAAAGCAGAACAAAAAGCTTCCCATCTATTGCGCAGTAGAAATGATAATATTCCCAAGTGTGAAAAACTGGAATTTCTAAAGGGCACCAAAGCAAATTAAAATGAAGGCTGCTATTATTTCTGGGCCCGACTGTACCCCTCCTTCTACCACCCAGAAGACCAGAACAAGATCCATGCCGTGAAGCAGGGAACAGCAAAGCTGTTTACTTTTACTGGTACTGTAAACAAGGAGGAAGCATGTTACATATTGCCCGAAAAAAATATATGATCAAGGATCTTTATTTCTGCAGAATCTAACTTTAGGAAGAACTCTGTAATTCAGGTAGACTGAAAAGAGATTATTTCCCTGGAATATCACCTAAAATTGTCTAAGGAGGAGATCTAGGCAAAGACTTTCAGAAGTCTTCGCTCAAGATGAGAGCTGCAATCCAACCAGAAAAGGCAGGAGACAGAAATAAATTAGGATCTGGGAAGCTGTATCCCATCTTTCATAAACTTCCATTAAAAAAAAATGTAGCATGTGTTACTGAAAATATTCATTTTTTTGAGGGGCGGGGTGGGAACGGGGGATTGTAGCTTTTCCCTACAGATAGACAATATTCCTGAAAATATTTAGGAGCTTAGTTGAAACTAGCATTGTTAGTAAAAAAAAAAAAAATTGTTGAGCTTTGGCTGGAACCAATTGCCATATGTAAAACTACTGAAAAGTTTAAAGATTTGTATGTTGTTTTGAAACTAGTTAGCAACCAAATTCTTATTGGGCTAGTGCTTGATTTAGTCTAATAGAAATGTTGCCTGTATAAAAAATTCATACTTTGATTAAGTATTAATTCATCTGATGGAATTTTGAGCATTGCGTTAAGTGTGCATAAAATCTGAAACAGAAATATGAATGAATGAATAGGAAGAAATATGAAAAATAATTGATTTTAAAGACAGCCATTGCCAGCACTTCCTTGTAGCTGGCGTTTCACTGCAATTGGCTATTCAGGAATATGCTGAGATAAGGTGACACTTTCAGCAGTTCTATTCTTCTAATGTTTAGAAAGGCAGATGTAGACTGGAATGAAGGTATTTTGGACATTGGTCAGAAAAGAGAGAAAAGAAATCAGTCTGGGTTTATCAGGCAAATGTATTTTGTTGATTTACAGCTGATCCAGGTGAAGCAATGTGTTAGAATTTAACAGCTTAAAAGAGCTTGTGCCCAACACAGTGCTCTGAAGGACACAAAAACGTGTTTTTTATGACTTCCTTAATAACATTGGGGTTTTTCTTTTGTAATTTTTGTTTTGTTATGAGAGAAAAAAATATGGAAAATATAAAGAAATGAAGGAGTTAAGAGCTTTGGCTCTAAATCCTGAAATTTCCAAACCTAAATGCCCAGTGCAAGCGAGCAGCTCCCGTATGGTCTCAGCTGCTCCCTCCCATGCCAGGGCAGCAATTACCTCCCCACATAAGCAAATAAAAATCATTAGTGAGAATCTGCAGATCCCGCTTCTCACAACTGTGCACCAGATGTGCTCAGCTGTGCAACGGAAACTGCAGAGCCATGGGGGAGACAGGAGGCAAGTGAATTTTGTTATTAAGAAAATCTGGTCTTAAGCAGTCATGTCTGTCCTGCTGCACAATTAATTGCCTCCCGCCGCTGAACTGGGATTTGCACGTGAGGAAGGTGCTGCCTCCTTCTCGGGCACGAGTTCCATGGAAACAGGGATTTCCTGTACAAATTTTTTTTTGGTTTGGTGATTCTTTGGTGTTTTGGAACTCCAATAATTTCTGTGATAAAAATGGACTTAAAACATTCTTTAGAGATAGGCATTTCCTATCTATAACTACCTTTTTTTTTTTTTTTCCTAACAGTATTAGGTTTACGCATGCAGCACTCACAAAATGCTGGCATTAGCATCAGTGACTGGGCATATGTAACATGAGGTAAAAATATCCAGTTCAATATAAATGCTACTGTTCTTTCCAGAATAAAACTTTCAGAGCTCTGAATAGACCGTGCTGTTTCTCAAATTCTCTTTTTTCTCCCTTCTCTTTTGAAAAGGGATCGGAGAGGGTGTCTTAGTTTAGAGGGTGGAAACAAGGTAAAAAAAAATAGTGATTTCCACTCATTTCAACTTCTTTAAGGGGGCAAAGAAATTGAAGGGTACACCTGTGACTGGAGGGGGCTTACTTAATACTGTGTGATGTAGTTGTACACATCTTTATTTGTGTCACATGCACTTCTTCAAGTGTCTTTTTCATCAAGTGCTTCCTCCATCAAATGCATACAGTCATATGCAACTTCATACCTGGTATTTTTGATCCTGAGGCAGCAGCATTTTGCAAGTCAAGGATTAACTCCTCTTCTAAACCAATACATAGCACTTTTCTCTTAATATATAATTAGGGAAAGCAGATACACCAGGGGAGTTTTTAATCAGGATAAAAAGTGTGTCTGGGTAGGGCATGGATGGGTAGAGAAAATTGAGCTTCTCAGAAAAAATAACGTCATTTCCATTTTGAAATACTTTGGGGTTTGAGTATTCAGTCCTTGGAAGGAAGATTGAAATGATCTAATATGTCAACAGTTTTCACTGATAAAAGTTAGTAACAATAAGTTCTATCTTTTTTTTTCTTTTTTTTTTCAGAAAGAAAAGCTTAGAAATATTTACCAACCCTTTCTGAATAAACAAAATAGAGGAGCTATAATGTAAGTTAAACAGAGCAAATGGAAAACCATGCACCTTTTCTTCCCCTCCGTCTTCCATGAAGCTGTACTAGGAAAAGAAAACCTTCTTGAACAACAACGCTAAAAAAGCCCCATGAGAAAGGAAAAGATAATATGCACTGCATATGGGTTGCTTATGCTTGATTGTTCTGCTTTCAGGTTCTCCAGCTTCTGATTAGCATCTCTAGAACATTTCCTTCTATTTGCAGTAATAAAATTGTCAACTACTTGATGAAATCTGGTTCCCACAGCTTAGTAACTGGGATCTAGACATCAGGAAAAGAAGCTGTAGCAAGAGGCAGCAAATACTGCTTAAGGTAACAAGGCAGCCACGACTCGTGCAGCAGAGACGTAGCCAGCCAGGGGGAGAGTGCAGGCACCGAGGCGAAGGGGAAGGTAGCGGGTGCCAGAGACCATCATTAGAGCCCAGCTTGCCCCCTTTCCCCTTCTGAAAAGGCTAACAGCTCAATATCTTGTCCTTAAGCTGGTAAAATACACTCAGGTTCTGTCTACATTTACATTAAGACTTAACTTTGGTAACTGCTGTCTGATTTCTCATTGGAGACTTTATTTTTTTTTCTCACTCAGCATAGTTACTGAGCAGTGATTAACTGAGCTATAATCCACCAAGGAGTTCAGGTGTCTAAAATCTGTAGATTTCAGTGTGAGTTAAGTGCTTAATAAATAATAACCACTTAAAAATGCATGGTAGTGTAGGCTGCACAATAATCTGCAGCCATCCAAAAGGCAGCATTAGCATCCATGAGGCGTCATTAGCAGTTTATGAGTGTGCTTTAGGACATACCATTAGCCTGATTCAGCAAAAGAAATAAATGATAAATGGCAGGTGTCTTCCCCTTCTGCTGGGAGGTTTTCTTTCACTTAAGTCCCATTTCACATACACACAAAGAAAGAACCTAAGCTTGACACAGGAATAGTAGTCCTCCTTTGGTGACCTCCTGCTTTGCTGCAGAGCATGTAAAAGCTGTGTTACCCCTTTGAAAATAGGTGGTGTGCGTTGATTTAAGTTCTGTAGGTTACTTTGGAACTCTGTGTATCTGATGACAAGGGTAAATGTGCTTAACATTGAATATGCTTGGTAAGGGTGCAACTTTATGAAAGTTCGGGAAAAATCACCAACACTACATTTTCATTGGAACAGGTAAACGTTCATGAAAGAAATCTATTCAAATAAAAACATGAGAGGAAGCATAACATATGCTAAACTTAGAGATAAAGATTACAAACCTTATCCTGTAAAGTTTATTTGACCAGGAAGTTAAAGGTACATTAAAGCCAGAGGCATGTTGAGAATGGAGGAAAAGATCCAGTTCCTACTTGTGGTCGCAAATCTAAGCAGCTAAGCTTTGCATGATTGCAGTCTTTTTTCTGTTCTGCTGACTGTGCCACAGACTACTCCCAGAACACAGAAGATTGACTTATTTTTTAGGTCTGATTTCACTAACATGGAGATCATAACAAATCACATATTGTCTGTACGGCTTGAGTTACATTTGGCATGACAAATTAAGTTCGTTGGCACAGCAATGTGCAAAAGACCTAAATAAACATCATTCTGACCTTCCCCTCTCTCCATCAGCTCTCCGTTTCTGTAAGGTTTCCAGCAGCCAGATAATTGCAGGGCAGATTTTATTACCAAGCGAGAGGCTTGTTGAGGAGGGAGGGTTCCGATGTGCAGGTCTCGTCTCTGTGCCTTGCAGCGTGCTACAGACTGAGGCCTGTTGGGCACACAAGCTCACGTACCTCTCGTGCCGTCTTGGAAAAGGGCCGTGCCCATTAGCTGCTGCAGCGGTGCTGGCCACAGGCCGCTCGTCAGCGGTGATTTATGGGGCCTGCCTGCAGGAGCATTGCACACAGCGGCACCAGTTTCACCCTGGCCACAGGATGAGCTCTGTGATCCTGTGTTCTTAATCTCCTGGTAATTACACACACATAAAATTTGCCTGCTTGACAGAAATTTACCTAGAGGAAAGGTGATTGGAAATCGTACAAATTCTTGGGGAGCAAAATGTAAGTCTTCATTTTGTGTTTAGGTAGCTGTGTATGCTGCAGACTTGCAGCGTACCCTGCAGTCTGTAGGTTACCCTGCAGTCTCCCTTCAGAATTTAAACTCTGCAGGTTCTACAGGTTCTTTGCGGTTCTACAAATCGCTGCTCAAAGTCTCCCCAAGGCCAAGAGATTTTGTACCACCTCCGGGATGAGAATGTGTCTGTGTATCCAGCATAACGTGCCTGCACGGCCGCTGTGATGAGAGCAGAAGGAGCCAGGGTGAGAACAGAAGGTAGAGGAGCTGTCCAAGCTCACTTGGCTGACTGCTCTCAAGCCATCCTCACAAACCTCACCCGGTACTGTGTTGGGAACACTGGCCCTTGTGGCTACTGACCTGGTGCTTTGGTGATTCACTAGGTATTGGGCGTGTGCATTTCTTCTTTGTAGAGGGTGCTTTGTAAGTGTGGGTGACTTTCTAATGTGACCTTCTGGGAAAGGTTAGGTAATGTGGTGGAGGAAAGTGAGAAAGTGTGCTGCTTTGCTACCCATGTTGTTTAATGACTGTTTTGTGTCATAAACCAAAAGGATTCAGTGTGCCTCCCCGTGTACAAAACCACTGGCTGCTAAAATGTGCCTGGGAGGTTCTGAATACTTGTCATTCAGCTGGCTCTAGCTGCAAAGCTGGTTTGCAAGTCAGACACATGGCAACATCAGTAGTAGGAGTATCTAGCTAAAAAGGATTGTTCATAAATGTATTTTTAATATATCAGAAAGAAAATTTGAAAAAAGATATCTTTTACTGGAACAAAATTGCTTTATAGGGCTATGACCTTTCTCAGGCTTAGCTTTTGCGGACAGAAAACACTTGTTTTCCTGCACATAAATCCCCTAAAAAAACCCCTTACACAGTAGAAAGCAATATGCTAAAAGCTCAGTTAACTGCTGCTTCCTATCATTAAAGGCAGAGTCAGCACAAGGGCAATGCAGTCATTCCCTTTTGACAACTCATTACTTTGCTACCTGTTTGGTTTGTAATAGCTTGTCCCCTCTGCACCGCTCCCGCTGGGATGGCCCTTGCTCGGGAATCAAGCCAGGAGGAACACCAGCAGAGCATTTCAGGATCCCTTTGCGTTGTCAGATTTGGAGGTCAGCAAAGGATTTCTGCCTCTGTCAGCTGTCTCTTGGCCCTTGCTGTAATCCGGGGTATCTGGTGTGCTTCCCAGCTTTCCCCCCTTCATCTCAGGTGCTTCAAAGCCCAGGGACTGGGCTGCTGTTCCCAGACAGAGATGAAAACATTTGAATTGACACTGGGGGCTTTTGGTGCTCGTTACTCATGAAGGAACTTGCTACTTTCTTTCTTTCTGCCACCCATTTCAGAAGTGTCTGTGGACAGGTGGGTTTTGCTCTCTATTTCTCTAGCATGAAGCATGACTTCAGGGTTCACACTGTTTGGCATGAGAATAGAAAAGTGATGCTGAACCAGTCCTTTCTCCTATACTTACCTGTTAGGAGAGAAGCTTCCTCCTGGGGTGGTCTTCACACTGGGGTCAGTTGTGAGTGTGGAAGGGCTCTGGGCCAGCCAAAATGCCTAGTGAGGCCGTGATTCCACGGGAAATAGCTAACGCTGGAAGGAAACTCATCCGTTCCATATTTTCCCAATAAACATGTAATGATAATATTAAGCACAGATGAGGTATGCCCCTTGTCTTTGACCAGCCCATGACCTTTCAGAATTTAGACTGTATTTTAAATTAAAGCGCTATTATAATCTGTACAACTCGA
>JAUBNY010000645.1:3616868-3629505 GCA_032275445.1 Crypturellus soui | reverse complement strand
CTTACAAAAGTGTCTTTAGCTTAACCAAACCCTGCAAGCAGGGAGCCCGCTTCATCACGGATGTTCCCTTCAACAGCAACAGCAGTCTGAGTAGAGCTTAATTTCTAACACTGTGTTAAATTCGTTGTAGTATCCCATTGCTGTGAACTCGTGCTGAAAATGCGCAAGGGAGGAAAAGTTCTATGAAATCTGGAAATATCTGTAAATCATTTGGTACAAGTGGTTTGTATATGAAAATGAGTCGTGTGCTCTTTCTGCTTGGAATTTAAATGGGTCCTACACAAAATTCCCTCTGGCTGTGATACTTCTTTGTCAAATGGTGAATTGCTTAAGATCATGTGTTATATCTATATTTCTTGTTCTTCAGGTCAATATTAATCTCTATGTGAGGTAAATAAATGATGCAATGTATTTAAATGGTGAGGTGTATGTGTGGAGCTATTTGCATATATCTGTATATTCAAGGTATATTTATTATATATATAACACATATAAATGTATATGCACACACATGGAAATACATATATAAAGAAAAAAGACCCTTTAAAAAAATTCACATAATCTCTTTTAGAGGATATTTACCTTTTTATTAAGTAGACCAGGAATAACTTCCAGCAAGAGAAAAGGTAGTTTTAAATCCTCACACATCCAAAAGACTGGCATCAGCATGAAAAGTGCTGATGAAATCCTGTTGCTAAGATGGTTTTGACCTCAGATAAACCACAGCATGTGTCTTGGTTGTTGCTATTGGGCATTAATATATTTGTGTGTGATGCATTAGGTTCAATCCACATACACAAATATATAGAAACCTACAAACAGAAGAGTTCTACAAACAGAAGAATCTGGATCAAGGTGGAAGTTAAGGCTGCAGGAGACCCTACAACTCCATGCATATGCTATTTGACTATACTGCAAAACTGGACAGGACCAGGGTCAACAAAGGGTAAGGTTTTGATACAGTTTGCAGTTCTTCTGAGAACTCTGTTTTATTATTCTATTGAGCTTCATGCATTTGAAAAAAACTCATGTGTGGCTCTGAATATTTACAGTCTGATATTATTTTACATGTACCCTGCTTGACATAAGCTATTAGACATATTTGCAGGTCTTTTTTCCCACAGTTTTCATACGTTTCTTCACATCAGACTGGATTCATGCTATCAAACAAGACAGAAAACAAATGTAAGAATCAGACCCTTGATTTTTGACATCTGTGCTTTAGAGCACCATCAAGGTAATAAAGTATTTGAGCATTACATGAGAATAGATGAGGTGGGGAGGGTTCCACAGTTAGGTTTCCTTGAAGTGGGAAAACTTGTGTGGACCGTTCTACACATTTGACACCGATGTATCAAGGACAGCAGGCATCACTGCTGACTAAATGCATTGCACACCTACATTCCTCTTTAGTGATTCAGTTGCACGGATGTATCAAATTTTCTTTTCCTTCCTAAACTGGAGGCTTCCTAATAAGTTTTAGGATTTTACACCCTGAAAAAAATCAAGGCCTGAGATGCTCTTTGTACTGAAATGTGAGGGTTCTGTTTCTGCAGTAGGTTAGGGTGGCTACATTTATCTATAATCAATAAATACATAGGGATATCCCTAAATCACGTGTGTGTGCTCGTGTTTAGTATGTTGCACATTTATCTTCAGTATACAGCCATATTATTAATACTTTTATATAAAGCACATTTTTTCCTGCAAACTTGTATCTTAACTTTGAAATTCAAACCTCAGAAAAAAGAAATCTAGTGCCCTGTGTATGATACTGCCATTTAGGGGGAAAATGAGGTAGGTCTCTCTTGCTACTTTTAGGGAAGCTGAAATAGAAAGCAATACTCAGGTTCAACAAATACACTCTTTAGGCTTTCCAACACATTTTGCTGGCTGCAGAAACTGGAAGCTGATGGAATGATTTACTATAAAACTGCTTGTGAATAAACACCTGAGCAGTATCAGTTCAATGCTGATAAAAGAATAATGAGGACTTGGTACCCTTTGACCAGCAGTTATCTGTGATGAAAATTACCAATAAATAGTAATAGTTTGCAGGTAATTTTGAATATTTTTTGTTATTAGAACCTTATTGAGAAGCTTGAAAGGAAATATAAATTTCCATTTAGCAATAATGGATATTATTTCCTCTCATGTGTAGTAGAAATCAGCAGGACTGCATGGCCTACCTTTTCATTAGACAGTAATGATTATCAATGTAATTGCAAATATAAACATATAAAAATGGGGGCTTGATGATTACTACTGTGCATGAGCTTCACCCATGTGTATAAATGTTTGAATTTTTATTGTAATGAAATAATTCAGTACTGATAATTATATAGATGCATTATAAATATAGTAAAAAATTATTATCTTGATCAGACCTCAAGTTTTTTCTTTGAAAGTACGTTGATTAAAATGCTGAATTTTGTATATGTGTGTGTATATATATGCACAGTTATATAGGCATATATATCCATAGTCCTACCCCAAATTTCTGTTTCTGTCATCAGCTTTCCACTGATTTCTGTTCTGGTGAGTGTTCTCTAATGCTCATCTAATGTTCAACTAATCTGATGAGAAAATATTGTATTGAATCAGTCCCTGTGACATTAGGCAGCCTTCAGAAGGGAAATGTTGCATTTGTATTTGTCCTTGTGGGATCTGAAGCTTTGGACTGATTTTTACCATACTGTGGCCGCGAGTACCTTGGTTTTCGCTAGTTTTGCAGGGTGTGGGGAAAGGGGGAATCCAAGCATGGATCATGCACAGAGAAGTGTTGTGCCAAGGCAAAGGTCTGAACAGAAGGAGTGAAGGAGTTGCAAAAAACTAACCAACTCTTGGCTTTGCTTTTCCCTATAGATAGAATTCATGCAAGTGTTATAGGAGCCTGTCAGAAGCTGTCAGGGCTCTTCACTCCAAAACCCTGGAAGACTTCGTAGCTGCTTCACATTTCCATGGCCAAACTGGATGCAGATCTGGTTTATGACATGATTAGAACTAAATCTAATCAGATCTATGGCAAGCACTAGTTGGGAATGTGGACATGCTCTTGTATACAAGATTCTCTGACACATGGAGGTAAATCAAATCAAACGTAGTAGGTAACAGATATAACACTTTAAAGCAAGTTAAATCTGAATTGACTGAGCATCTTGCTTCACAACTGGTGGGCCATTAAATATTGCCAGTTATAAGAAGTGTTGCTGAAGCATGTGCGAGCAGTGTAAATGGAGCCAGGTCATTCCTGCTGGGGAACATTTAAAGCTCTGCTTTCAATACTGGAAGATTCATATTTCTGCTGTGACCAGGCATAAGAGAAGGAGCCTCAATTGAAGGAATAGGTAGGATCAATAGGATCTACAAGTAGTTTCAGAGCTTTAAAAATGAGTGGTATTTCCAAAATGTGCTCACTGTTGTCTTCTATGAGATAGTCAGAACACTTCCATTCTACTGTGAACACCCTAAAATCCTCGGGGCTTTAATGCCCTAAAGGGCATTAATAGCCACTATTGTGTTTTTTTCCAGCTTGGCTCCTTTTCTCAGGTGAATTATCCTTGCCTTCCCTTATGGAAAGCCATGGTACTATAGCTTTTGTAAAATCTTGTTTATGACCATGGCTGCTATTGCCTGCTGCGTGTACCAATTTGACTGTGTGACTTCCTTTCATAAATTATGGACAAGGGCCATATCAAGGCTATAGGAGTAGCCAGAAGCTTGTGGGCCCTGTGCAAACATGGAATTTGTGCCTTGCAAAACACAGAAGATCTCTGTGCACTCTCTAGTTAAACCCTGTTATAAAAACACTCCAGAAGATGGATTTGCTTTTACTTAATGTTGCCTCACATCAGAAAAAATGAACATAATCATCAATTCTGAGGTTACAGTATCATTAGTCTTTACATATCTCTTTAATTTAGTGCATAAATACTGTAAATCTTTGCCCTAATAGAGTTTAAGCAGATCACTTTAATTTCTTCTCTTTATTATGACTTTGACCACATGTTTTTAAAAGCATGGTTGCTGGACCAGGAACGTCATAAAAATGTTTCATTCTCCATATCCGAGCTGCCCATACCAGCCCTATATTGCTTGAGATACATCAAGAAAGTGAAGCAAAAACACCTTTGCTTGCAGTTGGGGCATTGTGGTCATTCAGCAGGCAAATCTGTTACAAAACAGATGTCCTTAAATTGATTTATTATGTTGGAAAGAAAATGTAGAGGTGTGAGGTGCTATAAATTAGGTAAGAAGCTTTGGAAAATTGTATTTCAATAAAATATTTTCAGAAGCATAAAAACATTTAAAAAAAGGAACATAAAAACAAGGCAGTGTTCTTCAAGTGGATTTAGTGCAATCTAGAACATGTTGAGTCATTTAATTTAGAGAAAGAATTTGTATTATTCTTGCTCAGAGAAATTGTCTAGCTAACCTCTTTAGAAATAGAAGAGTTAAGAAAAGAAATAATTGATGAATCTTGTTGCAGGAATTCTTGGTTTTCCAAAGGGAGATTCCCACAAAGTTCAGAACCCACCTGGCTGCCACCCTGTGTCACGTGTTCTAGGAGGGGATTGGATGTGCTTGAGCAGGGGTTTGGACTAGGTGATCTCTAGATCCAGTCTGTGATTGTGTGAAAGTGCTTATTCCCTACGCATAATTATTCCTCTGTGGGGAATAAATTTACTCATTCTTCTGGATATAGATATGGACCAGTTCTCTTTGTGATTATTCAGTATCAACTGGCATATATTGAAATAGAAAAGTACAGAACCAGTGTCAATGCAGTGTCAAAATGCGGAGATGATGAATAATATTGCTAACTTTCTACATGTGATCAGATTCTGATTACAAATGTAGTAGCACGGTGCTTGGAGAAGGTCAGTTTATGGCAGTGCAGCGTTTTTGATGCTGCACAGAAGCAGTGCTGTGGTTATGTACTGTAGCAGGAGAAGGCACCATGATGTGCCTTCTGCAGACGTCTGCAGATCTAATGCAGTGATTGCGGTGAAAAATTCAAATATACATAAATATGCCCCACAAAATGAAAGTGTAAGCTTGGACGATAATTTTATGTCTTCTCTATGCCCTGGTATAGATAAGAAAGAACTACATATATTTTGGAAGCTAATTAGAAAGTAATAAATATATTTTGAGTTTGTTATTTAACTAAAATGAAATAACATGCCCGGTTCTGTGTCATTGTTTTAAAAGCAAAAGCAAAATACTTTAATGGTCTAGGGTTATTCGCACCCCATCTTCCATTTTGGCTTCCAGGCAGGTGGCTCTGGCTGTGCAGATATGAAACACAAATTTCCCCCTTGTTTAAAAGGGCTTCCAGTTGCGGTCGCACTGGAAGGATCGGGGATGCCAATGAGGATTTCTGTCGGTCTGCTGTGCTGGGAGGGTGTTCTCTGCCCAAATTACTGAGTAGCTTAGCTGGATGAGGACAGGGTGCGCAACGTTAGGACAAAAATGAAACTGTTGAGTGGAGTTTGGAAATACAGAGGTGTTACGCAGAAAACCAGTCGCCATATGAGAACAGCACAGCTGTATGCCTTGAAGGTGAACTTGTTAGAGCTGCAGGAAGTGAGATTTCGTTTCTCCTCTAGACTCAGGACCAAACTAGCTTCCTAGGAGCTAGAAATGTGAACATACCACAGGATAAGTTTTCAGCTATTTTAGAAAATCTCATTGTTTCTAATCCAAAGGATTTAATGGCATTAAATCATCTGAATTTTCTGTACAGAACATTTTTATTGTACATTTTATTGTACAGCCCAACAGTTGTGCAGGTGAGATGGACAAGTGATAACTGTGCCCTGAGGGCATAGGCTGTAGCTGGGTGTCCCGCTTCCCCCTGGATGGTGATTGCCTTCCGAGAAAAAGTAGAAATACCTGCTCTGTTCTCTGAGGTTTTAATAAAATCTGTCTGTCCAATTCAAAGGTATAAGTGCATCAGCTCTTCTGTGTGCTGGGCAAATTGCAGCAAAGCACAAAATGCCTTTTCTGACTGGCATTTCAAAATAGCATGTCACTTAATTGTGTTGTTTGAAATATATTTTAATAACTCAGGTTGTTGGCCACCAGGCTAAACACTGTTTTGAAGGGAATTGTTTGGCTCAGGAAGTTTCAAAGAAGCTACTGAGACAAGTGTCATATAATACAACTCAAGACAGATCAGATCCTTTAACAGCTGCTGCTGTGGTGATCTGTTCCAGGCGCTCCACCCCTGAGGCACAGCTTGGCTAGGATTTTCCTATTAAATGTACCTGTAGTACGAAGTTGTAGCAAACATACGCGTCAGAGTCACAGTTAAAAGAAGGATTTCGGGGAGTGGTAGGTAATCAAGTGGGGCCTAAAAAGTCCAAGCAGTTTTCACTATGAAATGATTCTGAAACCTGCTATAATTTAAACTTTTTGGATCAGCTTGCACTTAATTTGTTTCCATTTAGATAATGCTTTATGGTATACTGTGCATAATGAATGGTGTACAGTGTTTTCCCTACTTCTACATATAAATTCCATCTCCTAACAGTAATATGTAATGAGACACTCTTGGCAGGGCATTTTCATATTATTGCATTTCTTGGGTGGTTAAGTTGTTCGACTTTCTGCTACTTGCCTTATAACACTGCTGAAAGTGTGCCATCATCACCCAGAAATATACTGCTTGTCATGTTTTATTGCTTAATTGAACTACATGAACATCCGAAAAAGTACTAATTATGCAGATTTCTAAAGCCAAGTTACAATTCTGGATAGTTTCTTCAGAGCACTCTTGTTCCTGCTTGTATAACCATCAACATTTCCTTTCACAACATTAGGATGATTACAGAAATTACAAAATAATTTAGAAATGTATGAAACATCGCTTTAAAACAATCCTGAAGACTTTGATTTTTCTCCTGCCTGGTGCTTTTATACCATCACCCCTCTGCTAAACATCAGGATTTCAGTTCAGTGAATGTGTTTCTGTCAAGATGTCTCCTTTCTTTTGAATACAGTGATAATTTTTTATGCCTGATTTCACTCACTCTCCTTTGTGTTCTCATTTATTCTACTTGCTTTCTGGCAGGTAAAAAATAATTTGAAAATATAGCCTCCAGGTGAGCCTCTCACCAGCAGGTGTGTCATGCTTTGTTTTTCATTTTTATTCTTCATTTAATGGTTGCTGTTGTTCACTGGTACAATGCTTTTTGCTTTTGCTCCTGCCCAATCGAATCTACAGATGAAAGGCAGAGCGTTTATATATCCTAAATGTATTTCACAGATGCCTGTCGATGTAATTTCTCCTGGTTTTATGTTGGAGAATGAAGAGCTCTTTGTTATTAGCAATAAGCTAACTCAGGAAAGGCCTTGAGAGCTAGGCACATGTAATGCACCCAGTTCCCTGTGTCTCAGAGTAAAATCATTGTCAGTCACACGTCAGGCTTTACTACTTAAGTGACAAAAAGGTCCTATACTTTGAGTCAATTTAATAATTCAGTCTAGCTCTTACATGGAGAAGATATTATTAGCTACCTTAATAATGAAAAATATGACAGGAATCAATACCAATTGGATATACTGTATTACCATGTCACAACAAGAAACCAGGAGCTGCAAAGTCCTGATAGGTTTCTTTTGAGTTTGCACATCGTGATTTTGGGTTGCACAGGTTAAAGCATAGTCCCAGTTGCCTTGTGTCACTGGGAGAGAGATACTTTTTGCATCATTGAGCGAATTATAGTTGGATACTTTGGTATAAAGAGTGAAGCTCCCTATTTTCTATGAAGGAGGTACTACGTTTTCCAAGAATCTCTTGTATAATCTCAGAAAATAGTTTTTTTCCAAGGGAAATTCAAATAAATCTCTTCAGTTTGAGTTGATTGGAATTAAAATGGCAAAACGACAGCTGTCTTTCAGCCTCTCTGGTTGAAAATTCCTACTTGCTGATGGTTACCCACCATGGCTACTCAGTGAGGACAGTTGTATAAAACAATAGATGAAATCTGTCTGTATTGCTATGATGTTCATCACAATCCTGCGTTCGGAGTGGCCTCCATCTCCCACGATTTACAGTGATTAGGCTTTTCCGTCTCCCACAATTTACAGGAGTTAGGCTTTTCCAGGGGGACTGACAGACCTGTGCCTCAGCAACGTCGGGCACGGCTGGGGATTGCGGAGAGAGCGCGAGAGGCGGTAGCCGAGCGCGGTTACTTCTCACGTAGACCGAGGCCGTTTCCAGCACCACAGGCCGGGCTGAGGCAGCAGCCTGTACTCAGGAGAAATCAGAACATTTGTTATTCTGCCATGATCTTCAAGTGCGTGAGTTTGAAGAGCAAGATTGAAAAGTGTGACACAAAAATGCTATTTAACATGCTTAGGTTTTACTATACCTTATAATTTAAAGAAGTGTGAGCTAAAAAGGCTGTTCCTTCCCTGCAAGAAACATTAATATGAGCAGAGGTCACTAAGGAGTAAATAGCAATGATTGCCAAGAGATCACAGCTGAAACTGTTTATATGATCACCGTACCTTCCTTTGAAAGGATATTTTTCCCAGCCTGGAAGCTGGATGCATATGACATCCTACAGCCTTAAGAGCTTTTTGAAATAGCTGCTGCTTGTTTGTGGAAATGGAACCATCTCTTGAGATGAGCAGTAACTACAAGTGCAAGGATACTCCTTTGCTCTCTAAGGAGCCTGGGCAGGTCAAGCGAGGGGAGGCTGAAGCACTGCGTAGGCTGTCCCTGCTCTGTGAAGGTAACTGTAGCCATGCCGGAGTTAGGGAGCTGCGTTTTCAATTTTCTCTCTTTTAGACTCTCCTTATTGTTTTTGCTCTATCCTCCATTTCTTTTAGTCTTAAAAAGTATGACTGTTTTGGCATCATGGGAGCAGTTAAGGGACACTGTTTTATTTGCCTGAAACATTAATTGATTTGCTGTATTAATGAACAAGGAAATTCTCTCAATCTCCTTTTCAACAGGAAACAGACACTTTAAACACTGAAAAGGTCATAAAGCAGATGCAGATGTCAGCTGCATCCTAAGTGCTTGAACAGTTGGCTTTAATGGACAAGGAAGAACCTTTTATCTCATGTAAGTCTCTGTTTTTTCCCCCACAGACCTGGTTTTGAGTGTTTTCTGCGAGACTACTGTGAAGCTGCCCAGACACCTCACACTTGGACACAAGTGCCTTAGGAGGAGAACTGGCACAATCATCTGCCTTGCAAGATCTTGAAGGAAGAAGATCAGCCTTTGGAGAAGGAATACATGTCGAGGCTCAGCAAGTGCAAGGTAGGCTCAACTTTCCATGCTGTATTGATGGGACTAAGTTTGAAGGGTTCAGTCGAGGGGCCTGTCTGCTCTGAGGCTGGAGCGTGGTACCACAAAGGTGAAAACAATCAATGCAGAAGTATTTTAAGACACTGGTTTTGGAGGTTCTTTGTCTTGGTGTGCTATGAATTATTTTAAGTGCTTTCAGGAGGATGTTCGTGTTGGTTCTTGCTGATGTCAGTGAGTATTGCTGGTATCATGTTCATTTGTAAATCATGTTTTTTTGGTACTCAGTAGCTGTGGTTTGTACAGAAATTGTCTGCAGTAGCTATTCCGTAAAAAGGTGAGGCTGCTTGGGAGGTGAGCAGGACAATGTGTGAGTGTTACGACCTTCACTGGAGATAAGTTAGCTCCTACGGAACAGAGGCAGAAAGAATGAGAGAAGCAACATATGAAGCTGCAGTAGTGGTTAATCTTTGAAACTGAGGTGTTTCTCGTAGGATCTGAGTAAAAAGTAATAAGGAACTTTCAAGAGCAGCCAAGAAATATCATGGCCTTACTTGAAAAATCTGGAGAGAGACTGGAGGTGAAGCACTCTGGTTAGAAAGGTAGGGAAAAGGTTTCTGTTCTATGATTCCTATCACGCTTAGAGTCTGCTGTTGTGGACTTTGTGGCTAATTATTTTTTTCCCCCTCTGGTATACTTGCACATCCTCAAACTCTGTAGAGCAAAACACTCATCAAATTCCTGAAGAGAGATTGCTTTTTGAAACAAGTAGTCGTTTGGTGAAAGTGTCTCTCTTGTTTGAGCTTCACATATTGTTAAATTTTTCTTCCTCTCAGGAAGCCTTGATTTTTATTGGAGCTTGTGGTAATATAAGCATAAAGTAAAATGATTAAGTAGAAATGCATAGATTTAATAGAAGTTGAAACATCATTATATTTTAATTGTCTGTAGTTTTTCAGAGTGCTCAAAGATTAGGAAGTATAGTTTGATTCATGGTGACCGTGATGCTTTTATTTATTTATTTATTCTTGTAAGGCAAATTTTATGCATCCCATAGTTGATGACAAGCAAGGACAGTAATGATATTACTCCTGCACCAGAGATACTGTATTTCCATCATCACATAGGTAATTGATGAGAATTACGCTTGTTAAACTCCAGCATTCAACTGACGGCACACATGTCAAAGATTGTGAAAATAATATGGAAAACTGCAGTGGCTGGAAGCCAAAGAAATGTGGATGACTAGCTAAATTAAAGTCTGGGCAGAAGAGTCTCACAAACATGAGACAGACACAGAACCAGTTAATATTGTCAAAGATAGTGCCAGATGAGGCTTGAGTCCCAACCAAAATGGTGCAGAAATACTTGTCTATTCTTTTTTAATGTCAGTCATAAAATAGGGGGCATAAGAGTTATTTTCTGTGTTGTAAACTGGTAGATACTCATTGTCATGTGCCTCAAGTACTATGAGAATACACTAGTCAGTTTTTTAAAAATTTTGTAAGAGATCTCCTGTTACTGTTACCGGTTTGATTAGGTAATGCCTAATTTTTAATACAACTTGGTGTATTTGTATAGTGTCAGTAAACATTCATATTCATTGGCTGTAGAATAACCAAGTTATATGTGACATTTTTTGAAACATTCTTGTTGCCAAACTCCACCTGAAAAGCAATTTGAATTTATAACATCTCCTTCAGGGAAAGTTTTGCAAGTTCTTATTTATAAGTTGGAACCAGATCTTAGCCAGCTTCTGAAAAGGAGTAGATTATCTCTTGGACAGGGCATCTAAGCCTTGTCTTCAAGCAAGGCTCTGTGACAAAATAAAGTAGATAATTCCAGAATGGTTGAGGTTAGAAGGGACCTCTAGAGATCATCTAGTCCAGCTCCCCTGCCCCAGCAGAGACGCCTAGAGCACAGCGCACAGGGCTGCATCCAGGCGGGTTTGGAAGATCCCCGGAGAAGGAGACTCCACAACTTCTTTGGGCAGCCTGTTCCAGGGCCCTGGCACCCTCACTGTAAGCAAGTTCCTGTCTGTCTTTCTCCTTTTCTAGAACTTTAAAGCAAAGGATAATGTTGCAAAATTGTGCTGTGGTGGCCAGTGGCATGTGGAAAGTAAAAGGAATCAAGGACTAGTGTGATTACCCTGCGTATGCAGGGCAGGTTGGACTAGATGACCTCTGGATATCTCTTCCAAACTTAAGCTTTCTATGATTCTATGATTACTCCCATATTTTTTTCTTGGAGCTTCCTGTATTCCTAAGAGGCCAGGTTGTTGTTTATTAATTGGAAGGCTTGCAAGTTTTACTGTCATACACTTCTTTATTTTTATGTTCATTGGCTTCCTGCTTCCTTCCTTTCACCTGTCTTCCAGAGATGGGCAAAAGGCCACGTATTCCCTTAGATGATGTTAATTGCAACAGGCAGTGCTGATGACCTCGCAGATATAGCGTTAGTCTTCCAGCTGCTTTGCTGTTCTTTGGGGGTGCCCTTGCAGAGCAAAGAGCAGGGTTGTTCCCAGGTCTGTATAGTATCCACATACATACTTTTAATCTCTGCCGCAGAGAGAGCAACTGTAATGGGAAACTAAAACTGGAGTCATTACAGGCATGGACATGTGTAAATGCAATGTCACAGTCTTATTACTTAGGTTCCTTCACTTGGTGTCATATTCTAGAGTGGCCTTTAGGCTGCACACAGGGGTTCCTGTCCTGCATCCATCTTGTGTGCTGGGTAATGTAATGGCCAAGTGCACATCTGCAGAGAGGCCACCTTCACATCCCACTTCCTGAGCATGCAGTAAGGCTGTGCTTAACCCTGATCTTATTTGTGAACCAAACCCAAAGCATGTTGCAAACAAGTAAGAACAAAAAGAATCTTTCATTGCATCAACAAAATATTTTTCTGCTGCTCTGTGGAAAGATCTGCAGAGAAAAAGGAATTAGGAATTTTTGGAAAAACAATTCAGTAGAGCCTAATTGCAGCCCTTGGGAAAAGGTACAGATATGTTATCAGTTAGAGCCATGCCAATTCTTCCTTCTGGGATTTTTGTCCCCTTTTTATATGTAATTCTTCATATAAATTTGTAAGATTGCTCCACATTAATTTGGTGTTTCAACAGTATGAACAAGATAACTATCTAGTTCCCACAGTACTCATAAGGCACTTTCTTCCTTCTTCACTCCAGTTCACTCCAGTTCTGAAGCCTTCTTGCAAAACCCTTACTTGGTGCTAGAAGTGCGGACGACCACTTAAATATGGCAAAGACAGTGTAACTGAATACTTTTGGAAAATTTAGACAAAAATCTGTGAATCAGAATCACAGAATGCCTAAGGTTGGAAGGGACCTCTAGAGATCATCTAGTCCAA
>JAUBNY010000645.1:3548793-3610379 GCA_032275445.1 Crypturellus soui | reverse complement strand
CTGCAGAGCTGCTCTCCAGCAGGTCGGTCCCCAGCCTGTACTGGTGTCTGGGGTTATTCCTCCCCAGGTGCAGGACCCTGCACTTGGCCTTGTTGAATTTCATGAGGTTTTTGACCGCCCAGGTGTCTAGTCTGTCCAGGTCCCTCTGGATGACTCCTGGGCCATTAAAAAGCTGTTCTGTTCCTTACACTCAGTTGGACTGAGGAAATGTTTGGTAGCAAGTGTTTGGTAGCAAGAGAGTTACCCATGGATCCTTTCATTCCCTAGTGCACTCAAAAAGGGGAATTCAGGATGACAACAGAAACAAGAGGAACTCTTTCCATGCTTGATCAATATATTTTGTGATTTCTTACCCCTCTGTAAGGAGGAGAAGTGTCTGGTTGGGTTACTTCTTAGGTTTTGGAACTCTGGTGGGGATAGAAGATCCCATCTAATCCACATAAGCATTACAGTGCCAAAGAAAGGACATGAAAGAAAGGATAATGCTGGCCGCTTCATGGTCTGATAAAAGCTATTTTCTTTTGCAGTAAAGCTTGCTGCATATTGAACTTAAAAAGATGAGGGGAAAGAGTTAATTTCAGAAGTGTGTATGGCAGAACTGATGTAACAGCATAGTCTCCGCTCCTGACAAGTAGAGTGGTATGAATTGCCCTGTGAATCTGTAGGGTCAAAAACTCAACACTTGATTTTTAAATGCAGAGAAAATATACTGAAGTGGAAGCATCTCACCAGGTGCAAAATTAAATGTATTGGTTTTTGTAATCTTTCATCCTAAAGAAAGCTTTCTTATTGCCTTAGTGCAAAGTGTCAAACTGCTTGATTCTTTTTTTCACTGCATCGTGATTAATCAATCTGTTGATCTGTATTTCTTTACCATATGTATATGCTATTATATGTAGTTATATAATGTAGAGTGGCATCAAATTAAAGAAGTTAGGCAAATGCACAAATACTATACTAATCATTTTAATATCAGCAGACCCCACTTAGCACCTTCCAACAATTTCCTTACCAAGATGAGTGATAGGTTCCTAAAGAGTTGTCTGGGACTCATCCAGTTTTTCTTTAATTGAAGAAATGAATCTTGTATGCATTATTCAGAGCAGATTTATTGTATTTTCTAGATGCATATCAGACTTTTATGGTGTTTGTAGTGAAATTTCTCTTCATTCCTCTTGTGACAGTTTAAAAATACTTCTAAAAGTGGGTACATTAAGTATCATGAGCACAAGCACTTTCTGGCAAGGAAATGAACTTTCCATTTCTGGTTTAATTACTATAAATGATATTTTGGAAAATCATATAAGTATATATAGCTTGGGTTTATGTTTGAAGCTGCCAACTCTTGTGTTATCGAATAACTGGTATTATTAAGTGGACTAATATGAAAGAATTACCAATATTTTTTTTTTTTTAATGCTATAAAGATTGCAAAATCTCATCTCTTACAGATGTCATATTCTGCTGTTCTCAGACTGGAGACATTTTTCGCTATACCTCCCTCGGACCTTTTTTTAACGTTCCTTCTCTCAGGTGAAATTTCGTGCTTCTGTAAGAATTTGGGTGTTTTCAGGAAATTAGCTGGTAGCGTTCTCTATCCAGTTTTCTTCTCTATGGACTACCTTGAGTTTTGGAGCATGACAGAGGATTTGAAACTCCTGTCCAGGAGGAATCAAAGTCATCGTGTCTCTGTAGCTGTATTGGTGCAGCACTACCTGTCATCTGTTACCTGTGAAGCTTGATGTACTGGGTAAATGTTGCATCAAAGATGTACTTGGGCCTGACATACATGCAATAAACCCCCGTTATGCGGGGATGGTTGTTAAATTGGGTGCAATGCTGTAGATGAGACCTGAATGCAGAACTAGGCCAAAAATCTCTGAAGGGGAATAGATGACTTCGTGCTCTACATCTTTAAAAAAAAAAAAAAAAAGAAATCTGCCTTCTCTAGATCGTCACAGCTGCTGACTCTGTTTCCACATACCAGTGCTTCCTGGCCTCTTTTTTTCTGTCTTGTTCCTCTTTCCTCTTCTTTAAGCAGCATTGAGAAACTTAGAGAACTGAGCCTCTTGTAGCAATAAGAGGGGCAGCCAGGCACAAAAAACGTTTATCTTTCAAAATAAAACAAAATTTTCTTTTTCAAGACCAACCAGCAATGGCTTTAATTGCAGATGAGTAATGGTGCCATCCATTTGATTTACTTTATTAAATTTCTTTGATCATCTGCTCAAACTCTGTTTAATTTTAATGTGAATGTTATCCTCGGAGATACACTATAACCAAGCATGGAAGATGGTCAGGATGCTAATGAAAGCAAAGCAGAGTACATGAGAAAATGCTTAACCTCTTACTTTACAGTGTAGCAATAAATGCAGGGTAACCTGTTTTAACCAAGGAGTTTAGAACTGTCTGGTGATTCCATTTGTGATTTTACATAGTAGAGCTTAACAGCTACTGATGCATGAAATCAAATTGCTTTATACAGCAGCTGTGTTTAGAGAGGGACCCCACATGCATGTTAGAATGAGGCTCCTTGTTCATTAACTTTGATTTCTTCGGAAGGAAAACTAGAGCAGAGGTAGGAAGGGGGAGGCAGCTCCTGACCTGCACAGTCTGGTGACCAGAAGTGCAGGGTGCCCAGTGTAGCTCACTAATCTACCACTTATGCAGAGTCGATAAAACCTTAATCAGGCAAGCAGCAGTGGATAGCACTAACTGCATTACACCTGAGAGAAATACTAGTATAAGCAAATAAATGGAAAAATGGACTCCCATTTTTGCAGGATTATCACTACTTCCTCTAGGCAGTCGAGGATTTGGGAGGTCCTCAAAGACCTAGCTTCCAAAATTGTGTGAAGGTCTTTGAAGGAGAGGCACCCAGCACTGTGCAGCTAGAATAGTGCTGCTTGCTTTGTGGCGTTCCTCCCCATCAGCTCTGATCATCCACTGAGTGACTCTTTTGCAGAGAGAGATGGAAGTGATAACTTTGACTAACGAATTGAAAGCAGGAGAATGAAGAGAGAAGGATAACAGAAGCCTACAGATATAGAGATACTTTTCTTTGTTGTACACATAGGCTTACAGAACAAAAATCTTTGTAATATGTACATAGTGTTTTCTAGAATCATACAGAAAGCAGCTCTGCCTCTCTTCTTATGTAATAATAAATGTGTTCACATGCTATATTGGGGTTAAACCTCCTCCACTGATACTTTCGACACACTCTGATATGTGCAGTTGACAATACAGAGAAGCCAGGGAAGACTGTAGAACATCCAGTGATCCAACCTGCTTAGGTTTGCTGCCGTATCTGATAAAGCAGGTGATATATTTGAAGTATGTGCAAGTTAGTACATTATTCTAGAAAGAATCAGAAATTCTCTCCTGTGTTGTCTACTAGTGCTGCCTTACACAGGAGCTAAGTGCCCATTTTTTCCTTTAATGCTAGTAAGCATGTCTGAGGAGTAAATATTTGCAATCAATTTCTCCTTAAACAAAAATGGGTTGTGCTGACTGCGCTTTCAATTAGTATGTTGCTAGTGACATTTCTTGACATGCAATTCACTGTAAACTTTTAAGGTGCTAAGTTAAGGTGCTTTTTAGTTCTGGTAAAAATGAGTGTTATTTTGCAATGTACTAATGAGATTCTGGATTTCTAGGTGTGTTGATTGCACATTTACAGATAAGCCAGATAAGATGGCATGAATCTGGGTCATTAGGAAGCTTCTTCTTTTCCAATTTGTTCTTGATTCTTCTTTAGCTTGAGCAGGGCCTGTTTCAGGAATGTGTAATGGAAGTGTAGGAGGCGGGTGTACTAGCGTAGACTTGAGTTTATATGTAAAAAAACGCTGCAGAGTAGCAAAAATCTTGGTTAAACTTGTAGTAGGAGTAGGAGCTTTAAGTCATTGTTGCACTTCTCCAGTAGAGATGGCTAGAGACTGATTGAAAAGAAAGAATTATTGGAGTTTTTGGAAATCTAGGTAGAAAGGCTAAGCACGTTCACTGTATGGTGTTTTTTCAGTCTTTTTCACTCTTTTTTTTTTTCCTTCTGGTTTGATTATCCATTCACCTTTAAAAGATAGCAGAACAGGAAGAGTTTTCAAAAGAAACTGAAGGACTCTTGAAAAGCCATTTTTTTTCTTTAAATTCTGTTCTGCCTGAACATGAATTTTATCCCCACCTCCTCTCTTTCTTCTATTGATATTGTACTATGGAAATCATGCCAAGCCAACACCCTCTTCACTCCCTTGTTTCTGATGTTCAAAGGGTGTTGGGCAGTTCAATTGGTTCCCTCACTTGTTTATCTAAATACATTATACAGAGAGTACCAAAACAAATTCCCAGAGAACCAAAAGCCCATCTGTTCTTAACCAGCTGTGCATTTGCCTCTCTGGCCTATATCCCTCTTCTGTACAGATGGCTACATCTGGTAACTGTTTTTGGTGTAGATGTTTCAGAGGAGGGTTTCTATCTAGTAAACGTGCTCATCAGGCACATTTTTTGCAAATTTTGAGTTCCTCTGGGAGAAATTACTTATTTATTTTTAATCATGTTCTATTTTGCAGTTCAGCAAGACTGACTGTGCAGTGATAGCAATTGTGTTCTAGGCAATGAGTGAAATAAAACTAGAATCATAGTGGAAAAAAAGGCCGAGATTTTATAAATATATATATGTATATAATGAGCGTATGTATCAGAAAACATGCACATGTGGACTTCAGGAAAAGTAAACTTTGCAGTAAGAGAGCAAAATTAATTTGCTGTAATTTTTTTTTATAGGTATGGGTCAAAAAATGAAAAGCTCTCAAGGCCTAGCCAGTGTGGACAATCCTTTCTTCCTACCTTTTAAATGATATTAACTTCACATTCAGAGTTCTTTTCACTTTGTGCCAAAATAACAGAAAGAGAATATTTCTACTGGACTGCCTTAGACTACTTGGCAAATATTTATACATTCTTCCACACCCTTACCTCTGGAATCAGGCATTTCTGAACTGGAGATGCTCCAGAAATACAAATTCCTCTTATTTCATATTCAGATGTGAGAGTCTTTACATGAACGTTACTTTCATTATACGTGGATTTTGATAACTGAAGCGTCTTGGAAGTTGTCTCTACCTAGAAGCCTCAGCACTTGTCCTGCTCACACTCTCCAAAGGATGCTGAAACTTGGGATGAATGACAACTGGAGCAAGGTGTTTCCCCACGTGGCAAAAGCTACATGAACAAAACAGGAGTACTGGGGGTAGAAAAGAGACCAAATATGAAAAGAGGTGTGTTTTGCCTGTTTGTTTGAAGTTGCTTCTTGATGGTGATGTAGTTGAGAAGGGTTTCCACATTGTCCAAGTCCATCCCGCATCTGCTGGGAGGGGAGTCTGCTGTTGGTCAAACACGGAGCAGTGTGCAGTCACTGGAAAAAGCCTTTGATGTTTTCATGTAGCTTGTTTTAAGTTGGGTTTCTGTTTTTTGCAGCCTGTGCAAAGAATTTAGCTCACTCGCAGTGGGAAATGTTAAATGAATGTTTAATTTTCTTAGAATATTGAATTACAGGAGGGAACTCAGGAAAACAACCTGCAAGAGAATTCTCTTCCTTCAGAGATAAGAAGTGTTGAGATGCCAGTTGGCAGCCCTGGAGTTCTCTGCTCCTGCACACTTGAAGCTGGACACATCAGCCATGATGCTGTCCAGATGAGTCTTGAAAGCTGTGAAGACCAGAAGGGCTATGACCTCCTCTGTTCTCCCAGGCCACAATTTTGGGCCTTTGGCCCTTGTTACATCTTCTGTTGCCACAAAGAAATGTTTGGTACCATCATTTTTAGCCTTTGTAACTGTCCCCTGACCATCCTGCCCAAAGAAGCAGCTCTTATCTTGTTCTTTCACCTCCTCTTTGCCAGATCAAACAAGACCAGCTGTTGTAACCCCTTTCCCAGGGTATGTGCTGCTCGGCCTGCTGCTTCCGTTCCAGGTCCTCCCTTGAGCTGGGAGCTAGCAGAGGGTCCAGATCTGCCTTGGCAGTGCTGGATAGAGGGAGATAGTAACTTCTCTCAGTCTGCTGGCCCTGATCCTCCTGACATGGCCACATGTGTGATTTGCCTCATTTGCAGCAAGGAACGCACCACTGCTTCCTATTCAGCACAGCATCCATCTCTGGTCTCTCTGGATCAGGGCTCATTGAGTGGGTCACCTGCGCCCTCAGCCAGGCCGCCTCATGCTGTCCTGCAGTCAAGCTGAGCCTTCATATTAGTATTCATAGAATTTGTGTTTTCCATTAATCTTAGAAAATTGGTAGTAGTCATGAAATATAAATAAGGCATTTTGATTTTAATTGTGGTGATTTGTGGTTGCTGTCTGGCTGATGTATAAATAATGGAAATAAAGAGGAAAAACACACTAAATTAGAAGAACCTCCAGTGCTTCTATCCAGCCTAAATTACTCAGTGGTAATATGTTAGAAACACTCACCAGGCCAGGGAAAGAATGGAATAAATAATATACAAATTGAATATGTTCAAAGCATACAGCCAGAGGTAGTGACTCTAACATACTTGGAGATTCCTCAAGGCTTTCAGTGATGAGTGACAATCTTTAAGCATCTCTAGTGAGTAGCTGACAGCCCAAGGAACTGGAGGGAAAGAAACAGGGTAGCATTTGCAACAAGGAGGATAGGACCCTAGGATTGGTACTTTGGGTAGCTGGGTTTTGCTGCCTGAAAAGGCAAAGAATGAGTCGGCAGTTTGCTACCTGCTAGAAGTCAAGAAGGATGTGAAAACACAGCCTCAACCTGCATTAATAAAAATGTATGGAATTAAACATGTATCCATGAATCCAGTTTGCTCCTTCAATGTGCACGCTGATCTAAGAAGCAGTGAGGAGCATTAGAGGTTGTGCATCCTGACTTAAACAGAGCTTTATGTAGTGATCTATCAAATATTCTCAAAAACAAGATGGGGAATCTGTGGCTTAAAAGCAGTAAGCAAAACTTGAATTTGTACTTTTTAGAAATCGACATTTAACCAGAATCATCAAGTGTGGAGGGAGGGAAGGCAAATGCTCTCAAGAGTGGATTAGAATTCAAAATTATCTTTGTGAGCTGGAGTTCACAAGACCATTTTACCCATGGTGCTGGGTAAAATGTAGCAGAGATGAGCAGAAAGCAAAGCAGAAAAGATCTGGGTTTACACTGGATCAAAAATATTCAACACTCTGATTCAGTTGCACAAATCATTCAAGCTGAAAGCTTTTTCTTCCAAACAGATGTGTAATAATATGGATGATTTCTTGTGTTTTGGAAATTTTCTGCTTTAGTTTTTTAGAGCCCTTGTGTCTCCCCTGAGTATTTAGATAGGTCCAAGCACCTGCTTTGACTGGGGCATTGGAAAAGCAGCATTGCTACTTTTCTCAGCAGCAGCAACATATAGCCAAACCCTGCTAAATGTTGTGCACAGAAAGAAAGCACTCAAAATGGGGTTTGTATGGACTACAAACTCTTCAGGACATTTGAAACAGTTACTGACAAAAAGTAAACTAACAATAAAAATATGTGGTCTTCAAAGACCAATAAAGACATCTATATTTTACAAGAATGTCAAATGAGGAAATAGACACTCTTTAAAGTGTGTGGTCCTCATGACCTTTGTAATATCACACCATTCTGAATACAGTACCCAAAGCAGGAATTTCCTTAACAGTATAAATTAAATCTGATTTCAGCCCCAAACTTTCAAAAAAAAAGTTATCCAGTTTCCTCTTTTGTTAGTTCTGTGATTCAAAATCTAACTTGAGTGTTGAGGATATCACTGAGATGGAAACAAACCTTTGCAAACCTTCATTTATTTTTTAGCTCAACCGCCTGCTTTATTCAGCTTGATTTGAAAGTACATAAAATGGAGAGTCTGAAAAGCAGTTCTCCTTACGCAGTCAATTTGCACAAATATTTAATCTTTAAAAAGAAAAAAACATATTTCCAAGCAGCAAATATGTTTCTGTAGAAATTTTTGTGGCTGTCTTGTAAATAGTTTCAGGTTGGAACAGTTGTTTAGCATCAGCAAGATCACCCTCTCCGTAGAACACACGTCCAATAGACTAGTAGTGCAGAGGGCAGATTATTACAGTGCTAGTATTTTCGTAAGCTTATGTAAAAAGCATGTTTTGTGGTTAACTTTATATGATGTTCTGAAATTAAACATCATCCATCTAGGATTGTAAACATGTGTTTTCAGGAATAAATAGCACTGTTACAATTCATTGCTGGGATGGCAATATTTCATTTTATTTTTTCAAGACATTCTGAAAACCCACAGAAGGAGTCATCATATGACGCACAGAAAATTGAATTGCTTTCACGTCACCCGAGGTCTAGCCTTGTCAAAGGTATTCCAGAAAGCTTTCAGTTATATAATTCAATTAGATCTTCAGCACCTGAATCATTAGGAAGCTAGATTTTTAAAAAATCATTATTTTTCTTCCTACAGGAATGGACACTGACATTTTATGAAGGTGATTTTAGAATCACTGTCCTTAGAAAGTTATTTGGCTAATCTGGCTCTCTCATGTAATTTATCTTGTCTACAAAGGGTCTTATTTCCCCCTGTTAAGTAAAGAAAAGGTCTTGTAGACCAAGCTGATCAATGAGTCTGAATTACAGATATTAAAAAAAAAACAGATGGGGAGGGACCTTGGAACATTTGTAGTCCAACCTCCTGCTCAAAGCAGGGTCAGCTTCAAGGTCGGACCAGGGCTCAAGGCCTCCAACAGGAGTTGGGCCTTTAAAGCCTCCAGGGAAGGAGAGTGATGGCACCTATGCGGCCTCTGCCACTGCGTCTCTGCTTCACTTTGTGGCCCAGCTCTCTCCTCCTCCTTCCACGTAACACCGCGGAGCCTCGTGCTGTCCTGTTGCTCAGCTCCCTGTCAGTCTGACGGGCTGATGTTGGCACCCCTGAAGCTCTCTCTTCTCTGGGCTCAGCAAGCCCAGCTCCCCAGCAGTCTGGTCAGTGCTCTGCAGCTGGGTAGGTGAAAGTAGTCACATCTTCTCCACAGATCATCTACACAGTGGCTGTGAGCTGTAATGAAAACACGCTAAGATAAAGAGTAAGACTTTAAGGCTTATCTTCCAACAATATAATTTTCTTTTCTTTATGTTTCTGTATGGAGGGAACAAATATACACTGGATTTACCAGACAAAATCTCGGGACAGTTGAAATCAAGCCTGGGTTGTCATCGTTTGTACTGGGAAAGGCCCCAAGGGTCTTCAGCGGTGCAGTGTTCTCGCACTGAGGCAGAAGATGCTAGTGTACCAAGCCCCCATCCCATTCCCCCAAAAGCACTCCCTTTAAACGAAGATTAGCCTGCATATTACAACAGCTTGCCATCAGAAGTAGGGTAGGTGTCCATCTCTTAACAAGCTCTGCAGAGGCACCCTCTGTCGTTGTCCTGGGGCAGGTGCCAGTGGCAGCACAGAGAGCTGCCGTATCCCATCCTGCTGGAACATGTGAATGAGCGGAGGCCGCGCTCCCGTTAATGCCATGCCAGACGGGGAAATTAGGTTAGCTTGAGGGCTAGCCTCTGGGAGGACGGAGCTATCGCTGCCGGTTCTGCCTTGCGTTGCAGAGACGTGCTTCTATCTTTGGTGACTGCCCACGCGCATCCTTGTGAGGCAGGAGGATGGAATTCCGTGTTTGCTGTGCTGGCTTAACAAGGTAGTGAAGATCAATAGTGAGTGGGGATGGTGACTGAGTAAAAAGGATATCTAGGTCTTTCAGAAAAATACAAGAAATAGTATTTGTGTAAGTTGGTCTGAAATACAGGTGCTTGGCTAGTAAAAACAACCCTCTAGGGAAAAGGAAAGAGCTATTTAACATATGTTTTGAAACTAATTGATCATCTTATGTCAGAAATATGAAATATTTCAGTATGATATTATTATCAATTGTATCAACTGAGTATAGTGCACTTTAATAGAATCTTCATTTCCAGAGGAGAGCTGAGGTGTGTAGTTATAGGTCTGAAAAATCAAAAAAGCGTGGTTTTCCATGGAAAAGGCTTTCTGTCTTCTGTTCAAGAGATACAAAGCATAGGAATGATCTAACTTACCCCGTGTTATACACCTGTGGTACAGAAGTGCCATCAAACAAGCAAGCTACTAGTTTCTGATGATGAAGAAAAAGGAATAAAAATAAGTAGTAGAAAAAATGGAACTTTTTGAAAAAGTAAAGGGATAGTCCCTTGCTCCATCTTCCTGTGTCCCTCCAAAATCTTTCAGTACCTTTCAATGCCAAAGGAGGACCTTTGTTTTTTAAAATGAAAATACTGGCAGAATTTTCGTCTGCTCTGGTAGAAAAGCAGCAGAATCCTATAGAGAGAGTATTTGTTCCCACTGAACAGGTAGCTCCATCTGCTAAAGAAACTACTGCTGTTGTTACCTTCTTAGATGTGTGGGGTTTTTTTTGTAAACAAAATGTTATAAACTAATCCACTATAAAAATGCCTTTTCTATTCTAATTTTGGTACCATGGTAAGCACCCATGGCTGAAATGTGATGAGTCTGTTGTTGGGCATCAGTAGCATTGGATGGTGTTTTGGAGGTCCTCAAAGTAAAGAACGAAGAGGTAAGTAGGTTGGGTTTTATTATTGTGTGGTAGGTTTTTTTTTTCTTTTTTTTTGTTGTTGTTAGCTTGCTTTTTCAAATGTTCCTTTTGCAGATAAAATTATTATCTCAGTCATTATCTCAATAAATTGAAAGTTTAATCTGAGGAATATCCTAGAGATCAATCATAGAATAGTAAATATAGGAGACGCATCAAGATGCAGTGGGATATTTATTATTGTTATGAGGAAAAAAGAAATGACTGAGCTGTTCCAGTGTCCAGTGGTGTCTGCTGTTTGTCATCATTGTAAAGATACAGGCTGGGTATTCTGAGGGAATGAAAGAAGAATTAATGGAACTATTAATTAATTAATTAATGGAACTCTTTGACCCAAATTTGAAGAAGTCCAATTTAAACTGTTCTAGAAAATGAAGAAAAGTGATTACTCACTGCTTAGTATAGCTAAGTTTTAAAATGCTTTTCCACTTTCTATTACGTCTGATACTGCAAACAGAGGTAACAGTTTACAGCGAAAAGCAAAAGTTTTTTCTTTTTTTAGTTAATAACTAGTAGGGAGTTAGGTTAGCAAAAGCAGATTTCTCTGGTTCCTGGCTTCCAGACAGTTCTGAGTTGAGAAGGACGCAGGCAAGTTGGAGGTACTTGGACTGAAACAGCAAATTCTTGCCGTGTTTGGCTCCATGTTTGACTATCCAGCTGCTGCTCCCACTGTTGATTCTCAGGAACATCTTCTTTGCCTTTGAAGTGCCCTAGGCAGACTGTAGAAATGACATAGCCAAAAGAGCACGCAAGGCTTGGTGTTCAGAACAGCTCAGTTTGAAAAAAAGTGCAGAGGAGGAAAGGCAGAATTTGAGGACACATTTTGTCACATTTCTACTCTTTATGGGATCCCTAACTATATCCCATGATGATTTGGGATATTAAGTAGTAATGGCAAGGAAGGGGTGGTTATAAACCTTGTTGACTGAGAAATATAGATAGAAAAGCCATTTTCTGCTCATGAAAAAGAGGATGGAGGGGAAGCTATCAACAGCAGAGGACAATGCCACTGTAAGGGGAAGTTAATTAAAAAAATTAATTCCAATGGTGGAGTTAAATTAGGCTTGCTTTTTGATTTTCTTAAATAGGAAAATAAAGTCTGTATTAAAATGTATAGGCAGGTCAGCTAGTGATTATAAATCTCTCTTTTTTGCTTATAAAACATAAGTTTGCACATATGTACAAACATATGGCGTATGTACACAGCCGAATCTGACCTGTAGAACAGCACATGGCCAACCTCGTGTTCCTTCCTGGCAGGAGACAGGAGGGGAGTCAGCAATGATAAGAAAAGGGGATTAGAGGCTTGTATGCATTTTGTGTAGGACAACATTCAGTTTTTCTATGCGTTGAGCTATGAATAATACCAAGCCACCAAAGTGACTCTCACTGACATTGCTTCTCTTTTAATTGCTTAATTTATCGACAGCAGGCTGTGTTCAAGGCATACACCTGAACATACATCTCTACACACATACATATGCAGAGGGTTTGGCTTTGAAAAGAAAAACAAGCTAAGCGGCTAAAAGCCCCCAGTGTAGCTTTCATTGTTGTAGTTTCCAGATTGTCTATAAATGCTTCTTTTCAAGGTTGCATTTTCATTTCAGTCACGGCCTTTTTTTGAAGTTATTCGATCCATCCATTGCGACACTGCCACAATGCAGTGGCTCTGCACAAGAGTTCTCAAAGCCGTTTTGTGCCTTCCCATCCACGCTGGGAACCATGCAGTTTTGAAGAAGTGATTTGTTTCCAAGTGACAGGACACATATGATGAGGATACCAGTATACCCCTCTATATGGACATCTGAATATTGTCTGCAGTACTGATTTTTTTCCTGACATTTTTACAAGGAAATTGTTTCCATATTAACATTTTAATGCTTTGTGTTTAGTCTAACATATATATCAAGTAAGTCCACAAAGCAGCTCTCTGAGGATGAAGTATGAAGAATGTTAACTTCTACTCAAACTAAATTTCATTTCTCTTCCTGTTGAAAGTGATTCTCGTATTGCAGGCATAAAATCCAAATACAGTATCACATGAATTCATAAAAAGAAAATTGCTAATTTTCACATGGAGAAACACTTCTCTTTCCCAAAATACACTATGCTTTACCCAGAATAGCAGATATCAAGTACCTTATTTCAGTGAGGAATGATGTTAGGAATGCTCTGCTCCAGGAAGTCATAATTTCAAAATTTCTGCTTAGGAACATATAGAGCTGAATCAAACCGGGCCATCAAGTTTTGATGCCTTTTAAATTCCTGGCATGCATGGAGCTTCTGAGGGGGTAGTTCTGTCTATATCTATAATTTCATATCAGAGCTTGGGCATGGGACCTAAAACTTTCTGCTTTGTGTGGCGCTTGGGAACAGGCAGCCACTGATCAAATTCCATGCCATCCGATGCCACATAAGAACTGCATGCTCGGCTTCACAGAGAAGCAGGTTCCCACTGCAGTGTGGGAGGAAAGACAGCTATTCTGTAAGAGATTCTCCATATTAACATGATGACCATAAAGCAGACAAGAGTTTGCAAATTCTGCTGCTTTTACATTAGCGCAATTTTTCTTGCCGAGTCATTTCAAACTAGCCAGCTAATGAGGCTGTGGTTGTTTTTGTTCTGAAGACTGCAAAGAATGCTTAACAAAAGCACTGGGTTTTTTAGCTTACTCTTATGACTCTTAAAACAAACAAACAAACAAAAAAACAAACAAAAAAACCCTGACAAAGCCTGAGTGCTGCCCAAGGCACTTGAAGGACAAATGGTCCTGGAGCAGCACAGGCTTCTCTGGTGACATCAATAGATGTTGACATCTGTGGTAAAAGGGTAGGACTGATTAAAACCCAATATGTTTGTCTGTTGAAACTTCAAGAAATTGAAATATTCTTAAACACTTGTTTAAGTAGAGACTGCCGCACAAGTGGTTCTGTAGCATATGATTATCCAAAACCCTCTACCAACCATTCACCAAGCCTGTCAAGTCAATAGGGTAGAACCAAACTAGCCAGGATCAGCGTGAGGCCTCCTTAAAGCAAATGCATCTCAAACCTTGGACTGCCTCTGTGCCATGCGTGCGTGATGGACGGGGTCTGAACATAAACAAGAATAATTTGAGGGCAGCCTGTATATTGTGAGCAGGGGTAATTGAAAGACAAAATAAAATACAGTGCTTTCTCTTACAGATAAGAGTTTTAATATAGTCATAAGGGACTGACTGTATTTAACCCTCTAAATGCCAACTGAAGAAAAAAAATATGGATGTTAAAGCTTTTTTTTTTTTTTTAGGAAACTTTCCTCTTTTTTGACAAGAAAGTGAAAGTGATGTTAATATACTAGCCTGTTTTCTGTTTTCTACAGTTCTTTGGTAATAATGGGAAGTGTCTTTTCATACGTCAGAAGTAAAGGTGTCTTTCCACATGGCTATATAAACTTAGGTAGTTTAGCTCTCTCAGTGTGCCATATTTCCTAATATAGCTTTTGTGCTGGGCAGAAAGAAATTACAAAAGACACACAAATAAATATGAAGGCAGTAGGCTGCATAATCTTTTTCAGCTTTATACTTTACATGTGGAAGTTTGGATGATAGAGAATATTTTGGAAAAATGTTATTGCTATTGCTTGACATTCTTTTCTTACAGATTTTCGTGGCCCTCTGCTGCTTCTAGCCGTTTGTGCTGATCAAGACAGTACCAATCTAAGTACGTTTCAGTGTCAGAAATTGATAATTGTGCTATTCTAGCTTTTGAGTTAGCTGAAAATTCAATCGTGTGAGTGCTCTTCTCGATTCAACACCAATCCCTGGTCCTCTGCACTCAGCTATCGACGGCACCCCAGTGCCCACACCATGTGTGAAACTTGGCCTGATGCCCCTGGTTGAGCCATAACTCACTAGCTTTTTGATGAGGTAAAGCCTCAGCCCTAGATTTACAGCATCCTTGTTCTGTATGTGGAAACCCTTGGGGGCACCTACAGTCAAGGCCAGTGCCCTGGGATGGTTCTCCTGCTTCGCAATGTAGACAGGAGGCAGGTGCCAGCTAGGGAGCCCTTCCTTGAATGTCTCTTGCCTCAGCTAATACCATGATCAAGAAATTGAAGTGCAAGGGTAGGACAAGCTCTCTGTACCAATCTTATTTCTTGCCGCTGCTGAGCTTACGTATGCCCAAGAAGGAGGAGGGAAAGGACTGAATCCCATTTTATGCATTGCTTTGCCCTTCACTTTTTGGTATCAGCTGTGAGGAATGACAGAAACTGTATTTTCTATCTTTAATCAACTAGCTTAGTGATATAGGAGGCATTAATGTAAGGAGACACTAAGGCAGGGTCTTAGATGGGCAGCTCAGACCCGTGCTCCTTGTAAAATCACCAACAGCAAGGCAGTAAAATCTGGAAGTCAATTTGGGGGTCTGAGACCTTCGAATATAATGTGGAATTATACTCTGGTCTCTAACACCAACTTCCACACGAACAAACTCAGCAAGTTTGTGCAACCAGCACAAGTGAGGTAGGAGAGGGAAACTGTGTGTTCACGGCACGTCCGTGCTGTGCCTTGTGCCTGTGTGTGTGTTTTGGTGAGGCCTAGGGACTGGATACAGCTCAAACTCGACCATGCCACCCAGGAAAGCTCTTAACCCAGTTAAAGAACACACACAGCATTAAAACAACCAGCTGCATATTTTGAGGCATTTGTAAAGTTTTTAATGTTTTGGCTTTTTTTGCTTTTCCAAATTCCAGTCCCCCCCTCAGTCCCGTTTGATTTGCTGGCAGAATGCATTCACCACAGCTATGAGAGCGCATTGTACGTACGCTCTACAAGGGCCTGTTCTCAATCAAGCCCTGAGAGACAACATCAAGATAAAGGGAGGGCTTGGAGACATTCTCCACATGACCCACATCTGAATTTCCCTAATAGGTCATGGCAGAGATTGGTTCGCTTCCCAGCAGCCAAGATAGGAGCAGTAAGTTAAGGCATGAAGAGCTGTTCATGCCCCAGGTCTTTTTGTGCGTACTTAAGTGCTTATGAATCCATATAATTACATCTCCTCGTTTGCATCCAACAAGCAGAAGAAATCAGAAGGGATTTCTGGGTATTATTTAATTTGTTTTGAAGAAGGGACACTGAGTTTGTCCCTTGGCACAAAAATACACCGTTTTAATGAAGTTTTTGGCCTTTTTTGACAGAATCAAATTGTATATATTATGTGCTTATTTATATATGTGTATGCAAATATGAATATTCAACTTTTCATCTTTAATATCAGAGTGCTTTGAGTATTACATGTGTATTACTCCTGGCTGTAGTTCAATTAATTTCATTTTGTGGTAATCTTAGAAGGCATAATTTGATGTAAAATAATCCAGTGTAAACATTAATTGAGTTCAAAAAAAAAAAAAGGGAGATCATTAATCCCTGGTCTTAAAAATGATCTGGTAACAAGCAACCTGATTGCTTGGTATGCAACTTACAGTGCCTTTATGGTAAGAGCCATACAGCTCCCCAGAGCAGGTTCCGTAAGTGTGGCATATAAGATTGGCTACTGTCTCCCACAGTAGGAAAATCAGTCTATTTCTTATTAAGACATCTAGTAAGATTGTTGGTAATCCAAACTGAAATTGCAAAATAAATAAATACATAAAATATTTTGATTTCAGTAGTGTTTTCACATGCTCGATGAAGCCAAATTTTTAAATCCTATGATCATCTTTTGTGATGTTTGGGAAAAAAAGTGCCTTGACTGAAAGTTGTTTTTATTGATAAACTGACTCCAGATAAAAACAGAAGAGCATGTGTTTTTTAAAGAACATTATTCCTAAAATGGAAATAACCACCACTACTTATGTATTTATGTGAGGAGTTCCAGAAGAGCTCACCTGTGCTCTTATAAACTAGGCACTTACACAGGTGGGCACAAATGCTATGAGCCATTTTAATAGTGTCCCTGGGCGGAGGTGGCAGATGGGCACGCGTCTCGTCTAGCAATATGCAGAACAGCCTGGGTTTGCGTCTTATGGAGGACTTGCTCATCACCCTCACTGGTGTCATAAGCAAATCTACTTCATTCCACCTTAAAAGGGTAGGAATATGATTGAAAGTTGTGTATGATATTAGACGTAGGAGACTACTAGGTTAACAAGACTAAATGCAACAGTTGTGCTCAAATGATCGCATCCCATGCAACACATTCCATGCAACATTTTTTAAAAAACACTGACTGTTGGTAATCAAAACAGTTCATTCCAAAGAACTTCCTGTGTAACACAAATAGAAAAGCAGTTATTCATTTGGGCAAAATTCTGGTCCTCCTGCCATGGCACTTTATGAATAATCCCACCAAAGTCATTATGCTAAATGCTATTTTGCATGACAAACAGGACAGGACAGGACAGAATTTTTCCCTGTCTGTCTTAAAACAAAAGTGAGTAATATTACGTTGTGTACTGGGAAGTAGATTTCATATAGCATTTTGAAACCCAATATTTCTCCTTTGGACTTTCCTTCCAAATGTGAGGTACTTAAAATGCCTCTTTCTGCTCTAGCCTCTTTTTGCTGAATCTTAGTTGATTGAAGTCCTTGATAATTCTGTCAGCAGAAATACTTTGCAGCAAGTAACCGTTACCCTTTAACTCAGAGCTTTGAAAGTATTGAGTTTTTCGGGGGTAAAATAGTTTTGCTGATGAAACGTAGTCTTCCAGCAGCGCAGGTTTGGACAGCAAAAAAATCTCACGTTGGAGCATCTAGTTATGATTTTGTTGCTAGTTGTGCATTTTGTTACTGTCTGTGTGAGAATCGTCATCGCTTTCTGAATGTCATTGTATGGATTCTGCATGTGAACCATGAACCCTATATGAGAAGGGAACCAGTTCAAAAGATTCAAAGGATTTGACCTAGGGAATGGGTAGTAAAGCTTTGGTAACAGAGACAGAAGATGTATTGAGGCTTCTTAGCTATGTTTGAGTTCAGGGATGTCTCTTGTAGAGACCTGATCTGCTGAGTTTAAGCAGCTCCAGGACTGAGCTGGTGAGTTGTTCAGCACTGAGTGGATCTTCCTCAATTTAGCTTTAGAGGCTCAATTTAGCCACTTCAGGTCTCCCGAAGTAGTCTGGCATGATAGAAATAAATATATCTTATGATTAGTATTTAAAAATAATACTAAAAAAAAGAGTTAAGATAAACTAAGCACAGTCTGTTTCCTTCTCCCTTCTTTGACTCATCCATCTGCCAGAAGGTGGAGTTCTACCTTTCTGTATTTTAGGGTTTGTCTTGGAAGAGGGGAACTAGCTCATGATTTGCAGAAAATAAGCTGGAGCCGCCTCTTTGACGGCAGGAAGAAAACAGGTAGAGTGCAGGTAGTCCCAGTAAAACTGCAGGGGAAAAAAAAAAACAGAGTTGAGGCTGCAAAACCTGCACAGGGAACTAGTTACAGTGTTGAAGCCAGTTCTGCACACTGTGCTGCTTGGTTCCTTCCTGCAGATACCAAGTCTGGGATTTTCCCTTTAGTTTAGGTGGGCCCATGCTACGCTGCATCTTTACTCAGGGGAGCTGCCTCCAGAGCTTCCAGGGTCCCGGGCACGCTCCCATACAGTCCAGTCCTGCTTCTTTAAGCACCTGTCTGTTGTGAGGACGGTTCCATCGCTTTCAGTTCAGGCCTGGCAGTAGTGCCACAGGAGGTGCCTCTGTGCTGGAGCTGCTTCAACATGCTCTGCCTCCAGCCATGGCTGAGCTGTGCCCAGTGATCACGAGAGCAGCGGGGCTAAACGCACAGCAAAGACATGAATGATTTCAGACCTTGCTACAGGATGCAACAGGCTGTAAGAAGAAAATCACTTCTAAGCAGAAGGTTTAATTACAGATTTTGACTTGACAATCATAACATTAAAGGCAATCAGCATAAAGTAACCTCTCGCAAAAACCTATGTTTAAAACACAATTTACAAATAGTGTTGTTGCCAGTTATGTGCAATTATACATAGCAGTCCTGTAGAGATTATTTCCTATTTGATTTTTCATTGTCCTATCTGAATTTGCATCATCCTTTGCCTGTTGAGAGTCTTTTTCTCTCAACTTTATCTGCTCTGATTCTATGGTCTTAATGACAGGCAGCGCTCAGGGAAGAGGGTGCCTGGTCTGCTTCTGAGGGAAGTCCTCCTCCACAAAGGTAATTCTGATACTCTGACCTTTTTACTTTTAAGTAAATTTTTCCATCAGAATGCAAAATTATTTTCAGAAGAAATTGTTTTGCACATTTTTGGTTCAGAAAGCTCTACAACCTTCTATCAGTCTCCTTAAAAAAATGAGCTGAGGAGAAAAGTATGTTTTTACTTCACTTTTCCAGCCGAATGGAAGCATGTTTATTCGGCTTGACTTGACATCTGTTGCTCTTGAGCTGCCGCGGTGCCTTACAGCAGCTTCCGTACGGCTCTTACAGGCTCATTCCTTCTCCTTTCTAAGCAGATCCCCCCTCCATTCTGCGTTTCCTGGCACTGCAGTTACGGGATGAGCTTCCTTATAGGTTAGAGTAACATAACTCAAGTGGTGAGTGGGTCGGTCTGAGCGAGGCTCGGAGAGAAAGGAGGAACATTTCGAGTAGTTCTGCCAAGAATCCTGACTCATGCAAGCTAAGGGAGTCATGAGGCATTTGAGTTACAGCTCCTATTAGATATGCCTGTGGAGCAGGCAGGCGCTGAGATATGAAACCTCTCTTGGGCTCAGAAACTGAAAATTCTTTACATGTAAACTATAGTTTTTGATATTTCTGTAGAAAATACCTATTTTGAGATTAGCAGGATTTTTCACGTGAATAAACATTTCCTAATGATCTCAGCATGTGATACAGGCAGTTGATTTGAAAGAAGGGGTTTCATGACATTTCCCTATCTGTTTTGCAGATGTAGAGGATGTAGATAAACATCTGAGCTTTCACCTGCCTAGCCAGACCGCACCAGGCCCTCTGTGAGGTTCACGTGTTGCAGCTGCTCTGAAGGTCTCCAGTGCTTTGCTCTACTGAGGGCTCCTGCGCGTCCGGGCTGGCCTCCCGCAGCTCCGGGGATCCTGGCAGCGCGCACACTGTTACGGGATCGGCAGAACCACGGGCTGTCTGGGTTAGTGCTCCCTGCGGGGTCCCTATTGCGTTCCTTACAGAAATCCAGTTCCGTGACACGGCAGCCTTACAGTACTGTGGAGAAATGTTATGTCCTCATGTTGCCATAAGTGATCTGAGCTTTTTCCCTATGGTTCTGTATCCAGGAGTAACACGTGGAAATGAAAATACATTTTACTTTTTTTTTTTTTGACCTTTGGGTAATGTTAAACATTTATGTTATCTGTGAAAAAACCTGCTGGCAAAGCCTGGTGTTCTTTTTTGAAGTTAAGAGCTTAGTCTAGCCTATGGACATTTTAAGAGAAGCAGTGAATCACACAAACTTTTATTCAGACTATGTCCTTAGCTGAGGTAAAAGGTGCAGTGGAGCTGCTGACTTTAGATCAGCTGAGAATCTTACTTGTTGTTCCAAAGTAAATAGGAGCATCAGCTGAATTAGACTGGTTTATGTCTGTCTGTTTTCTTCAGCTGGCAGAGGCTTGTACCACTGATCAGTTCTGCACTGCTTATCAGCCTTTGTGAAAAGATAAATGTTTTTCTTAGATAGATATTTGCTAATTAGATCTGATGCTCTTATTTGTGCTACCATGCCCTTCCTTTGGTGTGCATGTTCCTTGTGACTCTTTTTCTAACAGCCTTGGCAACTCCCTTGCATGCAGGAGTTATTTCTTTAGACTCATACTGAGGTAAGAAGAGAAAGTGCTACAGAAGTAAATGTCACCGTTTCTGTGGGCACCGTTTCTTGCTCTTTCGGGATCCCTTAACCTTGAAGGTACCAGACCTTTGCCACTTTTGTCTCCATCTCATCAGGCTTCTGTGCTGGCTTTCCACCAGATAGTTGAGGCAAGAAAAAATAAGAAAAATCACTTTGCACAAGTCTATCAAGTCTACTAACATGCAGCTAGAGTAACCTGTTCCTTGTGCTTCTAGTCTGTGCTACAGAAGTATCTGTATTGATTCAAAGAAGGCTCTATTTGCTAACCTAAATCTCATTACATTTCTATGTGTCCATTACAATGTGCCTGAACCAATTAATACTGATTAAAAAGAAATAACAGTACTGTCATTATTTCAGTATATTTTTTCCCAAGGACTGGTAAGCTAGCAATAAAAGCTTTGCTTTAATAAGATCTCCAGCTGCTGATTAGAGATTAAAAATTGTTTTCATTAAATATGTGGATACATATTCATAATAAAAAGGCAGTTGTTTCCCTAGAAAGTCATAAATGACTATGGCTCCAGGCCATAGTGCAGGTGAGAGCTCCTCCCTGTTGCTTTCAGTGGACTCATGGAACAGGCAAATGTGGCTCCCATCACAGACCATGGCCAAGCTCTTGTTGAGCTGAAATAGCACTAGCACTTCAGCATGTATACGAAGTGCCAGAAGGCTGGAACCTGTGAACATGCACTTAAAGGGCCTTTTCCTTTGCCTCATTTAATCTACATAACACTCACGGGAAGGAAATTCTAGTTTCAAGCATCAAATATATACATACACTGACTTGGTCTCTGCTGTTATCTCAGGAGGTAACCTTAAGGAAAAGTCTATACTAACACAGCAAACAAGCATGGTCATGAGCTCTGCCATGAAGGCATCCACAGTGTTAAATTCTCGGCCCTGTTTCTGGTCTTGGCCCACACGCTTTCTCATGGATAATTCTTGGCAAATTTAGGGGGTTGTTATGTCCAGGAGCTGTTCCCAGTAAATAACTTGGATATGGCCTTTCCTAAGGGGTGGAAGAGTTCAGCTACGTGGACACAATTTGTGTCATGCTACTTGGCTTTAGTGCGAGACAGCAGTACAAATGTATTTTTTTAAATAAATACTGTATTATAAACACCCACAGAAGTGACTAATGTTAGAGAAAATGAAGTTCTGTCCCACCCCATTTTAGATTCAAAATGAAAGAAAAAAAGTGCAAAAAATTGAGCAAAGTGTCCTTGTGTTTCTGTATATTCTGTTTTTACAGTTCTAAAAAATATTAATTATTAATTATTAGGAATGCTGTTCACTATCCAGGACTGAAAAAGATCTTGGATGCATCACTGCAAATACTTATTTACTATTTCATTAAAGGGCCTAGTGTCCCAAGGTCTTCTCAGTTATGCCATGTGAAGGTAATTGTAGGCATAGGATATTGACAGTGGTCTCTTTCCTGTGACAGATTAATCCTCATAAGCATCAGACTCCAGCTGTAGCTGACAGGAATTATTTCTCAGAGGCTGGTACCTGTCATTTCCATGCCTACTCATTTCTAGCTAGCGAGGAATGTGAAGGATGGTGCTGGTTTTGTGTTGTGACCAGCAAAGATGCAATTTGACTGTTAGGTCTTGGTATAATGTTATTAAAATATTCAGCCATCCACAAGCTCTTAGCAGTTTAATAAATTTTTTACAAGACACTAATCATAGTATAATTAGTATTGTGTTTATCAATGCTTTATCATTTTATAGCATCAGCAGTTGAGTATGTTTTGTAGATGTTTAGTAATACAGATATGACATACAGATGAAGACACATGATTTCATTAGCATGAAAAGGAACTCAGGAAATCTTTCTCTTGATACAACTTCACTAAGTCTGTGAATAACATCAACAATGACACAACCATGAAAATAATATAAAATATCACAAAGGTGTCATTTAAGAGGTTTACTAAAATATTGTAGCTGTTCATTAGCTGAATCTGTTTAAAGCAAATGTAGATATGTAGCTAGTAGCAAGTAGATAGATGTTCTGATAACCTATTAGTAGCAAGTGTATTTAAAGCTACGAGGTTGGAGAACAGAAAAACATTTAGAAGGTGAGATTAAAAGAGAAGTTAAAGGGGTTAGTAGAGAGGGTTCCTCGGAGTTTAGTAACACAGGCCAATTTTGGGGGAGGAAAAAAAATAGAAGTAATCATAGACATCAGGGTAAACAGAAAAGGAAATAAAATATAGCATGATTTTATGAAAAATACAGCGTGCCAAGATAACGCAAAGCACATTGCTATTGATTTTATACACAAAGGAAATGCAATATATCTTATTTTGATAGACTTCAAAAGGGCATTTTGATGTTCTGCCAAAATCAATTTTTGCAGAGGTGGAGAGGAGTATGCCTAGCAGAAGATTTGAAAGGTATTTCTGGAACTCAACACGAAGGAAATGGCAGGACACTGTGTTGCGAAGGGAACGACTGAGCTAGAGAAAGAGGTGTGCAGGTTCTGCAAGGATCAAACTTGAAGCAGTACTGTTCCATGTTTTTATTAGGGCTTTTGGCATAGAAAAGGAGTTTGCTAGGAAGATTTCCTGGTTACAGAAAGAGAAGAGACAGCAAAATAGGGAAAGTAATTGATATACCTTAACAAAAGTATAGAGCAGTCTGAATAAGGCAGTCTTTAAGGACTGGAGGAGGAGAAATGTGACAGAAGTCAGAAGGGCAAAACATTGTGCACTTGAAAATTGGGGGAGAAAAAATCATTTATAAGCTAGGTACTAGTCACTGGGAAGGAAATGAAGAGGGATAGGATTTTGAGAAGGTATTTGAACATAGGAGCCTATGATCCAGCAAAATGATGCAGACAGGAAATGTCAGTGATACCAGTGCAGGTATTTTCTGTTCAGTAAAAAAAAACTAATGAAGAAACTGATTCCCGTCAGTCAAGAAGGATTAGTTCAAGATTCGGGCTGGAATTGGTGCAGAGGAAAGCTGCCAATTTCTGCATACAGGCAAACAAAAGATTTCCGCTTTGTTTAACCTTGCAAAGTGAAGATTGAGAGCAGATAGGATTTAGTTTTGTTAAGGCAATGGCAATCCACACCAAGTGTAGAGAAAAAGCCACGTAAATTGCAGGAAAATGTGAGTGCAAGCAGCTAGAGACAGACTGCAGAACGAAGGGAGAGGAGGGAGTATGAGGATCAAGGGAGGAAAAAAAGATTCCATCATTGAAAATGGTCATTATCCAGCCTTGAAAGACTGAAGCGAAATGTGATGGCTCCTTAAGTAGAGTGGAGGAAGAGGAAAGGGGAAGAGGCTTGATCCAGAAGGAAGAAAGAATGCATTAGGCTAAAGAACAAAGCTGGCCAAATAAAGACATATAAAGCAGGTATATGTACATTTGAGGTGGGAATAGGGAGGCCTTTCTGTCCTTCACTGGCTCTGGAATATGCTTCTAGGCATAGTGTAACTCTGTGTGTGTGTGTGTGTGTGTGTGTGTGTACGGACAGATGGGAAGTTAACTGCTCGGTTTTAGAGCAGTGATTATAATGGCGTGGCTGCCAGGACAGGGGAGTTCCTCTCAGTCTGATGCTACTGTGAAATCTCAAGCCTGGGTTACTTACACACTTCAGCTATTGAATCAACGGGAGTTGAATGTTTGCCTGGCTGTGGGTGACTTAGAAAAGAAGAAACTCCAAAAGTAAGAGGGTCCAGAAATGCCTGTATTACAAGGTATCTCTCTAAGCTCCTTCTTTCTAGTGTTTGCCATTTAAAAGAAACGTGTTCTGTTTACCAAAGAGCAAAAGCATTCCCTGAGCTACACTGGCATGCATTTAAGACGGGCATTTTTGCTTGCATTCTGACTTCGGCAGTCGCTGGAGGAGGAGGTGATTGCGGGAGCAGATAAGGGCACAGGGAATGAATACTGATGAAGGCTTCCTGTGGCCTCCCCATATTGCGTGGAGAGTGTGAAAACCCACGGGGCAATCTGAAATGCAAATCCTAGGCTCAAGGTATTTTGGTTATTCATTGCCACTGAGCAGGGCGCTGTTGGAGCTTGACTTTTGTTCTTGTTTCCTCTGATACTTTGATGCGAACTGAATGGCATTTTGAGACAGCAAATGTGTCTCATTCTAAGGTCTGTTTAGAGCCCCCAGAGTAAAAGAAAGCTCTTAACAAAGGTGAGCCTAGCAAACATAATTACAGGGAAGACAATGTGAGTGACCCAAGATAATGGGAGTAGTAAAAGTTCAAATTAATTTTAGGTGAAGTTGGCTTAAATAAATTAAACTGAAGGAAAATCACAGAATCAAATTAATGGATACTGTATTTATCTTGATGTAGCCGATCCCTGAGTGTCTTTCAAAATAGATAAAATAAGTGTTTTTGCACTACCCAGCAGAATTAACTTATTCTGGATTTTAAAGGCACTTAGCCAGGGCAAGTTAGATGGAGAAGAACGAAACCCAATGTTTTGACACCTTAATTTCTATCCACTTTTTAGCTGGTCTAAAGTGAAACGCTAAATGATCTTAGAGGCAGTGCTACAGTGGTAAACAAAAGCCTCAAGGAAACATAAACATGGAAGAGTCAAAGTGTAGATCAGAGACTTGAATATGGTCACACAAAATGTTACAGTGACAAAGTAGTAAAGGCAGACGGGAATAGCATGAGACATTGGAAAATGACCTGGAAATGAAAGCTGAAGATTTCAGTGTCCCAGAAAGTTTTGAAAAAGGCCCAAATTATTTAGCTTTTAACAGCAGTCAGCATTAGCAAAACTGAAATTAATGTTTAAAATAAGTTGCTAGAGATGCTTAAGGATACATAACTCTAGAACAAATCTGAATACTAGGAGGACGGTAGAAGTCCTCTCAAATATTCTTTTTCCTGTTCCATTAAAAAGAGGGTTTAAAGAGGTGCTTAGTGGTGTTACTATTAAAAATGTAATTATGGGTATTAAAATATTATTATGGAAGCTTTAAATTAGCAATAGAAATAAAAATGTATCTGTAAATCAAACACATATATCCGTTTCTCTGTTAGAAAACATTTTGCAGAAAGAGAGGATAAATTTTGCTGTTCTTTCTGAACTCAGTAGGGAAAAAACACACTCTGTTGACCTCTCATTCAAATAGCAACAGCCTTTGCCATGGGAAATGAGTGGGGTGGTGAGTGCGTAAGATTGCACTTTCTTCTCAGTGGTAAAACAAATTTCAAAAGCCTTTATTGCCAGGTGCCGCAAGGCTCTGCCCAGGCCAGAGGTAACGCGGGAGCAGCTCAGAGAGACCCAGATGCGCACGGGCAGGTGCAGGGCCGCGCTGCCCGCCGGGGCGCTGCGCTGCGGGGGCGGCCGTGCGGGATGCGCCCGCTGCTCGCGGAGAAACCCTTGTCTGGGGGCAAAGGGCGTAAAACAGAAAGCTTGAAAATTAACTTGCTAGGTCTTATTTCAAAACTACATCTCAAGAGTTCTTTATTGTTTGTTTGTTTTTCTGAGACATAAAATAGCAGAAGTCTCTTAACTTGGCTCTTGGTTGCATTTCTGGTACCTTAACATTTGTCACCATTTTGCAGAGTACAAATTTGCCCTGAAGGAGTTGTGAAGCTCTGTGTGGAAGTGAAAGGTTCGGTTAAGAGTTTTCCAATTGGTAAATGTTTCTGAAAATGATCCCTCTTGGAAAGAGGAAGAGAATTAATTGCTCTGAAGCCTTTAGCCTCTTGAAAGCGTTACAAAAATCAGAGCCGCGCTGGCCCCGGCGGTGCCCGCGACGGCCGGAGCGCAGCCAAGGCGACACCGGGCCCGGCTGCGCGCGGAGGGCAGAGCAGGGCCCCGTGAGCTGACCCGAGGGGATGGCATGGGGTGGGGTGGCCCGTCCTGCTGAGGCTTGGAGCCTGCCGGGCAGCTTAGGGCAGGGCGGCTGAAGGCAGCAGAGACGCAGCGCGAGGCGCTGCCGGCCCCCCGCGCGCTGCCTCCCCGCTCAGCGCCCCGCAAGGCGGGACAGGGCCGGGGCAGCGGAGCTGCGCAGCAGACACCTCTCGTGGTGGTTTTGCTTATCCGCAGCCATGTAGCGTGGCCTGGACGCTCCTCTGCAGACAAATGCCTCCACCTCCCGCTGCCCCGGGCGGGTTGGACGGGCCTGGGTGAAGCTGCAACCGCAGACAATTTGCGTGCGCCTCCCACCGCTGCGCTCCCAGGTTCGTTCGGGCGGCTTTGCATAGTCGGCACCGCCTGGCAGAGCTTCCTCCGCTGCCTGCACAGCGCCCGCAGCTGCTGCGGCTGCCTCTCCCTCGCTCCTGCGCTGGGGAGGCTTTAAAAGGAAAAGTGACAATGGAAACTGTTTTTACAAAGTTTGGAAACAGCAGAGAGCAATTACGGGATCTTTGCAACTGCTTTGGGTAACCTATTTGGCAGTAATTCTGACAGGAATGCCTGAGTGGAAGCATTAACAGGGCAGGCAATAGCTGCTTTAAAGAGAAAGGAGAAAGGCAGGCAGCGCCGTCTGGCTCAAGTGACTCTTTTGCAAAAGCAGACGGAAAAAATGTGGGGGAAACATCTGCAGGTGGCAGGAGCGTATCTGCTGGGATGGGTTATGCAATTCAGCCCCAGCTTTGCGGATGGGTTTGGTGTGCGGAGAAAATGAAACATGAGGGCTCCTAACCCAGGCATCGCTCACGCTGCTGTGGGCTGGGGAGCCCAGCAGCCGCCTAGGGAGCTGGCGGGATGGGGTTAGCTCCGGGCACCCTCCAGGCATCGCACGGACCCCACAGAGCTCGTGTGGCCCGGGAGCAAGAAACAGGTTTATTGTGCTGTATTGACAAGAAATTACTTGCAGCAATTCTGAAGTCTGAACAGCTGCTGAAGGGATCTCCCCCATCAGCTGCGGAGCTGTGGTTCGTTTTTGTTAGAACAAAGAATCCAGCAAGAGTGAAGTATTTGAAGAACATAAAGTGAAAAGTAAGGGCAGAAGCAAGGGCTGTAGTTACCAAGAACAAACCAGTCACAGGCAGACAGAGGGGCCACAGAAAACCTTTGAAGTTGCTTAACTGCCAGTACACGGGTTCCTTGCACAGGGAAGAGCGTACTCGTTGAGAGCAGAGCTGTCATATCATCGTGCCAGCTCCAAGGAGAGAGGACACGGGTAACGGTCAAGTGTGATGGATGGGCAGGGTGAGGCTGCCCTGTGATCATCAGCTGTCCCGAAGGTGTCAGCAGCCACGTTGTTCTGACGCCAGGCGGGAAGTACATGTCAAGATCTCGCGTGTGCAAAGGCTTGTGAAGGCCTTTCCCTCCTGCTCCGCTGCTCTTCCAACTCAGCCAGGTTTTGGAAGACTTAAACATGAGAGCAGAAAGCCTAGGATTTCATGCTTTCCTAATGAATCACATTACATGGCTCTCGTGCTAAACTATCATGTTTAAGACATCGTTACACCATTTATAGCTAATTGTCAAGATTTCCTAGTGATAAGTTAAAATTATAAGGTGTTACTGCACCATTTTATTTAGATGCCTAAATCATGGTCTCGGTGCACATTTGCCATGCAGGTAATGCTGTGCCCTTATTGAGAGAACATTACAAAGGTTAATGCAACTGGCCCAGCATTTTATGGCCACATAGGTGAAACAATGAATTACTGAAATAAATCAGTTACCTGAGAAGGATTTGTGAACCGAATGTTGTTGAAGGAGTCTCTTGAGACACCACCCCGAAAATTTAAATGCAACCTGGATCCCTTAAGATGCTTGAAAATTGAGTCTCACACCAGTGAGAATGTCAGTGGCAGAATTTAAAGCACCTATGTCCTGTTCTCTATCTGTTGGATAACAGCCCCGTGAAACCCGGACTCACATTTATGTAACATTCATCTTGGCGACACCACTGCTGCTGCTGTTTAAACCACTGCCTGTTGGTGCCCCTGTGTAGCCTAATGCATGTTCAGCAGGTGTTCCTGAGTGACCCCAGCCATTTATGGATGGGCATTTAAGCAAAACGCTTTTCCTCAAGGTGCAACTGAATGTCACCAGATAGATAAAAGACAGGATAAGAAAGCATCTTTCATACTTATGTGTGACAGAGATTTTATGTTTATGTTATATGTAGGATTGCTGAGGCTGTGTTGATGTCGATTATTAATGAACTCTGAATTCATTAGCAACGTATGGAAACTGATGATAAAATTTTACTCGATTACCCACTGCAGATCTTTCTAGTTTCCTTTAGCATTAAATATCCAGGAAATGCCCCAAAAGTTATTTGTATTACAGGTCACTTGGATTTATGCACATAGCGCTTCTAGTATAATAGGTTATCGATTTTAAAATAGAATGCATTTTTCACAGATAAATATCTGCACAGTAAATATATACAGTATTTAAAAAAAAAGAGAGAGATCTTAGATATGAACATGTAGTGTTTTCAGGCATCCTTGATAGTTGTACCAGAAATTAAGGTCCTCAGCAATGGGAGAATAAAGTATTTAATTCATGGCAATCGATTTGGTAAAGATTTTTGTGCTGTCATTTTTACAGCTTCTAAAAGTACTAAAGCTCTTGGAGATGAATTTCAATGTTAAAATGCAGGTGGTTTTAAGGGGATGGTTGGAAATCACAGCTTACAAATATCTGTCAACAGTTGAAAAAGAATTAAAACTTGCTTTCTTTGAAAGAGTCTGACGTTCTTTCTCTAGTGAATGCAGCATTCCCAGTGAAGCTGCACTGACGCAAATCCATCAATTTAAAGAATCTGAGCTGAGTATCAACAAACAGCAAACTGACACTGAGAAAGACAAGATACCTGCTTCTCATCGGCTGTGATAAGCTGCTTAGTTACTTTAGAGATGACAGGTTATTTCTGATTATGGCAATGTCAGCCTCAAAAAGCATGCACAAAACACAAGAGCTGTGAAGCTTTGAAGCTGAGAGTCCTGCTCACACAGATGGGATGCAATCCTTAGAAAAACATATGGGATCAAAAGGAAAATTGAGTGGGGGAGCACACTGTATGGCTCAATGCACAGATCTGCTCTCTCCTGTGGAGAGAAATGGCACAGCCATATAGGGCACACATCCTTTATAATGATAAAATCACACCAGTCTTGGGTATGTCTTGAGCATACTCTTTGACCATAGAAGGTTTAAGAAAAAAAAAGAATTTCTGAAGCCCTCTCTATATTAGGCATATAAATCTAACTCGACTAGCACACACTGACTGACTCCTCACAAAAACTGCATTACTTAGTATGCCCTACAGCAACCCCTGAGATTCGTCTCTGGTGTTGAGATTTTACCATTGCCATGTTGAGAAAGCCTCGGTAAAAGAGATCATAACTTTGTTAATATTCAAATGGTCCCACTGGCAGAGCAATAAGTGAGATAAGAGAACAGGAGGAGAACAGCAAAGGTATTTTTGTGCAGTCAAAATATTGAATGCAGCTGAATCTAGCTGAGCTTCTGCTTGCACAGTTTGGAATGGCCTCAAATGTGTCCCAAGGAAAACAGCTTTTAATAATTTTGTAGTTAGAATTATAGAAAACAGGTCTTGCTAATGAACATCCTCATTTGGCCCCTTTTCTGTCAACTCAACAGTTAGAGATAAGAGAAGGGGCTGGATAGGCAACACTGCAGGGCATATCCTCTGCAAAGAGTCTCTTTACTACACGCCTGTGTATCAGACCACAGTATCCTGAGCAGTCCAAGATATCTGTTGGTTCTGCTCCCGAACAATGCTTTTTGTGCAAGGCTAGGAGTTTGGGTCTCATAAATCTGAGAAATTCAAAAAGGTAGTTCTGATGTAGGAATCACTACATATTAGATATTATGTGTGTGTGTGTATATATATATATATACATAAAAATATATATTAAATGTAATCAGTAATCTATGGGCAGTACACGTCTCTAGCAGAAGAAATTCCTTTAGTTAGGTATTTCACACAGTGCTTATTCTTTGCTTTTGAAAAACAGCCTGGTGTAAGAGATGTGTGGTTTACTCTCATACGGCTTTGCTAATATGAAAAAAAAATGCAGCAAATAAAGGGCTAAGGCCACCAGTAGTGTTGACACATCTTCACAGCTGCTGAGGTGAAGTTAATGGCCATGGAAGCTCTCATAAAGAATGCTGAAAATATCATATAACAATTGGTAAGATTTACTATATAAATATTTGTATGCTATGAAAATAACAAACAGCATTCTGTTCCATACCCTTGGTAAACATTAGTGAATTACAACTGGAAAAGAAGTACTGCTTTCATATTTGAAAATTTATTTGCTTTAAATGATCTACACTGATATTTAGAAAAGTCTGCAAAGTAATAAAAGGAACTTCTGGGATATAATTATGTTACAAAGAAAGCCACTTCATTGAAATTACTTCTTATTGAACAAGAGCCTCTTGGGGAGGTAGCAGCAATTTCCATCCAAATAAACCAGAGACACATTGTAAATTACATTGGCACAGAACCTAATAGCCAGACAAATAAGGTTTAGCCTGACGTTGCCCTGGGAAGGGTTTAACAGACGCAGCCTCCCTGTCAGATGGGGTAAGCTCTGACTGTGGGAGCTGGTTGTGCCGTCTCCCCTGCCTGCAAACAGCTGCTGCAGAGGCACCCAGCAGTGAGCAGAGCGCAAAGAAGTACGTGCGGGCTCGTGCACTTAAACCAGAAAGCTTTGCGCAACGGAACAGGGCTTTATGGAGTTTGCGTGTCATAAAGCCTGATGCTCGTTTTTCACAAGGCAAGTAGAAATGCAGGCATCGTCGGTACCACAGCAGCAAAATCCATGTCTTTCTCTGCATTTATTTTCATGCATAATAAACGATTCTGTTGTCTGTTTATTGTGAGAATATTCTGTAATACATAGACAAGTAAAACTGTAAATGAAGTTAATAAGACCAATAATGTTCAAGTTTTAGTGTCTGAATGAAGTCTTTAAATATAAGATTGGGTATTCAGAGCTGATTAGCCCCCAAATTTAAAACCTGTAAGTGCTCTGAATCTCCCTTTAGCAAGAAATGTCTAAAAGCAGAGCCAGTTGAGCTGGGGCACTTTGCTACAGGGCAAAAATAGGGGAAAGAGCAAATGGAACATACATCCACTATCTGCAAGTCCTGAAGTACAGCACTGGGTGTCCTGAGATACAGCCTGAGATACAGCATTTTCTTTCTTTGGAATTTTTGGAAATTTGATGAGCTACTAAAAAAGTAAATAAATAAATAACAACGTGGTGTTACAACTCTCTGTCCTTGAAGAATGGCTGAGCTGTTACTGCCCCACTGTTAGTGGAGCTCAAAGGTACTTTGAGCAGAGGTACCTTTGACAGAGGTACTTAATGAATGAAAGAGCAAGATTTTAATCATACAAGGGCATTTTTTAATGTTATGATCAATATATTTCCAAGTTATCCATGATATTCAGTGTTTTACTACTCATTGAAGCCTATCCACTCTGTAACTGCTTTTGCATGCAAATCACCATGGATCTGATGGAGCAGGAGAGCTACAAATACTCTCAAGAGAAGAGAGCTCAAACTGCTTAATCTTCATTTTTATTAGTTTTACAAAAAGGAAGCAAAGGCTATTGTTGGAGATCAGGTAATGTCATTTAAACCATGCAGTTCTCCTCCCTATTTGTTATCCTGAGCTAGATTATCATTAGTACAAATAAAATCTAAAAGTTTAGGGCCTTGTCCTACATACATTCATTATTATTACATAGATTTTCAGGAATCAGAATGAGAGTCCCCAGATATGAGTAAAATCAAGTTTTGATCCAAATTCTGACCGTATATACAATGTATGGATGGAATTTTTAAAGAAGCGCAAAGAAATTAGATCTTATACTGACTGCCAGTAGCATTTAAGATTTTTAGAATGGGTCCTAACAGACTGCCTGATAAAAAGGAGAGGCCTATATCCCAGATATCTGCCTCATCTCCCAGCTGCTGATTTAGGTTGCTGATTGTCCAAATGCGCTGATTTGGAGTGCCTAAATTGCATCCCGCAGCTGCCTGTGCAGGCCGAGGGAGAAGGCTGCTGGAAAGCCCACAAGGAAGTAGCGGCTGCCAGGAAGGAGGAGTTAGAAATCCCCGGCAAAGCGGGTGCCTGGATTTCCAAGCCTTTCCAGAATCCTAAGGTTTCTCTGTCCCCTGCAGATCCGATGCTGAGCCCTGGAGACCCTCTCCGAGGAGAAGGGCCCGACCAGTCTCCCTCAGTACAGCGTGCTGCTGGGGGAGCAGGGACCCCTTTGTGTCACCCATGATAACTCCCTGCAGAGCAGGTAGCTGGGGAGTGAGATCAAAAAAAAAAAAAAAAAAAGTGAGCAGACATGGTGGAGCCTGAGTCTGTGACTTGGGAGTTGGGGGAATCCTCAACTCTAATCCCTGTCCTGAGGACTTCTCTGCATCTTATATGAGACAGTCTCTGGGTTAGAAAGCAACCCTCTGGTAATAACATAGGGAGGAGGAGGCAGCCAGAATAGGTGCCTAACTGGATACTGCCTCTTCCCTAAACTGAAAGCAAAGCCCTGAGGAAAGTCCTTCCTGACACGGCCCTGCAAACAGTCGCGTTACACCATGAAGCACCAGTTTGGCTGCGGCTGCGAATACCTGTGAAGCAGCCTGGGTGCAGCAGCAGCATCCCAACTTGGATTCCAGTCCAAATCCTAAGGCTGTGCTGAATACTCCCCATAGCTGAATAATCTAATTTTCTGGTGAAGAAATTCTCTTTGGACTCACTTTCCCTTATTGCTGTGAATGGTATGAGAGCAGTAATTATATATTAAGAAAAAAAAAAGAACCTTATGCCAAAAGCATTTTTTTTTAGCTGTAAGTTTAAACACCATTGAACCAAAACAAATGGAGGATGGAATCCCGAAATGCAGCTAAGTCTTGCAGCAGGACTGTCAGGCCCTTCCGATCTTTTCCTGATGTGCTGTGAAGGAACAAGAGAAATGCAGCTCCATAAAGATTTATCTGCAGGTGTGGAAGCCATAAGACAAAATGAAAACACTATAAAGAAGAGGAGAGAGAAGTTGATCATGTTGGTTTTCCATTAAAAGTGCTCACAAAAGCTATTTTTTGAATCTTGTGACATCTGCTGTTAATCAGTCCCCGTTAAATAAGTGATGGCACCATAAAGATCCAGCAGCTTGTGCCCTTGCTGTTGGTGACCTTGAGATTTTGCACATTTGTAGCGTGCTGTTACAGCTTGTAAAGAAGCCCTGAGGAAACACGGTTGTATCCGCCAGCTTGCGTTGCAGAAGCAGTCCCTGAACGCGAGCACAGGTCCTGCTGCCTGTTCCTGACCCGCCGCAAGCCTTGGGCTGCCCTGTCTGCCTCTGCCGGATTTGCTTGCCTTCTCTCACTCGTTCTTTAATCAGGCGCTTACAGCACAAAGATGAATTAAGCATTTAGCAGGCAGTGAGCCATGCTGTTATTCATTACAGGAGACAATTAAATAGAGCTAACATTATTATTTGTTAAATTAGCTCCTAATTTAACCATCTTGAAAGACTTTCCACAAAGACGTTAGCAGTAGCTAATAAAACAGCTCATCTTTGGTTCGACTAGAGCTTTTTGGGTAATGAGATGTGAAATTTGAAAGAGAAGTACCCCAAGCCTCGTGAATACCAAAACTTCACCTTGTGAGACTGTGTTGAAATCTCAGAAGGAAGTTTAATGCTAATGCATTCTGTCTTTAAGTTTGAACAGGCATTAAGTGTTTTAACTGTTGGAGGGTACGTTGCTTAGTAGGGTTAATTTGTGTGTCTTGGTCCAAGTCTCCCTTATTACCCAAGCAGAATGGTGGCATGGAGTGCAGAGCTGGTCTTGGGCTAATTTGCACTGCCACAGAGCTGAGTTATCCCTTCTGAAATCCAGAATAGTAGGAAAATGAGAGAGTTTCACTGAGCTTAATGCTTTTAAGGCCGGCATCAGCCTTGCTGGACTTCTATCTTTTTCTACAGCGTGAAGAAGCGAGATACTGTGTTTATCGTTCTCGTGTCCTACAGTAACATAGCCAGGCCTAAATGGGCTTATTAATAGTTCTTAAGACCAGACTCAACATTTTATTCTGAATCAGAGTTAGCCATTGTCATTCCCATGTGCTCAGTACCTGTATCAAGCTGCTGTGGTTAATATACCCTTTTTTACTGAAAATCATAATATGACAATTTGTATTGCTTGTCTTTTTTTTATTTCCTCTTTTCCACTCCTTTTATTCACCCTTATACCTTAGTTTTTTATTGTTCTTCAGTGCTTTTTGCCATTGCTGCTCAGCCTTATGGCTATTTCTGATATATTTTTCAACTTGAAATTACAGAATGCTCCCTTAAACATCCTTTCTTTTACCTATAACTCAATGTTCAGTAACAGTCAGCAAACCAAGTGGACTTCTAGGCATTGTTTTGGAAGTCAGGAGAACAAAAAAAGAAGTATATTTTTATATCCATGTAGAAAGTCACAGTGCAATTGCATCTTGTATGTTTGCTGCAGTTTGGATTCTCCAGCATTCAAAGGTAAATAGTAGAGGTAAATAGTAGAGGTAAATAGTAGAACTCAAAATGATACAAATCAGGGTTACAGGGTGTGAGAAGAGGTATAGAATTACCTCACTGTGAGGGACAGATAAATAGACCCTTGAATCCAGACGTGGAACAGCTGAAGGAAATTGTGGTAGAGGGTTCAAAAATCCATTGGCAGCCTAAGGAAGGTGGAAAAAAACCAATTTTTCATTGTTTAATTGTTTTCATACTGTAAGTAAATCTAGTAGGTCACAGCTTCAAAACCCACCGAGGAGTTAGTACCTTACACATTTGCAGTTGTGTCACTCATTGTGTGGAGACACTAAGTTTGCACTGATTCAGAGACAGAGCACATGATGTTGTGAAAGGAAAATATATGAAGCTTTTTTAAATGTAGAGTTACTCCCTCTGGCTCAAAGCATCACTCAGCTACAGCCTTCTGGAGTGTGGCGAATGTGCAAGAGAAGTGTCACTTGGGTTTCTTTTATATTTTTATAGTCTCACAGTTCACAACTGCTTTTTCTGGTATTCAACCATCTTTCCCGTGGTTTTGGGGTTGGAGATCTGAGCTGCATGGATCTCTGTTCAGACACAATATGTCCCAAGGAGCATGCAAGAACTATTGGATCCTGTCTTTTTCAGTAGCATGGGTTCAACAGTCTACATAGAGTCTTCCAGGATGAATCAATTTAATTCTTAGTGGAATTTAATTTTCTAATACCACACCTCTCTGTTCATCATAGATGTTGTGTCCTAATGGGACTCAACAGAACTTCTGTAGTTTCTTTTCCCAAAAGTGGTTTTGACCACAGTCACTTTCATTTTTCATATATTACCTCTATTTTCTTCTTTTATGTATTAATTAATGTACAATTCCATTGTATCACTTACAATTTCTTATGTTATGTGAAAAATAACATTTAGGGTCAGACTAGATGATCTCTAAAGATCCCTTCCAACCTTAATGATTCTATGATTCTATGAAAAATACAAATGCCCACAAATAGGTCAAATCCCAGTTGTGATTTTGCTTTCATTGTGCTTTGAGTATCTCTGTAATTTCTGATCTTAAACCATAAGTCAGTTTTTAAGTTCTTCTATTTTTTCGTCCTTGCTGCTGTAATTAGTGTACAGAAAATGCTGTTTTGATTTTATTCAGTATCTCGTGCAGTATCTCGCTGTGTTTTTTAACTGAGTATTTTCTTCACCCTGTTACCTACCTCGTTGCTACTTCTTCAGCATCTATCTGCCATTTTTATTCTTTTTGGTGATAGGGAAGAACCATTATGAAACACTTGACTATTGATTATCGATTCAGTTTTAGTAAAAAAGAAAAAGAATGGTGGTTGTGTTGTTCAGGTAGTGACTTGTCACAGTAGTGTTTTATGTGCAAGTCTTGGAATGGCTGCATGTTTCAGGTATGGCTGGGGTAAGCTGTATAGGCTATGTACACTAAGAAGTTGCCTCTTTAAAACCTTCCATTAAGAGAAGTAAAATTGCAAGATTTGAACCTAGGTTAAAGCTGTAAGTTGAATAGTGTTTCAATGTATTAGCAAGTTAAAATATATGTATTTTTTTGGATCAGTGAAGACGGGCAGTACTTTTCTTGGAAAACCAGAATATCAATAAATCTTTTTTCTTAGGTTTTGGTGGATTTTTTAGTCTTTTATTATTATTATTATTTATTATTCTACTCTCTGTATATGGCTTTGCATGCTAAAATAAACTATACTATTTAGCTGATACTAAAATTGTCATAGACAGATCAATTATCTTATAACAATGGTACAGAATAATAATAGGGATTCACATTCACTTCCTGTGGGTAATGTTAAGCAGAATGAGACTGCAGTGGGTGTAAATTTCTCCTCACATCTTGCCATTCGTGTTAGGAATGTCTCATATCTCTGGGCTTTGTGACCCTCCATTTCTTTCTTTGAAGATCAGAAAAAAAAAGAAAACCCTAATTAAATTTGTTTGTTTCAAAGCATGTGCATAGTTTAACTGCTTTATTTCTTTTGGTTTTAGACTTCTTCTCTTCTCTTCCTGTGGTACTTGTCAATACATATTATTACAGGATTAATTTAAAATTGGAATGGGAAAAAAATGCCAGGTTCTTTTTACTAATGTGAATAAGCTTTCATTGAGGCTTTTTTATTATTACATTTATTTTGATCCTAGTCATAAAAACTGATGGGTTCTTAAATTCATTGATATTACGTCTGGGATTCAGTGAGATTTTCAGGCCATTGTTTTCAGGGCGCATCGTTTGTTTTCTTGCGTTTAGACTTTGTCCAAGCTCATACTAGAAGTCTTTACCAGAATATTATGCCAGGTAGGAGGGCAATATTTTCTCTTATTTAAGTAAGTGCCAGTTGGATTATACCAGTATAAAATGCTCCTCCCTTCCTCTAGGCTGTGATGCATTAGGAGATGCTTTCTAATATAATCGGAAAAGTAACATTTAACACAACCCAGACTTCTACATCATTTTCTTGTAGGTAACAGTACTACTTGGATTATACCAGTTGGTGACCACTGAGTAGAGGGTCCACTGTGCTTCAGTCTCCTGTAAACGTCATGGCTGAGTGAAGGTGCTGTAGAAATAGCAATACCAATCGCCACTGCCATTTTCACCTGCTTTTCTCTTCAATAGAGGTGCAGTTGGGTCTTGTCTCATGCTCTTTTTGTAGGCTTAAAGCCAGGCAAGAGAATTATTGTACTTCATAAAAGCAGATGAGTCTTAGCTGACTTGCCATTCTTTTGTGTACTGCGCTGCTGTATCGATGGCCCAAGGACACTCTTGGGCAAGGCGGAGTGAAAATGACTGCACATATATTTACAGTCCGCTGAAAGCCAAAGAACTTGGCTCAAGGAGCTGAACGACGGGGCTCTGGATTGTCGTGGTGCTGAAAGCTTCCCTCAGCATTCTTGGGAGCTGAGGGTGTTCAGCACCCAACGCGGCTGGGCCCTAGTGCGGGCAGGTAAGAGAGGACTTCCCCTGAGGAGGGTCTTTCTTGCTGTCCTGAGGTGCTGCTGGTCGGCACACATGGGGCCTGCACCAGGAGAACAGGCCCAGGAAGGCAGGCAGCGGGAGCCAGAAGGGAAGCGTCCGTGTCCAACTGCGGCCGTGCCAGCTGGCGGCGGCTGCCTCTTTAGAAACGGGAACATCCTGTGGCTGGCGCTTTGCACAACAGCTGGTCAGAAGATGTAGCGAGTTTCAAAAGGGGACTGGAAAGGGACAAATATCCTGTCTCCAAGAGATGAGAAGAGGCAGGATATGCCACCAGCTCCCCCGACTAGGACGTCGTGGACATGTTTTGACTCTGGCATCTCTGAAATATAATGAGGAATGACAGCACTGCGTGTGAGAAGAGAAAGGGAAGTAAATAGCACAAGACAGTACTGCTTGATGTTCTGTAAGTCCTGTACCAAATGACAGCAGTTACTTGTGCAAACTTGTCTGAACTTGCATGTTAGGGAGCTCAGAGATCAGCGGCGTTGTGTTTTCAGGCCTTCTCATCTCCTCAGTTAGAATTCCATCCAAAGGCTCAAGTTGTGGTTGTACTGAGTTGCGTTGTTAATTTTTGCAGTAAAAATGTCTCTTGGATGTGTTAGAAAGTAAGCAAGCTGAGTGAAGAGGCTTTGGTGAGGGACATTTCAGGATGGGATCCCAAGCCCTTGAAGTCTGAGTGTATTGGCTGGGACGTTGAGAGCTGCTCTGTGCAGGGAATGCAGATGGCCTGGGCTGCTCTATCCTTCTAATGCTGGACTGAAGCCACATGGGTCCTCGCTGTGTGTGGGCCAACTCACCACATCCTTGGCATCTCCACCCTCCACTGCCCTGTGGATTACAGAGACCTACCACAGAGGTGTTTGCAGGGCACATGGCCTACCGTGTCCGCACGGTCAGACCTTTGCAAGACAGGGTCACCAGTGCAGTTCCACTCGGATGCTGTGATGCCTTGGCCCTTTGGTGGCCCATTAGGTATCTGTGAGGAACCAAAGAATGCAGATGATGCAGAACTTGTACATCACCCTGAACAGCAAACTGATAGGCTTGTCATCTCCTGAATCATGTATCACTGCTCTCTGAATTGAGAAAAGTCTATCCCAGGACTGAGAAGGTAGGATGAAGGCTGAAATTAGTTTGTTGAGATCTGCATGCAGTAAGACACAGCACTCATAATTTAAAACACAATTTACCAGTGTATCTCAAAGGCATGGGGAGAGGGAAAGGAGGACAAAACACTTCATATATGCCATTGGGCAAGAAAGGAAGGCATGAGACAAGCAAGGATGATTTTAAGCTGAGACCAGTTCCAGCACTGCTTGTACTGGGTTTACTAGTGTCTCAGCATGGCTTAGAGAATATTTTCCAGGGGAGCATGAAGAGTTCATGTTTTAACACTACCTTGTATGCCTACACAGCGGGGGCAGCTCTTCGTGTACTGTTTCCTCAGTATTTTTCATGCTAAAGGGGTAATTGATGAAGCCCATTTCAGTGTTTGGGCAGCTGCTTGCAGACACAACAGATAAGCCTGTCTGAGTTTTGAGTACTCAGCTGAGTGCAAACAGTGGGAAAGCGAGCCTACCCTGTGTATTGTCAGGTCAGTGATGAATTTTTGTAATTTTTACAAAGTAATATAAACCACACACACAAACACACACATATTACAGTACTGTAGATTTAATTAGGAACGTTCCATAGTGTTTACCTGAGGAGGATGATGCTGTTAATTCCCTGAGCTTGCCCATTTTTTTGCCCTTTGGGTTAATTTATCTTAATTTAATTTCCAAGTGTTCCTCCTGGTGAAGCATAGCATATACAGTATTTGTGTGTGTGCTTTGGCTCTTTCTCAGTCTGCTCTATAAAGACTGCTCTCTGTTTGAAAGTAAGGTCATGCAGGTTTCTTCCCAACAGGACTGTGCCTAGAGCTCTTTGATGGCAAAAAAGAAAAAGAAAAAAATAGTTGTCCCAATGACCAGCTGAAGACCACCCACACAACCCCCCTAACACATGGATTGCTGATGTATTTAATGAATATGTAGTAAATTTTAGAGCTGTACAATTAAATGTGCCTGCAAAGTCTCTTATACTGTTGTATTAAAGGCTGTTCATACAACCCTTTCTTCTACCTCTCTTAAGAAACAACAAAACCAAAAAGATCGAGGAATAAAAATAAAAGATTAACATCATCTACATTTCTATTTTTTATTAGACTGGAAAAGAAAATGAGTGAAAAAATAAATGTGTAGGAGACGATTAGACAGCAGAAAGTTCTGTGAAAATGCTATTGCCACATAATTTAACACCATGGGGCTGAGTTAATATTCCCTGTTTCAGTGCTTTCAGCTCTGTGGTCTGCTTGCTGGCATAAGCACTGCTCCATTTATAATACAGACATTAAACCAGATGGCCTGGTTTAAAAACTAATAGATGCTGCATAAACTCTTTGGGGAGTCTCCAGATCAGCTGGCATCTGCAATCCCTTCACCTCCTGAGGTTGAGCGCGGAATACCCGGCAAGGTAATTACCCTCCTTCCCGGCAGGTCTGAGGCGTGGGGCTGTCAGGGGAGCGGCCTTTGGATCCCGGGATGCGCTCTTGCCTAAACAAACAGCCCCAGCAGCGGGAGCCGGGGAACATACAGGAAGACAAAGTGCCGCGCGCGTTGCCTGCGTTGACAGGCAGGCTGTCTCACTATGGGTTAAATTTACATAGCACACAAATGTTTGAGCAGGAAAAGAAGCCCTGTGGTAAGCCACGTAAGGACAACTAGGCATATCTGGGATAGCAGCTCTAAATCAGAGTAGCAGATACTTGTAACTTCTTTTAATAAAACTCTGCATGCTGATATCTCAGAATCACAGAATGACTGAGGTTGAAAGGGACCTCTAGAGATCATCTAGTCCAAGCCCCCCTGCTCAAGCAGGGACACCTGCCCATCTAATGACACTCTCTTCCCTACCACAGGATCTTTGTGTTATGTGATGCCAAGGAGCTGACGCCAGCTCCCCTGGGAAGAAACAGTTCAGCTCAGTATTTTACATTTCACTTCCATTATACACATTCCAGCAGTACCGAGTAGTTCCAGGCATGGTATGGGCACTTCACAAACCTGCAAGAAATAACTTGCCCTTTTAGGGGGGCGCTCTCTCTTTAGTTTGATTGTAATAACTTTTTCTCTAGTTATGTAGTTCCCGAAGCAGATGCTGATTAGAGAAATAGTGGATGTCATAGTATGAGTAGTATAAAATATTCCAGAAACAGGCAGTAAGCGGGTGGCGGATGGTGATGAGATTCAACTACTTACCTGTTGTAAAGTGAAAGAAGATAGCTCTGAAGGGAGTAAAAGCCCTGGGCTGCCAACTTTACCTTCTTTATATACTAGCAGAATTATTTTAGATAAATGTAACGGGTCCTCAGGCTCATTTCACAATTCCTGAGGTTTGATTAAAACTAAGATTCTCCTAGAGACTCAAAAAAAATAGTAAAGATATGAATACTTTTTACTCATCTGGCAAATGCTTTGTTTTCTCTGAAAGTGCTAAGCTTTACATCTCCAAGCAGACTTTGCCTCTACCTCTTTCCTATACCCATTCTCAAAATTTTCAAACTACTCTCAGTTTGAAAACTGAAACTGTTTCAAAGTGATTACTCTTCAAGGAAGATGCTTTGGATGCTAAGGTGTTCTCTTACCGTCTGTTTCTTGTTGGTAACTACATTAGTCCTGAGAGCTTTATCCAGTGATTCAGGTAATGCAGCTTCTGCCACTTTCTCCCTATTTAAAAGTCTAATAGGACACCCTGTTAAGATTGGTTTTGCAATTTCCATCTCTACATTTCTTTTTGCTCATTTTCATCCTCTTACTGCAAGTTATATATATCTGTTTACCTTCATGTTCTGTCCAAATCGTTCCAGGGTTCTTCTCCCCACAGCATAAAGATATGTTACACTTGAAATACGCTTCACTAGTACTTTCAATAGTCAACCATGCAGTCTGAATCCAGTTTTCAATGCTTCATTAAAATAAATCCTGTCAGGCCCCAAAGTAATCATTATTGCCCTTTTTTGATTCCTTCCTAATGTCAGCCTTACTGAGGGGACTGAGTAATTCAGGAGTTCTTCCACCAGTATTGCATTCAGAAGAACACATAGTTTATCCTGCTTCAATGGCTATATACCAAGAATATTCCTGTCCCAGCTACTTGTACCTCAAGGTTATGTCTCTTCCCCTTCTGTTAACTTCCTCCTTTGGCATTACCACAACTCAGTTTTCTGATTATGGGTCTTATATGTTAAACCTTCATATTCCAATGTAGCATACCTTTTCTTTGTATTGAACCTCATGTTGCCTTTTTGTTCCCCCATCATTTCTGACTGCTCAAGAAGCTTCCGTAACAGATTTTGGTGCACTGCATTTACTGAGATGCAACTTTTCCCACAATAGGACTGAGTTGCAGTTAGCTGCCAAGGCACCAGGGTGGGAAGGGGCAGAAGATGCTATGAGCTCTGCTTTAACTGAACATATTTATAAAGTGAGTGGGAGGGAGCAGGGAAGAGCAGAAGTCCTCCTCACAGAAGTGGGATGGCTCTTCTAGGGAAAAGGAATATTTATTTCCGCCCCAAAGCAACAGGAAGATGCAGAAGATGGTGATATCCCAAGGGATATTCCAACTTTCCATCCTGCTGCAGTATAGCAATTGCCTTTACCTAGAATAGTTCATAGTATAACACTATATGTATTTTAAAAGAAAACTGTTGGTAAGTAGGTTGTCTTCAAGAACATGATCCTGTTTTGTGGCAATACAAACAGAAAGATTATTAAAATTACCAAATAGCACTTTTCTCAGATTTTAGCCTCTTAAAATAAAAAGACTATATTTTGCAACACATAATTTCTTAGTAAAACAGCAAGTTCTCCACACAGAGAAGGTGAACTATACATGCCAAGTATATATCAGAAACTGAAATCACATAGGTGTTTTTCCTGTCTCTTTGGTACTGTTACTTAATCCAGTACTGTTTATCTCAGCTTCAAAGGCTTGGATGCCAGCGTGTTTTGCAATTACAGTGAAGGGTACCAGCCCCAACATTTGTGTTTGAAATAATTTCCATTGCACCTCCACTCTGAAAACTGTGTTGAGCAGGTGCATTTGGTTTTGTGGCTCCTGTGGTCATGCAAGGGAACATGTGGGAGTGGTGGGCGCTCCTTATCCATGCCTCTTGTGCCTCTGTAGGCACCAGAAGTCTGTGAACGTGTGTTCTTGCATTAGTCCCACATTGGTGAGGATAGCTCGTAAAAAGCAGATCACATGCACTGAAAGCAAAGCAACCTATACAGTTTTATCTGGAAATGTTTTGAAGTGTCTAGCAATTAATATGTATAGTTAAACAATTAGTCCTTTCATTGTCCAGTAGCCTCAGAAGGAGCCACAAGACACTGTTTTCCCCTGTCTTATGTGAAAAAAATGTTACTTTTTCCTTGCCAGTATGGCAAAAAGCATCTGGATTTTAATCTTCTGACTCTTCTTGTTTTGAGGTTTAATTTAATTTACCCTTAATGCTGCTCTTAGTGACTCATTATGGGCAGCATTGTAGCCTATACCAATACGTTGCCTGTGGGTATGGAGCTGAGTCGGTAGGAAGGGGCTATTGTAGGTGATGTAGAAAAAATGCTGTCTAGCAAGGATGATTTGCTTTGGAAATTCCTGTAACTGGGATAAAGTCAAGGGCTCCAGTTCCCACCGGGTGCTGTGGGGAGCTCTAACCAGAGCTCCCTGCACCAGCGTGGCTCCTTGCACTGCAGAAGGGCTGAAACCTGAGGGAGTTGGTGCAGCCTCAAGGGAAGGTGCTGCAGCCTGAGCCTGGCCAGTGGAGGCTGCCAAGGACACGCAGCGCATCTCTCCTTCCCCTTCCCAGTCTGTGCCGCTTTCCAGTGTAGGTGGATATGGCTGCAGCAGTCTGAGACAGCTGGAGGCTATGGAAGTCTGCTGCTGCTGCAAATCCCACCTTGGCAGCATTCCTGGTGCCTGTGCAGATCCCGTATGAACCTAGGCTCCAACATCAGAGGGCTTGTTCTCGGCGCTACCTCAGGTGGTTTTACGGAATTAAGGCAACTCAAGGCAACAAGTCAGCTGCGTTACTGGGGTAGCTGAGGAATCCTTCCCCATTGACCCCAGGAAAACCCTGGGGTTGAGCTCTGCACCATCCAGATTTTTCCTGTTGGCTTGGTGTGATGGGAGAGTGCTAGAGTGTATGAGTTGCTGGTTCTGACTTTGGCAGCTTGTCCACCATGGCATCTGCTGACTGCAGCAGCAGCAGTTAATCCAGTTCTGCAGCTTCTCGACATTATACATACCATCTGAACTAGGAACTGGCTTTTATTCACTTCAGGTGCATGAGCGTGGCTGATACACAGCGGATTCCCACAGCCACCCATAGCATGCTAAGCCACTGATGTGGATACAGCGGGAGATCCAAGAAAGATTAGCCTGGGAATGTGCTGTTTTGTGGGCAGCCCTGGGCTGCTGCTGCTGCTTGTGTTCCAAGTCACCAAGAGATGGGCGGTCGTCCCTGACATGACCTGCGCTGGTCAGAACTGTGAGTTATCCCAATATTTTCCTTGACAGAAGCATACCAGAAGCACCAAAGAGCTGGACTTTACTTGAAACTAGAACAAGACTTTTGAAATAGAGCAAGCTCAGGTGTTTTGGGAGACCCTCAATAAAAACACAGAGTTTTAAGCAACTCTTCCCCTTTCACACTATATCTTGGCACAGCACATGCTTTTCTTCAGTCTTTCCCTTCAGCTTAGCAGCTTTAAATAGCTTCTTGGGCTGCCAGAAGTCCTACGCAGTACTCTCTGGGTCACTAAAAAGAAGTCTCACTTTCTCTTATCTCTGAGGCTTGGCTGAAGTGAAGTGTCACGGCTCTGTCAAGAGTCCCCACGCTTGCTCCTGTGTAGCCTGCTCTGTCCTGCGCTCCAGAGTGTCCTTTTGCTCTCCTGCTAAGGACAGGAGAGCAAAGGGTTTTTTGCCAGCTGGTAGGTCAAGACAAAGAGGGAGCCTTCCTCCTCCCAGCCTCCCTGCGGGCGTTTTTCCAGACTGGAGTCTGCTGCACGTGAACTGTAAACAAACCAACCAGGTGCCATCAATCAGAGCCTGTCAGCAGAGTGACAAGCCCAAACTAATACAACCAATAGCATAGCTAGAGCCGCCCTTGGATCCGAGGTCTTGTGCTCCATGCAGAGAAGTATGCAAAAATCTCTCCAAGGTTAATTCCCTAAGCGAAGAAAAAGCTTTTGCTTAAAGACTGATGACACCTAGCTAAACTGAGATATGATGCCCAAGTCCCACCTATTTCCTGTGACCTAGAAATTCTTCCAAGTGCTCTAGATCATGCTCTGTCTTGTGCAGTGGTTGCCTTGGTTAGGATGTTCCCTTATCAGCTCTGTGCTAGAAGCAGATGTGGTATTGTGTAAAAAAGCAAGTGCTTTTGGCAAGAGTTAAAATATAAGAATTATTCAGTTAAGTTACTGTATTTTTTCTTCACAATTTTAAAATCTTGCAATCTGTATGTTTAATTGCCAAAAGACTGTGGTAGCAGTAGTGAAGAAGCAGTGGAAATGCTCTCTGTTTCCATGTTTCTGCCTGCCTCTCAGCAGATGTAGCAAATATCTTAATGCACTAACCTCATGCTATTAATTTCTGTGAGCATTTTCTTAGCATGGCTAGAAATCTGTGTAACAGTCCCTGAATTGCAATTGTGTCTGGTTTTATATTGTCCACATATCTTTTTATAAAGAAAGGGATATTCATACTCATTTCCGTAGGTTATACTTCACTAAAGAGAAATTGAAACAGATGATTGGCACTTTTCATGTGCCATGTCCTTCTCAGTTTGTTGCTGCCTGATTCACAAATACTACTGAGTATACTAACTTTTGAGGCTTTCACCTCCTTCTCTTTCAGTATTGAAGAAATATACGGATAAAGCTCAATTCCCTAGTGACATTCCCCACCAAGGAATAATCCAGTAATCAGTTTGATTTGAGAGATTTATCTCTTCTTATACTTGGTTAGGTGTTTCTGCTTGAAAGAAAGAAACTGGGACCAGAGGAGATGTTCATATTATTTGTTGTGCCCAAATTGGAACAAAGGTGGACCCCAAAATGTTTTGCAATAAAACTGGAGAAGTGCAAAAGTCAGTTCTTGGCTCCCCAAGACCATAGCCTCCAAAGACATCCCTATGCTAGTGTCAACATCATTGCTCAAGCTGATGCCCAGCTACTTATGCAGTTAGAATGAGATAGCACTGGAATGGTCCATTTTATACATTCAAGTTTCCAAGTCTTTTCAGGTTGGTCTTACTGACAGGTTTTTTTCTTCTCTTTGGACAACACCTACTTTTCAGTATCGCCATCTCACCAGATATCAAAATCTCAGATTACGAAAAGTGAATACTCTGTAGAGTTTTAAATTAAGACAAAGCAAGTCATAGAAAATTAGCAGTTGAGTGTCTCCTTAGTTACAAAAAAAAAAAAAAAAACAGAGATTTGAGACTTTTTTGGAAGCTCAGAGAAAACAGCAAAGGAACTTGTTTGCAAATATCCAAAATCCCTCTGTTGCCGCTGCCTATCAGCAGATGAAGAAAAGCAGCCTGGAAGTCTGGGTTTTGTTATGATACTTATTAGACCTGCAACTGTTAGCAGTGTCAGCAGTGGTTTGCTACACAGCGGTCACTTCCTTGTGTAGAAGCAGGCAGCTCAGCAACGGATACAAATTTGAGCACAAGGCACATGCCTGACTTGGTCACCTCTGCAGGACAAACTTTCTTAGGTGGTAACAAACTTCAGAGTCCTATTTCTCTCCACACAAAGAGAAACAGTCAGGTCTGCCAGTCCTATTGCAAAGTGGTTGTACATCTTGGTCCACATCACAGAGCTGGCAAGCTCCAGGTGCTGTCGGACACACAGATGCACCCAGGTTTTACTCTCAATGGCAGAAAGGAGTGTGCCAGGAGATGGAGATGTGCTTGAATCTCCCTGTTGTCTCCTTAGATTGGGATTGAAGACAAACAGGAATTGAAAATAAACATGCCAGGGTGTGTACATTGGCATATAATATGCCGTACTACTTAGATGGAAAAACTGAAGACTACATATTCCATTGAAGTAGCCAACATTACCTCACACTGGAAGGGAGCTGTCCCGAGCACTGTGATTCATCGCATCATGTGATGCAGGGTGCACAGTGGTCACGTAGCAGCACCATTCATGTTCACACTAGATAATATCTTTATAAACAAATGAGAAATAAATCAATTCCCTCACCCTCCTTCGTTCCCGTCCGTGCTGGAACATTGTCACCAATACCTTCAAGTGGCAGCTCGTTTGGTGGGATAATGTGCTGGAGATGCGAGAGGGGGCTGCTCTGCCCGCTCGGGACTGCAGCTGTGGTTATAGGATCTTCAGGTGGTCAGGCCTGAGCAGCGCCACTGCAGCCTACACAGCAATCTCACAGATTAATCCTTCTTAGCTGTGTGTACATAAAATGAGCAAGGGGTATCCGAAGGCTGTATTGAGCGTTTTGCCGGCATTGTCATGGCACACATCACGGCAGGAAAGCAACACCACGCCGTGCAGACTGGGCGCCAAAGGCCCCGTGTCGTTGTTGTTAGCCCGTTACCTCACAGGGCCGCACAGCTGTGAACCAGCCGCTCGAGCCGGCCCGCCTGCCGGCTCGCGTGGCGCCCTGCCCTGCTGTCCTGCTGCGCCTTCCCAACCGGGTGTCCCCAGGTGCCCTAGACCTGCGAGGCCCGAAACAAAACTGCGCGGCTCGCGCAGGCTCGCCCGCCTTTCACCCACCCCTAGCTCTCATCAACAGGTGATTCCCGCTCCCCAGCAGTGCCCTCGTGATGGGGTAGCCGTTGTCTGAGCCGCGGCAGCCTGGCCTGCAGATGCTGCCTTTGGATTTCTGACTTTTCTGACTTTTCATCCCAATCTGTGAAAAATGCTGGAGAGCTATAAACACATCTTATTTCACAAGTAAATTACAGCTGACTCAGAAGATGACCCCAAAGTTAGTTGTAGATTATCATCTACAGGTTATTTTTACCTGGGTAAAAGATAAGTGAAAGTTTGGATATGCTAGGTTTTCACTTTAATTCTCTTTTTTAATTCTTTTCCAACAGTCCAATAACCATATTCTGCAAGGTTATTTTTGATTTAGGCTTGCTATTATCTCCAAGAACCACCTTCTGCATTTTCAACAAATTATTGCCTTCAACCAAGTGACTGTAGGCAATGATTTTGACAGGAGTTACATGCTGGGTAGCCTAAACCTGGTTATGGCTTAGATAACAAACTCCAAAGAAAAGATTAGCCTGTGGAAAACATATATCTGTCCATCAAATGGCACATGCTGTCTTACGCCTTGCAGAACCTGCTCCTAAAGACTGGTGTTTGTCTGCTCAGATCTGCAGCTATATTTTTGTTTATGTTATTTAGGAAGATAGAGAGCAAAGAGAATTCATTCCTATAGCTCTGAGTGAGATTTTTGATCTGTAGCCCACAAAAGGTGCTCAGAAGTTACTTTTCCTTCTAAAATCTGAGCTGCAAAATAAGCTTTCATTAAAAAAAGACAATATTCCATTATGTTGCTTACAAGGAAACAGTTGTAAACCTGCCACATTGTTAATAGCTGTGCTGGACTGTTGTCACTTGTTTCTTTTCTTGAAAAGACATTACTCTGTCTTTGCCTGTTTCTTTCTCTGTTAAGTCCTAAATGAAAGCTGTGAAGTCCCATGATCGGGAGCTTAGTCTTAGCTCAGTGGATCCTTAATAGCTTATTCGTATCAGTCACGGAACCTGCAGTAATACTAATAGGCCTTGGTGTACTTTTGTCTATTGTTGGCATGGGATCATACATTTGATAGTCATATGTTGCTTTTCCTGATTTTCTCGTTATCCTCTATTCAACTGTCTGTGTGAAATGGCTGCATTGGTCAGATAAATATTGATGGGAGTCCAGGCCAGTGTCGGAGGCACTGGTTTGCTGTCAGTGCTGGTGCCCTGATCCCCCTGTTGCTGTCTCCTTTTCTACAGGTTCACGTTGGGGAATATCCATTTTTAACATAAGCATATGTATATGTGAATTCACTACGGAATTCTGACTCTAAGTAACCTTAGCTTAATGAGCTAGAATTAATAAACCTGCATGCTTAGCTTTGACATCCTACTTTATTAAAAGCCTGTTAAAATGCAAGTAAAAATTGAAGTCGCATATACACAATGAAACCAAATGCCCTTGTAGACAAGTGATTAACAGTAAAACAAAATTATCAAAATGTAATAGAAGCCATTAGTTTCTGCCTTGCAAAATTATCTAAGTAACGAAAAGTTATGTTCCTGTTCCTCCTCTATTAATGCATCTACTTGCATTATGGTTCCTTTTTCAGTATTTCTATTTACCCTCTTAGATATGATACGTTTCTTTTGTGCGCACAGCTATTCCTATAGGGCAATGCATAGTGGAGGGTACTGACCTTGCAAATTAAGCCCTCACAAGTTTGGACAATGTAAGAGTTAAAAGATGGAGATAGAGCATTTGTTCAGTAAGTGGGAATGGGCTGAAAAAGCCAGAAAGGAAGCAGAGATGACCATGAATTACCATTCACTAAGGCTATAATTAAGAATGTGTCCCCATGTGAAAATGGAGGTGCATCTGTGAGACCGGAGTGACACCCGTGCTGCGCAGCTGCGAGCCGGCCCTGCGTGTGTGCCCCTCTGTTGTTCCCACTTACTGGATCTCTTATGGGAGCAAGTACAGGTAAAATATTTGACAAGGCAACAACACGAAGTCCAGAGAGCAAATCATCAGCTCATGGCCACTCTTTCGGCACTTCTGGTCAGGCAATATACAGCAGTGGAGTATCTGCTCCCAAAAGGGGGAAGGCTGGGTATATGTGTGAGTTAAGGTTGAAAAGCTCTTTGGAAAATTTTCATCCCTCATCTCACCAAATTGTCTGCTGCTTTGCCATAATTTCCCTTTAAAAAATCACAATCCAACTGGAAACAGAGCTTTTTGTGCCTGTCGTCACTACTAAGGGCAGGAAAATAAAGCTTTTCTTTGAAGATTTTATTCCAACATGGTGTCCTCCCAGATAGTAGATTCTGTGGTTTCCTTTTATTCTGGCTCCAAAAAGAATCTTGGTACATTGGCTCTCGGAAAATGTAGGAAGATGATGTTGTTTTCATCTAAATTTATTCTAGTCTTGGCACTGAAGGGAGGTCACTAGATTTCTCTGTACCTTCTTCTGAAGGCTGAATTGGTTGAGGTCTAGGAGGGAGAAATGGTTGCATGCAGAGAGAAGGATCAGGGCATGGAAAAGAACATGACACAACATATCCATAGTGCACAGTGAGTCTGTCGTCTGGCAAAAGAGGTCCGCACAGGAACCCAGAAAGAAGGGTCTAACATAGATAGTGTCTATCTAGTTAGCTTGGGGCATTTGAATGTTATCGTTTCCTTCTCCGGAGGAGCCAAGAAAGGAAGCTACTGAAGTGCTGAAATGCAGATACGATCTCTGCAGAGATCATTGATCATGTATTTAAATGTGAGGAGAGAGGCAAAATTGCGTAAACAAATTGCAACTGTTCTTATTTTGGGCCAGGACAAAACTGAATAGCTACTGCTCTCTGTCATCCATCAATGCATCTCTAGTTCAATGGGGATCTGATAGCAGTGAGCACTAACCCTTGAACTTGTCTGAACAAAATGTGGCTTGAACATTGTTTGTTTTTTCTTGCTCTGTAAACCTGGGATTTGACTTCATGAGAAGACTGGAAGCAAAGAGAAATAATCTCTCGTGTTAACTTCTGCCTCTGGCTAACTGTCTCTCTTGACTGACAGTGAGATCCGCAATAAACAGGTCTCCCTGAATTAAAGGGTATATATATTCATTATTTTCAAGAAATACTTTTCTTTCAGAAAATCTTTCAGATACACAACTTGGTATCATGCCACTTACCTTTAAATTGCTCTCCTTCCACTCTTTAAAACCTTTCCTGTGGCCTCTACTTGTTTCTTGTTCTGTTTTTGCCCTTTGCTACTTTTCTCCTGTCCCACTTTCTCCCTCTGAGGCCAGCTTTGCTGTGTTGCACCAGCAGGCACCTTCAAGCTGAAGAAGAACCACTGATGCTTGGTGCAAAGAGAGGAGAACATGTCTAGTCTGGAAGTTCTTGAAGTATGTGGAAGAGGACATAGCCACAGGAAAGGAGCAAGAGGAAATGTGATCACAGGGCACACCAAACCAATGTAATCACAAAGGTGCTTCTGTGGAAGAGGAAAAAAACAGTTAATCCAGGTGTAAAGTAGAAAGGTGTAAAGTAGAAAGTCTTGATGATGGTTATCCAACCCCTTTCCTGCAAGAAATTGCGTTGCCTTCTTTTCTCTTCCCTGGAAAGGAACCAATGTGGTTAGCTGTGACACATTGGGCCTTGGTCTGTTTTCACCATTGAGCAATAATAGGCGAGAAGCTGGTAGTTTTTCCTGTGAATGAACACCTGCAGGCGCTTTGATTGCTATCGGGTTATGCAATTGTTTCCTCAAGTATCATGTGAAATCACCGCTGAGGTAAACAGCCGCGTGAAGCAGAACAAGGCACCAACGCGTTCCTTCAGTCACGCCACGTGTTTCTTGGGCAGCTGCTGGCATCCACATTCCCAAAGGATATCATATATTGTGCAGTCCAGGAGGATTTTTAATGTGGCTACTCTGGTTAGCAGCGGTTGCTATCAGTAAAGTCCTCCAGCTACTTTGTTTTTTAACCATGACGATGTCTAACCCAGCAGCTGATGCTGTAAGCTTTTGCTGTCATGTGCAGTGTGCCCAGCACAGCACCTCTCACACACATGAAGTAGGAAATATCAAACATGTAAAATTAGGAGGGCTTTTTGGCACCATGTTGCATACAGTTTCTGGGTGTCTCTTCCTCAAAATGGAAGTGTGTTTTTTCAGGTCATCTCTTAGTCTACCAGCATAGAAAATGTGAAGAATTGCAGCGGTTTTATGTCGTGTGGGCATGTCATGGTTGTGAGCACTACTAGTAATTGCTGGTGTTTGATTTAGTCTCTCTTTCCCCCTTCCACTAACAAACCAAAATATGCTTCCGGTTGCACCAACCCAGAGGATATATTGGGCTCCTGTGTATTTTTAAGTTTGGCGATAAAAGTGAGTTTGGAGTCTACTGCCTATTCAATACAAAAATGCATGTGTTTCCTTCTCAGTGTGTCTCTTGGAGTCACAATGTGCTGTTGGATACTATTTAGCATCCCCTACTTTATGCCTAGAACCACATTCTACATCAGGGGAAGCTCCTCTGTTTTCATATTCAAGAAGACAAAACTGAAACACCAACAAGACACAACAGCGAGTGCCTTTATAGACTGTATTTTGCTATCTGGGCAACCTCACAGAACTTTGCATTGCTCCTTGTGGCCGTCTTGTTCAGAGATGTTTGAAACGTGAGCCCTGGGGATAAATCAGTAAGTGCCAGTTATGAGCTGGAGCCCATACTGCTGTGCCCAGCCTGCCACAGTCACTGTGGTAGCTTGCGAAGTGCCTTCAAGTTTTTCGTTTGATCAGGACCACAATGACTGGCTCTCTTTAAGCCTGAGCCTTAAGTGAACATACTTAATAGAGATGACTTCAACAAAAGCTCTTCAGCCGGGCTGGAAATCCTGTCACCCTCTTTTAGGTACTTAATAATAAATAAGCTTCTGTCAGGTATGGTTTGCCTAGGATCTCCAAGGAGTCTGTGTTGTAGAGGTGAGAATAAAACATGAATGGTATGATTTCCCTTATGGCCCTTTGCTACAGGGACCCTAAGTTTCCTTTTTATTATTGAAATTGGAAAACGACTATCCCCTTTCTTTTCAGGCAAAGTGTGTAAATTGATCATGCTAAAATGTGACTCTTTTCATTAACCATTATTTGGGAAATCTCATGAACTCTCTTTCCTCATACTGCAGCTTTGCAATTTGCAGGGACAGGCAAATACATTAATTCACAAGCACTTGTTAAAATATGGATTTCATTAGCCTTTAATAATAGGGCTTTAGATGGAAGGAGAAGAGCAAAAAAAAGATGATTAAGAAGCTGGGGAGAAGGCCTTATGACAATAAAGTAATGCAACTAAATTTATATAGCTTAGCTAAGTGATGGTTCAGGAAGAGCCTGTGCTAACTAGTAGGGAATGATAGAAACATTGAGGATGGGGATTGCATTAAGATGGTCTGTGCAATAAGGAAGGGTGTAAGTAAATAGTGTCGTACAGTTTGAAAGGAAAAAATGAATATGAGTAAGGCAAGAAATTTTGACAGTAAGAGTATTTCAATTTCAGAATTTTCTCCCTGATAGAGACACAGAAATCATACTGCTTTAAACGTGTAAGAGTAAATTACAACTAGAAGTACATTAGAGGAATCACTTGCAAATGTGCCGAGAAAAGATCTTGCAGGGGCACGGTTTTGTATTATTTTGTGCCAGAGGTTTGTTTGTTCATAAGTTTTATTGTGACTGAATAACAGGTCTTTGCAGTAAGAGTAACAACAAAAAAGCAAAGTCACAAAACAAACAGGAAAGTGGACTTTTGTATTACTTCAGAAATCTGTAGCCTTCATCTGCTGCTTGGATTCTCCTGAACTCTTATGCACATTGCTAGCTGAGAATGCAACTTCATCTGCTTTCCAGAGGAAGGGGTGCTTTGTTGTGTCTTCCTGTTCTAAGAAAGTTTATTTTCTGCATATGCTTATCTCTTGAGTTTTACTATTGAGTGGAAAGACATCACACTTTAAAAAACATATAAATTTCTGGTATCTGCAGGAGGACAAAAAAGAGAGGAGCAACTGTTTGTTTTCTAAATCCAAGGAAGACAAAAGGCTTGTGTACCACCATGGAGAAGGAGAGAGGTGGGGATGTTTCTGAGGCAATACAAGTTCTTTTTGTTTTCTGTCTCTTTCTGCAATAAATCCTGTTTTCCTGAGAGTACAAATCTATAACTTTTTTTTGACAAGTCAGAAGTTCTAAAACCTAGAACACATGAACCTTGAGGTAGAAGTAGAATCAGATCACTGCTTCTAGAGTTCCTCTGTTTGCATGGTCAAAAGACACACTGTAATGCTGAAACAGCAGCTGATTCTTAATCATTATTAATGCATCTTTTAAGAAAACATTTTTGAACTCAGTGCTTCAAAAACTGGAGAGATAAGCTGATGTGCCTTATTGTCCTGATCCTGCTTCTGTCAAGGACAAAATCCCCATTGATTTAAACAGAGACAGATTTTCACTATTCACATATTTTGATTGTATCTTTTATTTTCTTCTCTTTCCAAAAGCCTGTGTGTATCGATTCCTGGCTACTGTGGCAAAATGAGTGATTATTGTCTATAGTGAAGATTTATTGGTACCCTCTAATAGTTTCCGCCACTCTAGAGATACAAAGAAGCTAAATGAAAGAGCTGGAGGTTTCTGTATGCAGTACAAGCATACCACACACTAGGTGGGGTGGTTTAAAGTTTTTTCCTCCTTCTAAGAGAGATTTTCACTAAGGGTTCTGTGTGGAATCTCACTATTTTGGAGGACAGTGCTCATATTCTACTTCACTTTTTTGTCAAATGGAATAGACTGTTCTCTGCTGTGCCTTAAGTTTATGAGGAAGCTGCTCTACCTGCATGTGTTTATACAACTCTGTATAGTTTTATTACAGATTACCATTTTAACATTAAAAAAAAAAAATCTGTAGCAATACTTTCACCTGTGTTGATGTTCAACTTGTTTTGTGACATGTTTTAGAAATGTAGGAAGTTGAAGAATAATAGAAACCTCTGTCAAATGTGTTTTTGAAGAGTTGGTATTATTTTATTTGATTGCATGACTTTCCACTTTCTACTGGGCTGTAATTTGTCTGTGGTGCTTTGTCAAGAGCCTCATACAATAAAGAACCTTTACAGAGAAACAAGCTATACAGAGTAATGGTAAGAAAGATTGGAATGGTGCTAGTGCTAGAATCCCCGGACTCACAGTTTAAGCATTTTTATGAGGCTGGTGATCTTCAAAAGTACAGGCTGGGATAAAAACCAATAGTGGAACCAGAAAATGTGAGTAGCTGATAGAAGGTGCTCAAGGCCGGACCTTCGGTGCAGGGAGCACTGATCCTGCGGTTGTGGTTTCGCTCAGATGCTTTGGCCAAAACTTCTGTGATTGCCGATTAGGCAGGTTGGGTACCCAAACAATGAGGAGTCAGGTAGCACACAAGTACTTGCTTTCCTCTCAGATGAGCACACGCCTATACATTAAAGATATCTGATCAGTAGTACATCAAAACTGCTTATCTTTTTTTTATGTGTTATCAACTCAGCACTAATGATGGGCCTAATGAAGGTTTTCTGCTTCCACAATACCCTGGGTTCCCAATTAGTTTCTCATGGAAGTGTGAACCAGGTTAGAGAGTGCTTGTTGTCTGAGCAGATCAGGCTGGTTAGGATCCTTCTGGCTGCAGACAGAGATGATAGTGTCTGCGGCCATGGGCCACCAAATTCACTGGCCACAAACTGGAGAATATCCCATCTGTGGGGAAGGTGTGTTTAAAAGGAGGGAAGGGGGTGGATTTTTTTCTTAGACAATGATCCTTATTGTAGTCCCCATCTGTGCTCATTGCAAACCGTCTGAGACTTTGCTACCCTTGACTCGCATGGCTTAAGAAATACTGAGGCTGAGGACTGAAGATTTTACTTTAGGGTAGGAAAGCAATGGCAGGATTGTGTGAGGAAGCTTGCTCAACAGCTGCCCGAACTCTGTTTGCAAGTGTGTGCAAGTGCCTATTATAGTAATTACAAGTATTGGAATTCATTAATCAAGCAATATCTTATCGAGGTAATGATGCCTTCCAGTGCAGTTTAATACCCTCCCTTTTTCAGAAGATAAAGGAGTTAGTTACAGACAAACCGATCTCTTACCTCATTTGTTTTATATGAGCTCCAGCTTGTTCAGTATTGGGCCAAATCCTACAGCGTGCTCACAGTAATGCACAGTTTTGAAGGGAGTAGCAGGTGCAAAGATGTCAGTGGAGAAGCTGCTGTTCGTTGCCAGAGTGCAGAACAAGGTGTTGGGTGCTCAGGCCTTCTCTGGGCTAGACCCAGGGCTGCCTGTTTGGCATTTTCTCCAAGCCTTTCTTTTTTGCCAAATCCTTTCTTTCTCATTGCCTCTAGACTCCATAGCAAAAAGACAAAACTGAATCAGTGAGTGTTTCAATGATTGGTATGTAAGGAAAGACATTTTTCTTTTTCCAGGTGACAGGGATTTAAGGGATCTTCTGGACAAATTTTTTCTATGTTGTATTTCTCAGGTATCTGCTCAAAATGGGAATAAGATAAGCAGCTCAGATTTTTGGTCCATATTTAAATATAAGAAAGAAACACAGTCATAATAAGGTTCTAAGATTATTTCTCTCCATTGTATAATGCTTTCTCTTTTACACTTAAGTGGACTTTATGAAATGTTAGTCTTCTTTTCAAAAGAAAGTGAACTAGAATTTAGAAAAGTTGAAGTCACTGAAGAGATATTAAAATGTACACATTTAGATTCGGCACAAACAAAGAGGAGCTTCAAGATTAGCAATGGAGACTGCAATATCTGAGCTTGGTGAGTGTAAAACATCTGTTTGCATGCGTACACATTTGCTGTGCGTGTACATGGAAGGAATGGCTCTGTGGCATGTAACTTCAGGTGTCAATCCTTTTACTAATTAAAAAAAAAAGCACAGAGGTTTATTTACAATCCCTTAATTATGCTGCAGGAAACAGATTTCTCCCTCTGGTAAGCACTGGGATATGTGTTTGCAGGGAGCATGGAAGTGTGCGAGTGTTGCACAGAAGCCAGCACACGCTGCATGTCAGGGGAGAGCAGCTGATAAGGAAGGCAGCTTTATGAGCAAACAGCAGCCTGATGGGTTGCTCCCAGTGGTGAGGTTATTCACCTCATGAGCATTTCCAGCATTGGCCTTATGCCTTGTTACAGGAACTATACAGTCAGTTCCTTCAAACAGAACGTAATTGTGGGGCTTAATTTTCCTTCCTCACCTGCTGTTTGGGAAATTGAAACCATTGCATCTCGCAAGTTGGACACACCTAGCCTCTCACATTGCCTCTCAGTTTCATGGAGACAGTGGATTTCCAAACTTGAGTAGTGCCAGGGCTTGTTTATACAAGATAATGCGATTGTTATTCTGTTTTCTTCTGCTGTGTTTTTTTTTGGTTGGGTTCACATTTTGTCAGGCACTTTAAAAGAGCAAGCAGATGCTCAGTTGGGCTCTAGTGTTGTCTGTTCTTCCTCAGACCAGTTGAGTCCTTGTGGATGGTAAAGCTATAAATTATAGCAGAACCTTTGCTGTCTTCAGGATATTCTGAATTCAGATCTTGAGGCCGTCTTTGCATTTTGAATGATTTTGTAAGTAATCATGTAGTATTCAAACTTCCCATTTGCATGTGTGTGGTGTGTTCCTTGAAGGACTTGCTGGCTGAGCCCTGCAGCCTTGTAGACCTCCTGCGGAGGTAGGTGGAAGCAGTTGGGCTTTCATTCACTCAGCCCCATCCCTGCGGCTCCCCTCAAAGATGCAGTGTTGGGCCCAGCTGGGGCCATCACGGCGTCCTGCCTGCTGGAACGAACGGCTGTGTCCTGACAGATACCTGGAAAAGTAGTGGCAGTGCCGAAGTGCTTCTTGATGCTAGTAACCCCTTTTGTCATTCCTGCGCTCATTTTTGGAAGCCTGGCATGGAAACACGTCACGTCGTTCCCCTGCCTGTGCACAGACCGCCGTATTGCAGCACTCATACCCCTCAGGTGAGAGGGAGAGTGTTCAGGGAGCAGCTGAGGAGAAGAGAGCTTGGTTCAGACCCCGGAGCGGAGAGGTGAAAACCCTTTAAACGCCGAGGCAGCGGTAAAGCGTCCCGTAGCTTTTCCCGCCAGCGTGCTGCCCTCGGGTGCTGCAGACGCCCAGCCCGCGATGGAGCAGCAGAGCCGGAGCAGCAGCTGCTGCCGCCGGGGAATTTGCAAACAAATGGGGTACGGCTGTTAGCACTGCGGGCCCCCTGCCAGCAATAATGTGAGAAGGGAGCGAGGCTGCTGCGGGAAGGAGCTCGTGGGTTTCACTGACAATGAAGCGTATCTTTTGGAAAGCCCTGCATGCTTTGAAACCTGCCCAGTCACTGGCTTGGGGAGGCAAGGTAAAAAGCAGCAGTCTGCGGCTTTGGGAACCAAATCAAGTTTTTTCCTTTGCCTCTTCCCACATGGCTAGTAAGATTTGAAAGGAGAAACTCTTCTTACCTTCTTTAACCCTCAGCTCCCCCTCCTCCCGCTTTCTTCCCTCCCACGCCTCTGGGGGCCCAGCAGATGTTTGGCCTCCTTTTCTTTCTTGATAGTTTTTACAGCTTCCACAGACTCCAGTTCCTCCGGAGAAAAGTTTGATTTTTTTCCATCATGTCATCTGAGCTAGTAAAAGGTATTGCCTTTCTGCCCAGCCCTGCCTCCCCAGTATCGTCAGAGTCTCACGCCACCGCTTCTCTTTCCCCAGGCAGTTTGGGGCTGCTCCTTCTATCTCAGCTTCCCACGGGCAGTTACTCGGGCTGCTCCTTCTGCTCAGGAGAAGCCTCCTGCTCCCTGGTTGCTCCTTAGATGCCCCTGCCACCCTGCTCACTGCCTCCCCTTGCACCTGGGGGATTTTCCTCGTCTCTTCTTACCACCACACCCGAACATCCAAAACTGAAGAGATTTGTTTGAAGATAGTGAGATGTTAAGAAGCAAAGCAAACCATTCCAGCTTCTTCTGCCTGCTTCAGCCCTTCTAACATTCATGTTTTCAAATTTCTGCACAGGTGTGTGGGAGAGAAACATTTTTTTTTCTTTCATTCTTTTTAAATTAAATAAAAGCCTCTTATGTAATTGCAAGATTCCAGTGGTAGGTTTCCGAAAGGAGAGCAACTCCAAACCACAGAGCTTCATTATGAAATCGCAGGTGTTCGCAGTGAAGACGAGCAGCTGTCAGTCTCCTCCTCTCATTTTTTTGCCTCAGCACAGCAACCTCCTATTTCCTTCCAGCTCTGTTTTACAAAGAGCAGGGCCAATGCTCTCCTGGGCAGAGGTAACGCCTCCACATCAAGATCCTTTTCACCTTCCTCATGCAGTTGAGCATGCCTTTCTTTGGGCTTTTCTCCCACCATGAAGACCAGACTCGGTTCTGCTGGTTTCTGTGTTTGAGCAGAAGCTTCTCCCCCTTCTCTGCAGTGAGTCATGCTGTCTAGAGCAGGCCTCTTTTCTGAAAGGGCGGAAAGCAACCGGCACAAGTCGCTGCAAGCCAAATTCCAGTGAAACACAGTGAAAAGGTGTCCCGGGAAGGATGGCTAAGCAGGGGAACAGGCTGTGGAACCTGCTTCCCTGGAGAAATTCAAAACTCATCTGGGCCCTCGAGCAAGCCCAGTCGACCTTTGCGCTCTGCTTTGAGTGGGAGCCTGGACCTGGCGGCCTGCAGGGAACTCGCGTTTTTCTGTGCTTCTGTGAAACCAAAGTGGACTGCTCACCCTGAGATGCTGTTCAGGAAAAGCTCCAGTCACTCAGGCCAGAAACAGAAGCAGTAACAGGATTAGTTACATAGCAAACTGGTGGCCAAATTGGTGACTGTACACAAGCAATGGTCCTTGTAAATAAATAGCAAGGTCTCCGTGGGAATAGTGGTTCATCAGTATGCTTGAAGGAAACTTTAATGAACTGATTTGCAGTGACAAATTTGTGAAAATAACCAGTCTGTTCACAAAGAATTTGTAATTCCCTCACCCCATCACCACCACCAAGAAAAGCAGGGGTAGAATTAAAATACTCTGTTTGGAGTCAATGGACACCAAAATTGTTAGGAACTAGAAAAAGGCAGAAGCACCAGAAGAGACTGCAGGATAAGAAGGAAAATGAATAAGGAATAAAATCCTAGTGTGTAACTGCTGTACAAGGAGGTAAATCATGCATTCCCATTACTGAATGATGGGAGAGCTTGCCAGAAGACATTAAATAGGTAACCTAGCCATTAAAGCAAATACGAAAAATGATGTGATTGGAGTTCTTCCTTCTGTGTTAAACTGTAACATTTTATCAGTTGGACTTCAGTTGCTGTGAAAAACTAATGCAGATATAACCTGAATGCTGAGAAAATTTTCATTTGGAATGACTATAAAGAGGAGGTATGTGAGAAATAAGGGAGATAATGAAGGTGCAAATGTGGAGCACATATATATGTACATGTCAATACATACTGATATATTATCAAAAGAGGTGGAAATTAAAATCGAGTTTGAAAATAGTCTTAAGAGAAAATGGATGCAATTTGATGAATTTGTGGATGACAGAGACTGTTAAGGTTTAAGAAGAAAAATAATGGTATGAAGAAAGGTGGAAACAGCATTGTTTGATGAGAAATACACTTCTGTGTGTGTTAGTTGATACTGTGACTTCTGACACTTGAGGGAGCTTTTGACATTCCCGGCAGTGGAGCCAGGACTGAGTTCAGGGAGCCCAGGAGGCTCAGAAACCAGCTGGGTTGAGCTGGGAAACAAGGTACACCCACAACCTGAGGGCCTGCACAGGTCCCCTGTCCCCATTTCAGGAGACAACTCAATAGGAACTGACCTTTAGTGTGTGATTCCTACCTGACAGATTAAAATGAGAGGTTTGGGAAATGAACGGCTTTCCTGGAGAAAACTGCTTGCTGATTTGAAGCGTGGCAGAGTCATTTTCCCTGCTGCTGTTAGCAGTGTAGAGTTGACTCATTCCTTTCCTTAAGCATAAAACTAAAGATGTCCTCAAATTTTACGTAGAGTTGATATACCACATATGCAGGGCCTGTGTTGTCCAGAATTCGCATAAGATTATGTCTTCAGTTATTTAAAAGAAAGTCTGTTCTTTAATGGATGTTTAGTAAGACCTTTTCTGCAGAGGTGTTTCCCAACTACACGTGAATAAATTTGATGGGTTTCACCAATAAGCCAATTTGTACTTCGGTAAGAATGAGTGGATTCCCTCTCATTGCTCTTGACCCCTTGTCCCTGGTGAGCTTCTGCTTGTTACAGCACTTTTGTATGATTATTTTGCTGTTTTTAGTAATGATTCCAAGACATCCAAAATCAACTATTAAAAAGAAAGGTAATGAGAAGAGCAGGTCATGGGTGAAGTGGTTTGAATGGGCAAATGCGTTTTGTAAATCATCAGTTCAGAAGTGACAGCTGATACCACAAAAACATAAATTAGATTGTTTGGAGAGAGAGCAAGCATATATGGAGCTGAAAGAGGCCAGAGGACTGAGATCGTGGAGGCTTCAGTGGCAGGAAGTGAAATGGGTGAACTCTGTACCCACCTGGTTAACTTCAGTTCCTGAAAGAGTGCTCAACTTACTTGTAGAACCTACCAGAAAGAAGAAAAAGCCCCATCCTCCTCACTGCCTCCCTTGATACACTTATAGACACAGATCAGGTCCCCTCTCAGCCTTCTCTTCTCCAGGCTGAACAGGCCCAGCTCCCTCAGCCTCTC
>JAUBNY010000645.1:3531385-3548693 GCA_032275445.1 Crypturellus soui | reverse complement strand
CTCACATCTCCTACAAGACCCTCTCTATTTGTTAGTACGAGGTCCAGTAGTCCACCTCTCCTCGTCGGCTCCTCCACCACCTGCATCAAAAAGTTATCGTCAACACTCTGCAGGAACCTCCAGGACTGTTTGTGCCTGTAGAAGGCCTCGTCAACTTCCTCGCCCTGGTCAGGCAGCCTGTAGCAAGACACCCACCACAGTGTCTCCCACATTAGCCTGCCCTTTAACTCTTACCCACAGGCTCTCAACTCGCTCATCGTCCACTCCCAGGTTGGGGAAAAAAAAGCAGCACCACAGCTTATATGAAAAAACACTATACAGAAACTGTATCTAGACCATTATTCAGTTTTCAGTGGTTCTTCAAATGGAGCAAATATATATGGTGCTGATCCTGGTAGGGCCTGTCGTGGCTTTGGCTCTATCCAATGTTTTTGGTAATTGTTTCCTTTTTATTAGGATGCAAGTGTACTAGGGAGTGCAGTTAGGAAGTGTCCAGTTACTAAGCTAAGTGGGGCTGCAAGATTACTAAAGAAGAGGAGCCACATTCAGAATGGTCTGGAAAAATCGGTGTAATTGGTTTAATGGGTCCATAAGAAGCAGTACAAAAACCTTATGGTGTCTTGTTTTTAGCTTTCCAGTTTAGGTGTAGACAGCTGTTGGAACAATCAGCCAATCAGCAGTAGGAAGAGAAAGATTTGGAATTAGATTTGGATTTGGAATATCAAGACTACACAATACAATCTGTATCACCGGGGGAAAAATCTCATGAATTCTTTTCTTAAAAATACCATCCTGGCCTCATTCTGCTGTTTCCACATTAATTCTGCTTAGAAAAGGCAACTGAGATTTAGGCATAGATTGAGGGCATGTGTCAGTCTCTCATTATTTGGTTTTTGTTTTAGTACAGAGGAAGTGAATACACACTTAGCAGTATTTTTTGGATAGGACAATGGTTTTCAGTTATTGTTTTAATAAATTTTCTATATAACACATATACAAAGTATTTTCAAATTTGCTTTGGAGAACACAACTTCAGTGAAGGACTTAAACAATTTAAAAAAATAATTCAAAGTCAGTTCAAACTATTGGCTACACAGGTCCTCCTTGCTTTCCACTTGTTCTACCAACTGGGTTCCTGTAGGGCAATTTCTGTCTGAAAGAGGTGAAAGACCTGACTCTGAGTGTTAATGAAACACCACAAGATCAGTCTTCTCTTTTGGGAATTTCAGTAGAGAATCTTGTTCTTGGTTAGCTGGAAAGCTAATCTATGTCTAAAAATGATTCAAACTAAAAACTACATATACAGAAGAAACTGCAGCAGCTTTCCAAAAGAGAAAGGCAGGTGCATGTTTCTAGAGTTTGCAATGTAAGAAAATAACATAATACAATAAGTGTACCTTTTATAGAAACACATATGATGTGTGTACTTAATTGCTGAGCATGGTTTCATGTGTGTGTATCTTTCACCATCTTTTTCTAATATTTTTAGACCAAAATTGTACAGACTAAAGTGGCATTGTTTCCATCGATTGTTTTGCGACATCTGAAGGTCTTTGTTTACAAAGGGTAGTAAGAAAACAGTAGAAGCAGTGAACAGAAATGATCAAATGAAATGATCAAAGGAAATGATCAAATGAATCCAAAGAATTAGCACTGGATTTGGAAACTCTTGAATCTATTTCATGTTAACTGAGCAAAAATGTCTATTGCGTGCAATATAATAGAATTCATGTCTAAATTGCAGCTGAGGACAGCAACTGTTCAACAGCAGTTTTTTGGTTTCCATATTCTGTTTTTTCATATCTCTATCAAATTGATTTTTAAATGCTCAAAGTCCTATGTACCAGTGTGTCACAGAAGAAACTTCTTATGAGTGTTTAAATGTTGTGATCAGCTAGTCTTCTTTCTTGCTGCTTTGGGCCAATGGCAAGCCTATCACAGTAATATTTAGTAAGTTGAACCAATGAAGTATAACACTGTTAACAGGAAGATGAAATACTTCAGCATATAATACAGCATATTGACTTATTAAAAATTGGTGTGTCCCAAAGCTTTTTTACAGGACATTTTCCTACAGAAGCAGAGTTACATACCAGATTTTTCCAAATGCTCATCTGCATCCTCAGTGTCCTGCTATTACAAGATTAATCTTGTGTAAGAAGAGTAGGACTGCAGATGATAGAAAACAAAATAAAATCCTCAACTGAGGTACTGCTGCACTGCTTCTTACAAGCATAGTTGTCCCACTGGTAATTTAGAGCTTAGCTGTATATGGTTCTCTCAGCGCATGAGAGAGAGAGCTTAGAGGAAAACTGTATACTTACCAACCATACTCATCAAATCTGGGGAGACTCTTATTGCTTCAGCTTGGGCTGTAAACCATTTTGATGAAGATTTGTCAATAGCCAAGAACTTAGGAAAAACATATATGTTGTTGCAGTTTGATTGCAATATGCACTTTGGGTGTTCCAAACTTGTTTTGTAAAAATAGTTTGGATATATTTTTCTTTGAAGGTTTTCCTTCCTTTATTTTCTAATTGGAAAATTAAGATGAAGTCTTATTAAGGTATCTCCAGGGATATCTTTAGAAGTTACAAGAGAAGATGTGAAAATTCTATAATCAGTAATTAATCTGGTAATGCATGGATATAAGAATTAAATCAACATTTTCTAAATTAGTAAAGAAAAATACTGTGTTGTCAAGGCAGAAGTACAATACATCTAGAAATTCTAAAAGTGTTTTTGTTTCTTGCTTCAAATACAGGATTTCAGTATTCTTGAATTTACTTCTCACTTACATATTTAAACATGTTTAATATTAGGGAGCAAACAAGACACAGAAAAATGTTGTACACAGAGGACTCAGTAGAAAATATTACAGAAATAACATTTGCCAAGGAAAACTCCATAAATGCCTGTGATACTTTAATGTCTAGTGTATCTGACAGTTGATATTTCAACTCTTGTATTTTTAAGTTCTAAATAGACTAGCAGTGCAATGATATTACAGCACTAGACAAGGACAAAATAAGTTCCCACATTTGAAATTGCAGTTGGCATTAAACGATACATAAAATGGCAAAATCAGGTCTTTAAAGAGAAGAGGATGAACCTTCTGCCATTCCAGAAGCAACACAACAGAAGAACCCTTACAGTATGTCCTAGGGCCTAAGTCAGGTTATTTGATACCTTTTGAGTTTTTTTGGCACTAGTTGAAGTTTATCAATCACTGTTCCTATTTGGGAGGCTACATTAGGGCAAAGGTGTCCTCTTCAGGATTGCATAGTCTTTTATATAGCAGCTGGACCTATTTTACTCCTGTCATTAACAGAACTTGATGAAACTTCAACCATGATGAAGAAATACATGCAAGATTGCCCTCTGCTTTTCAGTCTCTTTCATGATCATCTTTCAGGTTTTTCTTTTTCTTTGTTTAACTAAGCCTGATTTGGAAGTCGGGGGGATGTTTTATTACTCGACATATGCTATGTTCCACATACACTGCTTAGGTACACCTAGATGAGATCACCAAAGCCGTGGTATAGAAAATAAGCTACTTTGTCATAAAAATTAAAAGGGTTGGTCTGGCACAATCAACTTTTGATTAAACCTTTTTATGTTCTATCTCATTTTTCATTAATTTCATTCTTGCCTGCTTTGAAGGTCGTTCTACAGCCTGCGTACTACTGAATCCAAACTAATGAGCTGTAGCTGCCTCGTTGCTTTTGCGTATCTTTGGTTGCATAAACCAATTTTAATTTTATATATGCCTTGGGACTCTGAAATCAAAATAGTCTTTATCTATCTATCTGATCTGTTCTTTCTCCTTTTTATTTCTTTCTTTACAAAATTTCCCTGAATTTGTGTTTTGATTCTACTTCACCTGCATTGTACAGCATCTCATTTTTATGCTTGCTCTCTTTCCTTGTACGCACCTGAAGAACCTGTTGAAACCTATTTTAATATCCTTTTTATTGTCTAACTCAACCTCATTTTTTCGCAGAGTGTATTTCACAAGGAAGGACCAAATAATATTGCTCCACATTTACATGGGAGCAGCTTCTGTGGGCATCCTAAGGGATGTTCCTGAAACAACTGCTTTAATTAGTTACATCTAGATTAGTGCCCATGGGAGAGAAATGCGGCGCACAAGCTGTTCATCTAGGTACAAGTCATATACAGTATTCTAAAATTAAGTGTCAATCTCTGGGTTGGTTTTTGCACTTCTAAAAAGCTGTCAGCTTGCTGTTATAGTGTGGATCCTGATGTGGATATTTAGAAGCAGTTGCTCCTTGTCTGGTACCTTTCAACCATACTCTACTGGCTAGTACTATGTTTGTAAACCAGATGAGACCTTAGTATGTCACTGAGGAAAGACATAGGAAATCTAAAACATCATTGTAAATGATTGAAAGAGTCTAAAGAGATGTCCAGGAACAATGTATAGTTATTCCAGAGCCTTCAGCATTCTGAGGAAAGGGCCACAGCTGTGATATGAATTTTTTTGCGTGCTTTATGGACCGCCTTCTTTTTTTTTCCCTGTGTCCTTAATGATACCTTCTCTGCTTTTAGTGCACGGAACTAGGATTTCTTAATATTTGATTCCCAACTATATGCATTTTTCCATCAAGTTAAGCCTTCAAGCACCATAATTAAGGGATAGCAGAGGTGCAAGAGGCAGAGAGTATCATTAGCATATAAAGCTAGAGTGCCTGAGGGGATTATTATGGAGCCAGTGAGAGAATCTCTGCCAAAAGCATGAGGTAGAGCTGAGGGATGCAGCCTGCGGAGGCCAATTAGGATTTGCCTGGAACAGGAAGACATCATTGCCCCTGAGGAAGCCCACTGTCAGATGTATTTTTTTTCCCTTGTGTGTGTGGAAGTCCCCTGAAACAACAGTGAAACAACCCTGCTGGTTGTTGGCATTTTTATTTATTTTTGCTTTTATATTGCTTGTGTTATCCTTTCTCATTTATATTGCAGTAGTCTCCGTGGATGCCTGAGCAGGGCTAAGGCTCTTGTTCTTGGCACTCGAAATCTATGGAAGAAAGAAAGATATTATAAAGAGTTATGAATCCAAGATGTGCATATCTGCTTCTGCTAGGAATTGGCTGGGTTAGACTCTTCCAAATGTTCATTATGTTTACAGATAAATGAGTCTGTGATGAACTAGAGCCCATCATAGATGGTGGCTAGTCTGCCAAATTCAGGCACTTCACCAAAACTTCACAGATCAGGTTGTAGAAGAAGGAATTTCATTTTCCCAACATAGTCCCTCCCATTCTGGCAGGTCGGCATATCTGAACCTCCAAAAAGAGCAATCCAGGATGGAGCATTACCTAACAACTCAGGTGCTTTGGTCTCTCCATGGGCTCTATAAGGAGCTTTGAAGCCATTCCTGGAACATAGGGGCAAAATGAACGTGAGGGTTGTGGGGAAAACACACACGTAGCCAACAGCAAGGAGGAAAAGTGTTTGGCCGGTCATTGTACTGTGAAGGCCATAAAATAAAGAATATGTTGTTCCCTGCAAGTGTTTGAGGCTGGGTTATTAAGCAGCAATGAAATGACTAGAAGAGCAGTAAAATGCTGTTTGATTTTTGAATTATTATTGAAGGATGCCTCCTGAGCCCAACCTCTGCGGGTCCTCTTTTGAGTCAGCTGCAACTCATGCTGCTTCTCATGCATTATACATTAAACCCATATGGCAGTGTGTGGTGGAGGGTCTCTAGAGAACAGCTCTGTACTGCTCTTTTCCCTGCAGGGGGGAGAAAGGTAAGAAAAATAAGAAAAAGGGAAGCACAAGGGAAGATGAGAGCATGGTACATCATCGTGCTAATCGCTAAAGCTGCCTTAATTGCAGTATTTAAAAAAGAAATGGACTCTTCTAGGAAAAGACAGTTATTTCCTTGCCACTTAGATCATTTTTTACCAGATCTGCCTTTAAACTGTGATGCTATTGTATCCTGTGCCAATTATAATAAGCACCTCTGTTCCGTCTGGTGCCAAGAGGAGAGTTCAGATCAGAAATAGCTACTGTATGGCACTGGTCCATACAGCAAAGGTTTTATGTTTATGTGCTATTAGGTTGGCATTTATTGGCTATTTATAAAATAGTCTTTGCAAAGAAGACTGCCTTTTGTTTTCACTCTGTTCCTTAAATGGAAAAGTGGAGGCTGCAGGAGCTTGTTCATATACAGTCAAGCAGGATGGGGGTTACATACAGAGACAGTGTAGATACATCCTGTGTGCACATTTGAATAACACTCTATGGATTATTAATGTCTAATGGAGAAAAAGCAACTAAGCAAAATGCTTCAAGAGAAGAATTTAATGCCTTTTAAATCATAAGGTAGTGGACAAATTTCAAAAGCAGCTTCCTTGGCTAACCTCAGAAAGATAATGCATGCTTTATGGAGGGAAGAATTTAAACCTTAAAAGCAGCACCTCATATTATTTTATACATACCAGTTTTAATGGTGAGATCTTTCATACATTCATGATTAGTTTGTCTTTTGGCTTGGCTTTTACTTTCTATTTTTTGGATTAGAATTGTGCTGATGGTGGAATTTATATAGGGGTGACAAGAATGCTTTTCTTTATTTTTCTTTTATTTTTCTTCAGCTTCATAGACAGATAATTTGCATGTATGGGCAGTTCTTGTTACCATCATAAACATGCACACACCTACAAAATTAGGAGATGAATGACATAAACCAAGTCACATCCTTTTGTTTTTCTTCTTTCTTCTCTTTCTAACTTGAAGTATTAATGACATTCAGGTCAATGTACTGCTAAAAGTTATCCTACCCAAATTTTAATTATTCAGAACTTTTGTTGTGAGTCTTTCATTCTGATCTCTCCTGCATTACCTTTTTTTTAATATGGAAAAGATGTGCATTTTTCTTAACACAAGAAAAATTCCCTGATGTTTTCTTAAAATCAGACACGGGCTGTTGAACACACCAGGGGAGGAAAGAAAGAGGCAAAGGCAATGAATAGCTGTGAACAGATTCCCAACACATGTGAGCAGTAAGGTCTGAAAGAATAGCGTATATTTTGGTTCTTTCTTTAGAGCTGGCCACTGCAGAGAGGCAGTGCTATAGAAAAGCTGGAATGGGGTTCTGGGAACAGTTTTATTTCTGAATAGTTTTATTCAGCCATTGCTTTTCAGTCAGGCTGGACAAAAGACCTCTCCATACCTTCATTTCTTCAGATGCAAAATAAAGCATTTTCCCTTTTGGCTTGAAGGAGGCCGCAGATGTGGAAGCTTCTAGCATACAGCATGTAAATGCAAAGTAGTACTGTTAATAGTATTCCTTACCATTGATTTCTCACTCCCATTCTTCCTTTGCTTTCTCATTTAGCTTAGTTTTGAACTTCAGAAGATTTTCATGTTATCCTGTCTGCCATAGACTTGAATACTTACCTTCCTTATTCATTTCAGACACAAACTACTTCATTTAAAGGCCACCATCCCCAGCTGTCTTGAATGACTCCTCCTAGGGGCAAGATCTCCTTGGTAAGAAGAAGACCTGGCTCTGTAAGTGATGACCAAGTGCGTCCTGGAAATAGTGAGAAGGGAAATATAGCCAGTGAATTCAATGTTATTGGGATCTTGGTGGGAAGTAAGAATGGGATGAAGCTTTTCATCATCCTTCCTCTTCTTGGGAGAAATCTTTCCTTCAAAAGATCAGTGAGGACAACAGCGTTTTGCTTTTCATCTTCAGTGCTGGCAATGGTGAAGGCTCTTAGGCCTCTCAGCAGAAGCAGTTGGCACAGCAGGGGCACTGCAAGAAGAGGAAGGCAGTCACCTACTAAGCAGTGTAATCCCTCTTATACATTGGCATGGCCAGCCCTCCAGACACAGAAAGAGGACCTTGGGAGATGGGCTCTTGTATCTGATGCAACCAGATTAATGTACAAATATGAGTGCTGGAATTTCACATCTTAAACGTCCATATTGTTCTCTGATAAAAACAAGTATCGCGAAGGTTATTTTTTAAAGAGAAACCCTTCAGTATGTAGATTTAGGTGAAAGACAGTATTTACTAGAGTACAGTTGTGTTTGAAGCAGGACATTGAAACACGGTGTTTTGTTCTGTGAAAGCAGATCTGGGAACGTCCTGGGGAACATCTGTGTGCGAGTGGCACATCATGCTCTGTGGAAACAGAGGCAGTGTTGCCTACAGGGACAACCACCAGCAGTTTCGTACTAAGTTGTATGTGGTGTAAGTTGATATTCTAGAGTCCTAGATGTTCTCCGTTTCTATAGGAGGCAATTTTGTTTGTGCAGTGCTAGCAGTTGAGAGCTGAGCGCAGTAGCTCCTTAACTGCTCTAGGCTGAATCGTGGTGTGTGGAAATGGGTAGTTAACCAAGTGGGCATGCAAGTACGCGGCGAAACCGGCCGTGTGTTCGGAGAGCGATTTCATGTGCATTTTCCCCTGTGCGCTGTAGCATTTGCCCACTGTTTCGCGCAACGCATTTCGATCATCTGGACTGAATTATGTTGGCTTAGCTACATTTGTAGACAGCAAATAAATGACTTTTTAGGGATATTCTGAATGTCTTCACTGTTCTAATATTGAAATTTACTCTCATTTCCTGTTAGAGGTTCCTCTAATGATTGAATAAACCATGTGGGGAAAAGAATGAACAAATAGCCAATAAATACAGAACTGTAAGACCCGAAAAAAGGGGTTGTAATATTATATATTATAGCTGGAAAAGGAGAAAGGAGAACTTTAATAGTTCTGAATTACCTTCTTATGCCTTAGCATTGTAGATATTTTTAAATATCCCTTTGCAACATACTAAGCATGTTTTATCTTTTATTTCCATGGACTATTGGACTATAAGAACCTTGATATATGACTTGAAATTCTACAGTGTCTATTGCATTTCTAAAACAAAAGGAATGAAACAGTTACATTCTCTGGAATGCCTAAGATGTAAAGTTGTAAATGTTGAAATTAAACATTATCTGCTTTCCTGCTGCCTGAAGAAAATTCAACCAAAAATGTTTCAGACCTGACCGAGCTTCCCCACGTCCTGCACAGTGAGAGATGACGTGTTGTTGAAGCACGAGAAACCAGACATTCCCATCCTTGTGCTGAATGTGCCTTTGTGCTGAGAAAATTCCCAATTTGTGGGTAAATTATTCATAGTTTGCCAAAGTCACAGAATTATTCAAATATGAATCCATGCTAAATGCCTCTTTAGTTCCTACCATTATTCAAGTGAGGAAATTCCAATCACAGAGAATGTGCTCAAAATTCATGTGGATGTCACATGCATTTCTGTGGGCAGCCCATTGTAGTGCAGCATTATTGCAGGATAAGACTACATTTTAGTGCCTATTAGTTATTCTTAACAAATGGAGAGCTAAAATGGAGCTTTTGCAGAGAAGCACAGCAGCCCTGTGAATGCAAGTCAGCGTTTTCTTACTGTATGACAGAACAAATAAATCCAAAGCAAATGGATAAAAACCAAAAATCTGTGTTTGCTAAACTGCTTAGAGGCACATTGAAAAAGCCCTAATAGCTGGTTAAAATTCATTGTTTATTTTCTCAAAAGGAAGATTTCTTTTGGATAATTTCTGTTAAACCTAGCTGTTTTAAAGCATCCAGCTCCTGATATTTAAGGCTTGGCATGGAACTACATTAATCTGTAAATCCAGAAAGCTGAAGTTTCCTCAGAAAAGGTTTCAGCCCACTTTTCATGACTTTGCATGGACCTCCCAGCTTTGTGCTGTATACTGTACTAGGAGGTCACAGCTCTATGCTGCTTGCTACGTTTTTACCCTGGGGAGCGGGCCAGTTTGGCTGCTAACAGCAAACTTTTGTACTTTCCTGTGGAACTGTTCCTTAGTAGAGCATGGGGTATGCATACTATGGGGCATGACTTAGCATCTTCTCTCCGGGAATACTCTACCATCAGCCAAAGGCCCTCCTTGTACACGGCAGATGTATATGCAGAAGGCAGGGCGAGCGCCAGCTCCCTGTGGCAGATGTTGCTCTTTGTGCCGGAGCATCTGGGTCTTGGTGGGGCTTGCAACATTTCCACAGCTGTAGCTCTGTGCCCAGGAGGTGCAGGTAGCATCACAGGGGCAAGGCAGAAATGAGCAATTGCTAATGCGGCATTGTCAGGCAAAGGGCACTCCCCAAATCTGCAGTTCTCAGCTCAGGGGAGTCTCTGAAAATAAGCCTTCCACTGGAAGAACAAGCAAGGAGGACTTCAGGCAAAATTGGGATCATTTTCTTCTTCCTGAGCAGCTACATGCAGTTAATGGCGTATGGTCCTTGGCGAGGGCTTCACAGAGAAATATGAAGCAAGCAGAAATCTAACAACTCTCCTGTTTTTCCCAAGTGCATTTGTGATTGTCCAATTGACTTCACTCCTTATTGCCTCATATGCCTGACATGAGAACTTGATGTTCTTGTCTGCATTGTCAAGGGCTGGTTTGAAAATAAAGTCTTACTCTACAACTCTAGAAGCTGAACCATCAGACAAGGAAGAAAGGAGTTCTTCCTTTTGGCATTTTGAGAGGAAGATGTGTCCCCAAATAAATATGGTGCTAGTGCTGTTGATGTCAATACCGAAGCCTAGAAGAACATTAGTTTCCCTGAGCTGGAAGTACCTTTGCTATTCCATGTTGGTTCTTCATGGAGAGAAGACACTTTTCAACGACAAAGGACACAGCAGGTACATGAGGAACTAGAGCAGTGTGCACAGTCACAGAGCCACAACATCATGGGAACATGTGAGACAGGGGGCCTTACGGAGTTTGAAATCACTGAAGCTCACACAGCTGGTGTGCTGCAATGGATGTGAAAGAGCTCTACAGTGATAACATTAGAGAAAATGAAGAAGGTGGGTTGCCCTCTGCAAAAAGGAAGCCTTGCCATCTGGAGCACCTCAGGCACATGGAGCTCTTCTGTGCGACAGGTGCCAGACAAGGAGAGAGCCTGTGGGTCAGGATCAGGAAAGAGGTTGGCAAGGGATAGCAGTTTGTTACAAATCACATAGTGTGAGAAAATGAACGAAGTCTTCTTTGAATGACTCAAGGAAGCCTTCCCATTAGGGCAACCAAACCTTGGGCCAGGTTGCCTGAAGAGTTTAGACTCTCTCTCTGCATTCCTTAAAGCTTCCCAACATCTAACCAGACACAAAGACTGAGCAACTTGGTCTAACCTCAGAACTGTGAACAGAGGTCTTGGGGTCCCTTCCAACCTCCATTGCTCTGATCCTGTGTGTCTGTGATCTCTGCATCGTTATATCTGATAGGTCTTGTGTTGTGGCTGCTGACCAGTAGGATGCTCACTTGCAAGATGTTGCCAGCTGCAATAACTCCTGTTCACATGGTGTCATATCTGCATGTGAAGGCTCTGGCAGCAGCAGGATTACCAGGTCACACAGAAGCACCTGGTACTGTACATCTCCAAGTCACACCGTTGCGTCCAAGTGTTTGGATACCAATGGACAGTTCAAACACTATGCTGCAAAGTGCTGTGTTTAAGAAAAGGACAAAGCATTGTTAGCTCAGATTCAGCCGAGCTAAAAGTGCGTTTAATTTTTGCTTCTGCTGTCATTCCTGCTATCTCCTTTCTTCTTCGCTGTGGACATAACTATCACTCAGGCCTGATTTGTGCCCCTCTCTGGATCCTTACGTCCAAAGTATGTATGTTACATTTTGGCATATTGTTTGCTCTGTTTTTTGCTCATGTGTACTTTTTTTTTCTTCCTAGAAATCTTTATCAAGTGAATTTGTTGTATATTCTCTCTCTGTTGGGGATAACAGTTGGCAAAAAGTAGTCTTGATATAAAAAAACCTACTGGCTGTCCTGCTGCTAAGTGGCTTTATTCTTTCATTAAGGGTTTCTTTGCATTCATAAATCTTCAGTGACCCTCCATAATGTCTCATTGCTGTGCAGTGTATGTGATTAAACCAAATGTGGACTGACTTCCTGGGTATTTGCACAATAAGCCCCAACCTCTCGGGCAACATAAGATGCACAGAACAACAGCATGGTAATCCAGCACATATTTCACTTGTAAAAAATATGTCAGATAGGCTGCACATTTGTTTTGCACATAAACAGCAAAATTAAGTGCTTCCTGAAGATATCAGGTTTTCTGAGCATGTGTAGAGACATTCATTTCTCACAGATCTGATGTTTCCCAGAGTCCTGGTAGATCCCAGAGGTAAGAATGATAACTGCAGATTTTGGGTGCACATGATACAGTTTACCCTAATCATTTACACAGCCAGAAGTCTTGGCGGGACTTACCTGATCTCCTGCCTCCATTTCAGAAAACTCCTTTCTCCACCGTGCTTACAGCCTCAGCAGCTGGCCTTTTTATTCCCCTCACTTACCTTGTTGGGCCTATTGATGCCTATCTCCCCTAGCTGACCTCTGCTTTCTACATCTTTTTTTATTATTATTATTTTTCACAGGTCTTTTGTGAGCTACCTGCTTTTTTCCTTAGCCTATTCCATATCTCATTATGAGCTTCCCCTGTGCCTGTATTCTCAATTTTTACACCAGCACTTCAGTGCTTTTCCTGGCTGGGGAGAAATACCCTGAATTATCAGCTGTCCTGTTGGACTCAACGTCTGAAAAAGGAGAAAAAAAATCTCTGGTTCTACGACAGTAGCATCTGCCTTAAAAAGCTGCTGTTGCAGGGTGTCCACCTTCCTGCCTTAGACTGAAGAGATGTCCCTTGTCCCCTGCATAGATTCTGATTTCCTAAGGGTGGAGTCATCTGTAGTTGGATTTTTTGTGTTTTTTTTTCTTTTTTTTTCCACGATGCTTAGCACTGTGTCATCCTGACTACTTAGAGCTTATTGATTCTTTGGTACTGCTGCTAAAAGTAGTAATAGATTGCATGTGAAAAAGCGAGCTTCTGGTTCTTATGATGGCAAAGTACTTCGAAAAAAATGTGTTCCTAGTCCAAACTGTGCCAATTCATTATCAGTTCAGCACCCTGCAAGATAAATCAAAGGAATCAGAAGTAGACATTAAAATGGCATTTTCCAATCTGAATAAATATTATACCAAATAATTGAAATGAAAAGAAAATATGTCAGCCTACAGTGCTCAGCTGGCTTCTAACAGAAATACTTAATCATGAAGCAGCTATTTTCCAGTGGAAATACGCAGTGCTGATTTTGGAATGTTTTGGGGTTTAAATCATTTACCTGGTGAAAAGATTCAATACTGGACAAAGCTGTTAATTAGTTTGGAAGAGATCAGTTCTGAGCACCAGGAGGAAGGAAAAAAGGAACATTTTAAATAAGAGTGCAGTGATTCTAATATGTTCTCCAGATACTGGCAGCTTTACATTGATGGGATAACTTTTGCCTCTTGGAATGAAGAAGTTTTCAGTCCCACCCTCGGTATTCCTCCAATTCATTCAACAGGATACAGATACCAGAGGCAGGTCCATCCTGCTTTCCACAGTCAAAATGCAAAACTCTTTGCTTTCTAACAGCAGCAGAGGGAGCAGGCGGGGAAAGGGACTGGTCACATCTTTAAAAGTTGTGTCTGTTAAAGTGGGAGAAATGCTTTTGCCCCCAACTCCTCTCTGTACAGCACGGGTAGGTTGTGTGACCTGCCGATGTTGCTGTTGCTACCTCTTTCCCCCCTTCAAATGCTTCAGTCCAGCTTTGCTGAGAACTGATTGCATCCCAGTTATTTATGGACTAGCTTCCAAAATTTATGAGATCATAGATCAAGCGAGAGGTCACAGTTCATAGGTCAGATGAAAAGCTAAAATGTGTTAAAGCAAGCAAACGAAAGCCCAAATATAGCTGGAAACAGAGAGACGCACATATCAATATATCCAAAGAGCAGAGTTCCCACGCTGCAGTATTTGTTAACCCTATATTAACTTATTTTCACAAGCTGAGTTGACCTAGGTTTTCTTTTGCCCTTTCAAGCAGCTGAAGAATTGCATTTCGATTGCTATCTTTCATGAACAATTTCATCTTAAAGCCACAAGAGCATTATAAAACACTGACTTTTTTTTTAAATATAGTTCCAAACATAGGTGCTCCTGAGACATAAATGTGTATTATTTTCCTAGCAGTGCTTCTACAAACAACTTTTGCTCAGTTTTTATAGCAAGGAGTCTAAAGAAGGGCAAATCTGATAACAAACCTTGTTAGCGTGTTTGGCACCCACCTTTTCCCTAGGAAACACATCGCCCCAGTATTCATTCCATAGCTCACAGAGTTCAGGCAGAAGGAATTCCTTGACATTTTGATTTCAGGATACTTCAAAGAGCAGCCAGTTTGATCGTATTTAGAGTAAAAAGAGAACAAGGAAAACAAAAAACACTAACATTGGTTTCTCTGTCCTCACAGCAAATTTTGATGGACTCCTTACGTTTACACATTGGGAGCTTCTGATGCTTCTCCTTCCCTACAAGCCTGCTTGAAACTTTACTGTCATTTGAGACATTAAACAAGGAGAGCTTGATTTCCAGCCAGCTGCTAGATTAGTGGGCTAGATGAGAGGCCATGTACCAAGGCTGATCTTTCCTTGTTTTTTTTCCCCTTTATTTTACTGCTGAGTCTCCTGATCTCAACTATTCTGCCCCTGCCTGATTACAACATACATATGAGTCCAGGCTCTTCTTCCTCATGTTTGATCAAGTACCTTTAATACCTTGTTTGGCTCTTTCTCAGCTCAGAGCAAATGGTGATTCAAAAGGTTCATTTGACAGCATTTCATTATTAGCAGACACTATTAACTCCAAAAAGCAGCGGCCTTTACTGTGTCATCTTCTTCACGAAATTGCAGCCAATGCGAAACAGAGACGTGTTGATCACAGCAAGTGAATTTCCAGGGGTAGAGCAGATCTTGCCCTATCTGAAGCAGAACATTTGAGTGGGAGGGAAATGCATGAAGTGTTATATCCAGTACTGTACGTGCAATGAATGTGCAGAGAAAACATTTTGGAAAAGCTGTGGGGACAGTGGACACCATTTTTTCATGGCTAATTTCCTGAGCATGTTACAGCTGTGCTGAAGCGCAAGCTTTTAACTCCAACTATGCGCATGAAAAGCTCTTTTCAGCTTGTCTGATTTTCATAGGTATTCACTAAGCTTTTTTTCTCCATTGCAGGTTTTTATATGTCTTTCCTTAAACCAGAGAAAAGTCTTATAAAGTAATATGGAAAAATGATATATGTGTATAAAAATAAGCAAACAACAACAACAAATGCCCAAAGCCCTGCACAACAGAGAGAAACACACCCCGATTAAGATAACCAGCAGATGCTCCAGAATATGGAAGTCATATGAAAGTATTTAGTGGACTGGAGACTGCTGAAGCAGTTGTCCATCTGCCAGATGCCTGAACCAGAGACGGGTGAGCTGTTTCTGTGAACCTCAACAGCAGAGCCAGCTGAAAAAGCAGACCCTTTACACCAAGGGTCATTTGTTGAAAATGTCAGCTGTAAATCAAAGTTCGGCTTTTGGGCTTTCTTTAAACTGCAATATGTGACTGAAATCTCTAATAATACTTGGAAAATACACTTTTTCTTAGCATTCATTATATATGAAAACTGTGAATACAAAGGCAGAAATACTTAATATGTTTTTTTTTCTAGAAAATACTCTGTAGCAGCACAGATTCTGAATCAGTCACTTCTTGTACTGCTTTTAATTTTCGAGAAATGACCAAAATAACACTAAAGGTTTTTCAGAATTAAAATTCATGGGTAGCCGCTTGTCAGCCTAAAAAGACTTGCCAGCATGTTGTCTTGTCTACTTTGCCTGCCTACTGATGTTTTCAATATCTGTAAACTAGTGTTTTTTGGCTAAAAAATGCTTACTGAAACTTTGAATAAATCTGTACCCAGTTTTTGATGTTATGCTTTTCAAGGGAAAAAAATATTTCTGTAGTGAAGAAAATCTTATTACCCATCCATTCTTTTTCAGTTCCTCAGAGTTACCTAGAAGACTTTGGTCTGTGTCTTCCCGATAGGCGTGAGCCTCCCTTCTGACCTGTTAAAAAGTTCAAAGCCACTTTAGGTTGTCTGATCCTTCTAAGACATTAGTTTGGACACAGTCTGACCTGTGTGAAGAGTCCGGTGGGTTGGCCACATAACATGGGATCACCAAAACCATTAGTTATGCCTAGAAAATTAGCCTTTTGCAGGGGGGCGATGTCCAGACGAAGCAGCAGGGCAGCAGGATGCAGTGCAGTAGGAATCTGACTGAAGCTGAAGTAACCTGCATCTCGAGAGGTGGCCCATTTCCCACTGCTGACACCCATTTCCTGCGCTTGGGGCAGGTAATCCTTTCATTTCTTTTCAGTCAGTGCTTGGGTATATGAAAAGCTTTCAGAAATAAAGCTGCCAGCCGTGTAGAAGACAGTACCTCAGGTAGAATGATGAGTGAATCACAGACTTTAGCCACAGCAGCCTTGTAGGTAAATAAGAGCAATTGATTCATTACTTTCTTTAATTAGCTTGGAATGTCTCACTAACCTCAATTACATGGTAGGCACTGAATTTAGCAGGGAATGGCAAAAGGCAATTTATTTACAAAAGCCCAAATGGAAATGTTAAGAACAGTCTTTTAAAGCAAAAATTTCTGGCAGTGATATCAGTTTGGGGGCAGCAAATAATTACAAATACAAATACAAATAATTAAGTGCACAGACTACCAGCTGGTACTTACCTAATCAGAATGATTAATCATGGTAATAAAGAGAAGCAAAATCTTCTGAGTTTACTGATTCAAAAGCTCTCATAATATCTTGATTCATTTTAGAAATGTAAATGTGCTATCAATAGCTGATTTCAATCATTTAAACCCTTTAAATAAACTCTTGAATAAAGATATAAAGTTTAAAATAAAAGGGGAGGGGGCAGGGAACGCAGGGGACAAGTGCATCTTGCAAAACATGCTGAACCTGTGCTATGATCTAGTAGGTCATACAGTGCCAAAGACCCTTCAAGAGGAATGTTTCAGTGTTTCCCCCTTGGCTTTATTGTAACCGAGATTGGCAAGGTCGTGTTGCCTGAATGCAGCAAAAGAGTTTTAAAATAATAGCGAGGGCCAAGACATATACAAATATTCTCCTTGGAGTCTCTTCGATTAGCAGCATACTCAAGATAGAGAGCAACGAATACAGAGTTACAAAGATGTATCCTATTTAAGAGGCTTTCTACATTACATATATTCTGCTAGTAGAAGTCGCTTGGCTTCTCTGAGGAACCCCACATTACAGCAGGAGGGAGATTAAGTCCCTGCCAAATGGGAAGACTGTAATCTCTGTGCCATTCAAAAGTG
>JAUBNY010000645.1:3495876-3506323 GCA_032275445.1 Crypturellus soui | reverse complement strand
TAAAATAAAACATGTAGACACATCTTTAGTTGCTACTCCCTTTCCTTGTCATCGTCTTCCTATTTCTTTAGGGATTTGAATAATAATTGACCACAGCTGAGCATTTCTCATTTAAAGCTTCCCTTTGTCTCTGCTATTTAGTTTCTTGTTTGTTTTTTTTTTCCCTTGCAAGTCCTTCTGATTTAGCCACAGTGGTCAACAATGCAGAACTACCAGGTGTTACAGAACACTGTTACATGTTCTGTGACCTTTGTAAAACGATTAAGACATTTCTCCCATTCCTGGAAAAATGAAGGTCTTCAAAGACATTTTTTTTTTCATAAGAGCTGTGTAATTATTTCTTTAAAATATCTATTTTTTTACTTCCTTATCGACACAGGGCTTTTGAAACCACATCTATGTGAGACACGCTAGCAATGAAATGAATTCCCAATTTTTATTATTCCTTCTTGCATTAAGCTTTCTGCTTCCTTGATCCTGGATCCATATTGTCTGATGAGGCAAAAGACAGCCATAAGGCATCTAAAAATACTTCACCAACTAAAATCTAGCTTCCTCCATATATGAGAAACTACTACAATCCTCAGTAACGAACGAAATGCTGATGTCTTTCACTCCAACATCCGTCTTCTGTTTCCATGCCACAAAAAGAAGCACTGTATTTCAAAAATACCAGCTTCTTCGAAATGATCCTAGTTTCTATTAATATATATGTGTATCCTCTCTACAGTGACTTTATAATACAGATAAGAGTTCTTTGCTGATTTAATTTTATGTATTGTTTTTCCATACAATTCCATTGTTACATCCTGGGTATATAGACTTTCAACTCATCTCATAAAGACAAGTGCCTGGCTGCTTGGCTGTATGTTGAATTTCTGTCTGTTCGTTTTGTTTTGTTATCCCTTGGTTTGGACATTTTATAGCAGATATCTGCAAGTCAGACTGGTGCAGAGTCAACACAGACTAGAAGCTCAGTATTGTTACAGTAGTTTGTTTAAAATCCATGCCAGACTAAAAAGAAAATTCAAAAGATGAATCCAATACTCGTTCCCTTACTCGCCTTTTTTTTTTAATGTAAGTTAATTTGGTTATCAATGGCTGGTTCCCATTAATGTATTTGCTGCTTTTAAGTCAGGAGTGTTTGGGGGCAGGGAAGGGTTCTCTCTATTTCTGTACAAATCTTGTGTGAAGAATAAAAGCACATTGGATTCATGAGATGTGACCCCAAACTGCCAAGCTCATCCAAAGTGTCAAAATTAGCTCTTCAGTGCACTTCCTTGAGTTAAAAGTACAAAAATAAGCATTATGGTTTCATCTTCTGTTTCTGCATAGTCACATGTTGTCAGATGATTTCTACGGTTTTGGCAATTTTTACCAATGCTATAAATTGTTTTAATGTCTTGCTTATAATTTATCATGGTCCGATAAATGAATCAGGAGGATCAGTTCTGCGCTGAAATCAAAGTAAACACTGATGCTTGTGGAGCTCTAAACCTCCACGAAGTTTGAAACTGTGTGTGTCAAGTCGAATCTGTCAGTTTCCATTTTTTGTTCTCAATTCAGTTTGAGAGACGACTTCTTTTGCAGGGGGAAGAGGGATGGAAAGTGTTGCCAGTATTTTGATTCCTGCTCCTTGCAAATGCGAAGTGGTTGCTCCAGCTGAAAGTCTGTGGCAAGAAAAGTCAATGAAACAAAGGGCACAAAACAGTTTATGGTATTTATAACTACTAACAAGTGAATCTTCACCTGCCTATAAGAGAAGTCACACCAGAATCTTGAAGTGCCTTGTAAGAAGTAATAATAATATATTCACTGCATTCATTGCACCAGTTGGTGCACTGTGACCGCTAGATTATTTAAAGATTTAGGAGATTGTAAGTTATTCTGTGTAGGAGAATGTCATGGAATGAGTAGTGGTGGGGGTGAGTGACACAATGCACTTCATTTGTAGGAAAGAAATAGTGATAGATTTTATTGATTATGACAATGGTTTCATGAGATTCCTTGGCAAGGTTGCTTATTTACTGCATGGAGGTTCAAAATACACAGAGAATTACCAAGGACGCCCTCCTGTTGGGTCACGAGGTTCAGACTGGACCCCTTTGCTTTCCAAACTCCTTCTGAGAGGAGTCTGGGTGCGGCTGGATCCAGTCCTAGTCCCAGAGCTGGTCAATGGTTTATGTCTAAGGGATTTGTGCACAGTTACAAAGCAAAGTTCACAAGTTCAGAAGGAGAGCAGCTTGCTATAGTCACTTACCATGAATCTGCAGTGGGAAGGATCTCTTAACCCTGAGGAATATCCTTGAGAGGCCTCCCAGCTCAAGGGGAGATCCCGGCGTGCGGCCTGCTGCCATGCAAGGAGAACTCAATGGGCTCTCGGGCTGTCCCCATATTTATGGAATAAGACGATTGACTTATAGTCATTCTTTCGATTCAGAAAAGACTGTTGGCCGGTGTACACACAGTTAACCTCATTTCCCCATCAGGATATGGCCATCAGGACTGTTATTGATGGTTATCATCTGAGTGGGGAAAGAAATCAGGGAGGCAACTACCAGGATCAGATAATGTGGTAGCTAACACCTGAACAGGACTGTGTGTGAGAAGTCAGGTTGAGCTGGGGAAGGAGCATATCCGTCACAGAGGAAAAACTGTATGGGATCCTCACGAGCAAAACTCATCTTTGATACACTCTTTTTCACTCAGAAAGGATGGAAAATGTGATCAGGGGAGCAAGACCAGAGGGTCAAATAAGAATTTGATGATTTCAGCTGCTTTCTGCTAACTCTTAGCTTCAGTCTTCTGTTTCTTCCCTTCTTTATGGGGTTATAGACAAAGCTTGTCCAGCTCTATGGTGCTTCTTCTTGGTCATGATTATCCTTTCCCTGTGACGTTTTTCACTTCTCTTTTTCTGTTTCATGCATCCACACTCATTCCTGCCCAAGCAATAATTCACCAGACCCCAACAAATCATGTTTTATCATGTCCTTGTATGACCATGTTGGTTTTGGATGTTTATTTTGCTTTAAGAGACTATTATTTCATAAAGAAGTGTAGCTCTTCCATGATTTGAATGAAAAATCCACCAGTTTCACTCTGCAACAGCACTGAATCCATTTCTCGCAGAAGGAAAGAGGCAGAAATTTAAGAGTGGTTTTTAAGTGCTGTTTGAATGTATAGTCTATATGAAGGCTAAGAATTTCGTCTAGGTGTGTAAATTGACATTCATTTAAAAATGTAGAGCATTCACAGGTGATGGGAAACTTCCTTTGAATGTCAGAGCATTAACTTGTGTGTCTACATTTAAGGAAATGGAATTTCAAAAAGTTGGCATAACTGACCTCTCTTTACTGCAGCTGCAAGTAAATCCCCCAAAATATCTGTACTTGGAGGAGTATGTTTGATTTTGTGAAATGCTCTTTCCCTTGAGACACACTGACAGCTTTCAGAAGGGAGAGAGTGTGTAAGATAGAGAGAAAATAGACAATGAAGGAACAGAAGTTGTCGCAAAGACATCAAAAGAAAGTGAAAATGTAGGCAGACGCGAAAGCAAAAATAACATAGTAAATGAATGTGTGTGAAAGTAGGGAAAATGTAGATAAATTGCCATTATTCCCTTTCCAACCTTACCGGTCTCCTTTTCTTTCACTTGAGCCCTGAGTTGATTTATTCTTCATTTTGCCAGAACTTAGCATAACTACCTCCTTTTGTACTCATCTGATTTATTATAAAACCTTTTCTTGTTGCTTTTCAGGCTGAAAGCCTTTAGGTTGCCTAAACCTGGACTTGCATGAGCTGATTTTTGCGCTAAACCTACTCCCAATCATGATTCATGGGCTTTTGAGATGGGAAGGATCTATTAGCATAGGTAGTCCAGCAGTCTTGCAGAGTAACAGCTTTTGATACAGAGGTTTTTGTAGTGTGTTTTCTTGTCTGATTTTAAATTTTCAATGCAGTGATGCAAAATCATCAGGGAGATGAGTCCACAGACTAATACATTGATTCTAATGAATCTCTCTCTCAGACTGATAATCTTGGAATTTCCTCTCCTGTATATTTTAATGTAGCCACCATCATAGTATTTAAAAAAAAAGAAACATTTAAATGAAATTACTTGTAGATATATTAGCTAACACCAGTGAGAGGAATAATTTTACCATCTGTAAATCTGTCACATTCAGTTTCATATGTTTTCACTGTCTATTAAGTAGACTCCAACTGTATTAGTACATCTTTGTTCTCCAATTAGTAGGGGAATTTGCCCCTTCCAAAGTCCACTGACATTTAAGCAGTGTTATTCAGTATTTGTAACTATTCCATAGTCAGATATGCTGGTGCACAATACGCTCCTGACACGAGAAAGGAAGTCAAGATAAGGTACTTCGACCAATGTTACTTTTATTCTTAGATTGGGTGTGTGGCTGTGGGGAGTGAGAGGTATGTCCCTGGCTTCAGCATGGATGTGCCCAGCTGGACATCCATGCTGGAGATGCTCTGAGAACTCTTTGGAAGAGATGACACAAATGTGCATTATTTGTGCATATTACCAGTGATAATGTTTCCGTCCTCTTAACACATGGACAGAATAATGTGTACAAATAAAAGCAATTTAAAAATTCCTTAGGCTACAAATGTGAAATCTATCTCAAAATTCTTCCAGAGCATTTTTATTTCTTGAATCTTCAAAAAGCGCTGAATTCAAAGCCATATTCTTGGTTATCTCCATGCTGTTAGGTAGTTGGAAAATGCTAGTCCTTGTCCTTAATGATCTGTCATCTAGGGGTCCTTCCCAACAGTTTAGAAAATTAGTGTTTTTGTCTTTCTGCACTAGCCAGGAAATGTCCTTCTATATTCTGATGATCATCATTTCACGTGTGGTCCATCTTTCACATAGGGTTCATCTTTACTGTCGTTCTTCCTCCTTTACATTGGCTGCGCTCTCCAGCCTTCCATGTTGCCTCTCTCAGTAGTTTGAGAGTTGCAAGGATTCATTTCCCATTGCTTCCGTTCCTTGCATGTGAGGATCCAGAGTGATATTGTTCTCTTCTCATGCTTGAGCTGATGTGAAGAGAAATCCAAACTACAGACATCTGAAGTGCAGGGCCCTTACTTATATCGAAATGTGGCCGTGACAGCAGATGAGTGACTTGTCAGAATTACTAGGGAATCTGCCTTCCGACATGAAAGCCGCTCTTCCTTAGGCAACTCCTGTGCTTGAGGCTTTCCAAGGGCGAGCGCTTACAGGGGCCTGCGCGTGGCCCCGGCCTGGCCCCGCTGCGCGGCCGGCGGCTCTTCACTGCCCTTGGCCAGCCCGCGCGGGCCTCTGCAGCCTCGCAAGGCACCCACGTGGCCGGCATTTCATGGACCAAAACATAAAGGCTGGTGGCAGCCCTGCGCTCTGCCCCGCTTCGTTTCCTTCGGTGACTTTAGAGTAGAAGCATCTGTGCTGCACCGACCTAATTTCAACCAGCACTTCGTTTCCAAGCCTGGAAGTGTACATGAGGATACGTATTCATCCACGTGCGTACTCCTCAATGCATAAGAAATATTGATTTTTTTGTTTGTTTGTTTCTATGGGTGTTGTGCTGCTTTAGATTTTTGCAGCAGCTGTGAATTTTGCTCAATGGTAAGTACCTGTATTGAAATATTTATTGATTTCAAGACTAATGCTTATTTGTAGAATTATCTCTGAAGATCTGCGAAATCCACATTATTAAAATAAAAATCCGTACTGGCTTGTGAATGTCTCCTAGAATACATTATTTCTCTGCTTAGTTTCTTTGTGCATATCCCTTTTTAGCTAAAAGAATCCTAGTAGCTTCTGGAAATTTCAGCTTCTGTTCACAAAATGCCTTGGGAACGGGGCGTGCAATAAATCACTGTGACTGACAGGTTTGGCATTGCACAAGGAGTGAATCTCCAGTGTGTAACCATGGGACTAAGAATGTCTGAACACATGATACCAAACCTGCCAGGAAATGTCTTTTCTGTCCTTTCAGACAAAGCACACATCCATTTTTTGTTCTACAGGTTCCTTTTGGTTGTTTTAAGAGGACACGATGAGTGTTTGTCATAGCTGGAAAGTTCACAGCACCGTCTTCTTTAGAGAGAGCTATGTTAAACCTTTCTCTTAAAGAAAGGGAATCCCACTGGGACTCTAGGAATTTGACGTTCTTCATAATCAATTTAAATGTTAGGAATACCACTCACTTTCCTGTTGATTTTTTTACACAACACTCAAATAAAGATTCCTGGTCATATTTTTTATGTTGCTCTTCTCCTCTTTAGTCATTTTAAGTACTTTTGTACACCATAATTTCCTCAGAGGCATTTATGCAAGTACTTTTTGTCTTTAATTTCATGACTTTTACACAGAAAATCACAGATCAGATGTCATTGACATCTGCAGTGATGTTTGGACCAGGAGTAGAAGATGTCCTGCAATTTGGCCATAAAATAAAAATTTGGGGGGATTTTTTTTTCTTAGCTTTCTCAAATATCCAGATAGCTGGCAACAAGGGATAGGGACCTATTTTCTGAGTTTTATTCCTTTCTTTTGTCTACTCCTGTGTGCCAGCTGCTGAAATAAAGTAGGATCATATTTAATCCACAGCACCTCTAAGCCATTGCCAGGCATTGCAGAACCTGAATTGGTGTGAACTCTGCTCCCAGAAACACCTTGCAGGAGCGACCCTGCAATACAGAAGATGAGGGAAACAATAGTCATCCCTTAATATTATTTCAAACATACCTCTAGTCTCTGCTATATTCCTTTCAACATTTCGTCAGACCCAAAGAAAGGACCCAGGAGTCTTTGCTATTTATGGAAACCCACTAGGACAAGTGGCATCTCCTGGTGGGCCAAAGTCAATGTTGCCTGAAAAAGGGCTCCAAGCATCAACCCCAGTCCTGCCTCAGACGAGGCCAGGAAGGCTGTGGTAGGTCTTCCCCAGCAGCAATAGCAGGCGTTCAGCCCAGGGGCCACACACACAATGCTTCTGCTTCCCTTCTGTCTTCAAATATAAGGCCCGATCATAAATATAAATCAAGGCCCAAGAGCAGGCCATAATGAAACCTAATGGCTGTAGGATCCTGCGTGAGCCGGAAGGCTCTTTGTGTGCTGCGTGTTCCTTTATCAGCGGCTTCTTCAGGCTCTGATGGACACCAAGGCAAGCGCTTCTGCAGTCTGAACTGCTACAAACCTGGCACCGACAAGATGGATTACGGGGATTTTTCTTATGATTTATGGCTTGTTTAATATTTAAGCATGAAATACCAAACCCTCACCAATCCATACCATGCAGCTATTCCTTTCCTCAACCTTACTATGCCCTTCAGCAAAAACATTGAATGCAGAAGACCTTAATATATGATGGCTCAGAGTACTACTTTCTGTGAATTCAGAAGTGTTTTTCACTTCTTTTTGTCTTTGGGATACTTTATCTGGAAGTTTTTCTATGTTTATTTTAGCTCCTTACCCTACTCCTTACCCCAGCAGCCATGGACGCTAAAGATAGAAACACCAACATCTTCCTTCTGAAGGCTGTAGCTTTGCTATATGTGAACTGCTGCAAAGCAAAGGGCAAAGAGATGTACAAATGCTTGCAGATTACTGTGTGCCTCCAGCCTGCCGGGACACAGCAAGCACGAGCCTCTCAGTGAAGCTGCAGCAGCGAAAATCTACATCTGCAGATCTGATCTATCCAGAAACGCTCAATTGCTAGCTCTTCACTGGTGGAAATAAGCGTTTGAATAGTACAGAAAGGGACTTATCAGGGTGCTCTGGACATGTAACGTGGCAGGTTAGGAACTCTGAGGGAGTCTGCGCAGGAGGGTGTCCTCTCTGCCTGTACAGAGATTCCTGTACGAATATTGATGTCCAAGCTGGCAGCTCTGACCAGGGGGACCCTTAGGCAGAACAAAAGCTCTGTTGTTGCGGAGTGTCACAGAGCAGCATGTATAAGATGCAAGATTGAATGTCCTTCAGGCTCACAGTGACAAAGCAGTGCCAGGACACCAGCAAAAGGGCTTTTCACCAGGAGCAAACAGATGGCCAGAGCAAAAAAGAGTGGCCTTTATGCAAAGGACGTCCTCCCACCCGCAGCCGCTCAATCACTTGCTGTTTCAGGGCAACATTCGATATACTGCAACATCATCTGATGTTTGTGTCCTTTTAATTAAAGCAGGAGGTTCAGAATAGAAACGTCTTTGTTTTCACTGAGAAGTGAATTCAAAAGGAAGATAATGGAGCTTCTTTATTTTTTCCCCCTTGGTTTGCAGAAGACGTGTGTGTAATTTGTCCTTTGCAAGAGCAATCAAAGATAACCTGTATGCAATTGATTATAGGCATTGTATCTTTTAATTACTTGTTTCGACACAGTGGTCTAGTTACATGCTGAAAGAGCTAACACTGGGTTCCCTGTTCCTTGCTTACATGGTTAAATAATAAAGCTAGAGTCACCACTCTGTCAGGTTTCATATTGGCTCAAATGAATCCCAAACTGTCTTCTACCCTTCTGCCAGTTCATAAATACAGTACAGACATTTCTGTAAAAAACAGTGTTAAAGAATGTAACCATATATCTCACCACGAAGCAAACGTCAGATGAGCAAGGAGGGGAAAAGAGCCCTGAATGCTTAGGATGCCATCTGAAAATAAATAAATGAATAAATAAATAAGAGTAGAGAAAAGATTTATAAGCTTTGCCTTTTAGAATAGGAAGATTAATCTGTGTTCATCTAATCACTTTTATGAAGATGTTATGGATTGGTATCAGTTCATTTACAGTATTTTTGGTCTAACATTTGTATTTATGAATAAAAATCAATCCAAAGAATGGAAGTAATTACTAAATGTGCTAACAAGCAGCTTCAAAAGCATTACATTGGGAATTCTTACATCAAGGAAGTCAATATAAAACCTTGTAACAAAAAGCCACAAAACTGAAACTGAAAACTTCTTGGATTAATGCATGCCTTAGCATGCCACATGTCTGTACAGAACATAGCGAGAAAGGCGCTGTACAAAATGTGTTCTTTATAAAACTATGCGTTAAATAAGGAAACAGAAATGGGAGAGAATGTCTTGACCTAAGAGAAATAGAAAATAATTAGTTAAGCCATTAATATCTTACAGTAATTTGATGTGGTGTGGGCTCAGAGGTCACCATGAGTGCTGCTCTTAAAGCCTTGTACACTTTACATGCTTATACATGTATTTGGCTACAGATCATTAGTAGTGATGTTTTTTTTCAGGTTAGACTCCAGAAAACCCAGAGCAGGAACACATGCTGTCATCACTGGATTGACGGACAAGTAAAAGCAATTGCTTCAGGATGTCTTATAAGGCAAATTGGCTTTATGACATATATTTTTATACTTTCTGAATGCAAGAGCACCTGTTTAACAAAGTAGGTATCTCTGCTGGGAGCCACACCTCTCTCGAGTAGTTTTACAGGGATGGAGAATAGTTTATAATGTGTAATATTATATTTCAATTGCTTCACTGCTTTCCCATAGAATATTACACATGGAAAATGTGACTGAATCACTGCAAAAGCACTTACTGCTCACTGAACATTGTCCTCCTTATTATACAAATGCAGGTGTTACCTATTTCTTTGTAAAGCCCTTGTCCTGGAGTAGCTGATTTGGAAGTTTCTATGCATGCAGAGGCCAAGACTCCCTCTTCGGAAATGGCTTTGGTTACCTCCAGGAAACAAAAATAGTAACCAAGATTAACATGATTTAATAGGAGATTGCAGAAAGAGGAGATTTCAGGAGATGCAGTGTTCTATGCATATTACAAATAAATTTTATCTGGATATTTTCTGCCCTATTAGGAAGTCAACATTCAAAGATCTAATTATGCCTCAGGAGCTAGTAGGAAAATTCATAATGAACTTTTAAAGTAACTTTCATCAGATTCAAAACTAGCATTAAGAGATCTCAAATAAAAATACATGTTCAGGATATTCAATAATGCCTTTTACTTGTAATTCTATGACAGCTGCCACATGTCAGAAATGCTAAGGAGATTTGATGTAAAAATGGAACTAGAATCATTGTTGCTCTCTAACAAAAATAGACCAGGCATTGGAATGGATTTGCAAGCTGAGATATGATCATACGGGTAATGTTCTTCTATAGAGGATTGCAGAGTTTTGAACAGGAGGCTTGTTTCAGTATGAAGCAAACTTACAAAAACAACTATCATCAGATATTTGGGGAAAAAAAATCCTTTTCTCATTTGCAGACAACTTTCATCTGGCAAGCCCGGATCCTGACAGCCTTGGGAACTGGTCAGCTGGCTTCCCCTCATGTCCCCTGCGCCTCTCCGAATGAGCCAGTGGGGATGGAGCAGGTTTATTACACAGTCCCTTTGAACTGAGAGGCCAGATGTTGTCCTCAATACCTTCAGAATAATCATCTCCTGGAGAATTTC
>JAUBNY010000645.1:3483652-3495776 GCA_032275445.1 Crypturellus soui | reverse complement strand
TGCAGGGGGGTTGGAGTAGATGACCTCTAGAGGTCCCTTCCAACCTTAGGCATTCTATGATTCTATGATTCTATGATTCTATAAACAATTGAATACAGAAGGCCTTAATATTAATATATGATGGCTCAGAGTAATAAATCTCTGTGAATTCAGAAGTTTTTCACTTCTTTTTATCTTTGGGATACTTTCTCTGGAAAGCTTTCTATGCTTATTTCAGTTCCCCACCCCGCTTCTTAACAACAGCCATAGACCCTAATGGTAGAAGCACCAATATCCTCCTTTTGAAGGTTATAGCTTTGCTATATGCGAACTGCTGAAAAGCAAAGGGCAGAGTGATGTACAAATGCATGCAGGTTACTGCGTGCCTCCAGCTCGCTGTGAGACAGCAAATACGAGCCTCTCGGTGAAGCTGCAGCAGCGAAGGTCTACATCTGCAGATCCAATCTAGCCACAAATGTTCAATTGCTAGCTTGGTCACTGGTGGAAATAAATGGAAGCCGCTTTTGAATAGTACAGAAAGGGACTTATCAAGGTGCTCTGAATATGTAATGTGGCAGGTTAGAAACTCTGAGAGAGTATGTGCAGGAGGGTGTGTTTTCCTCCTCTCTGCCTGTATGGACAATCCCATAAGAATATTGATGTCCAAGCTGTCAGTTCTGATCACGGGGACCCTTAGGCAGAACAAAAGCTCTGTTGATGCAGAGGGTCACAGAGCAGCATGTATAAGATGCAAGATTGAATGTCCTTCAAACTCACACTGACAAAGCAGTGCCAGGACACCAGGAGCAAAGAGATGGCCAGAGCAAAAAAGACTGGCCTTTATGCAAAGGATGTCCTCCCACCTCCAGCCACTTAATCACTTGCTGTTTCAGGGCAACATTCAATATACTGCAACATCATCTGATATTTGTGTCCTTTTAATTAAACCAGGAGGTTCAGAATAGAAACATCCTTGTTTTCACTGAGAAGCGAGTTCAAAAGGAAGATAATGGAGTTTCTTTATTTTTTCTCCCTTGGTTTGCAGAAGACTTGTGTGTATTTTGTCCTTTGCAAGAGCAATGAAAGATAACCTGTATGCAGTTGATTATGGGCATTGTATCTTTTAATTACTTGTTTTGACACAGCGGACTAGTTACATGCTGAAAATAGCTAACACTGGGTTGCCTGTTCCTTGCTTACATGGTTAAATAATAAAGCTAGAGTCACCACACTGTCAGGCTTCATATCGGGCTCAAATTAAGCCCAAACTCTTCCACCCTTCCGCCAGTTCATAAATACAGTACAGACATTTGTGTAAAAAACAGTGTTAAAGAATGTAACCATATGTCTCACCACAAAGCAAACATCGGACGAGCAAGGAAGGGGAAAGAGCCCTGAATGCTTAGGATGCCATCTGGAAAAATAAATAAATAAAAAAGTGGGAAAAAGATTTAAAAGCTTTGTGTTTTGGAATAGGAAGATGAATCTGTGTTCAGCTGATCACTTTTATGAAGATGTTATGGATCAGTATCAGTGCATTTACAGTATTTTTGATCTAACATTTGTATTTATGAGTAAAAATAAATCCAGTGAATGGAAGTAATTACTAAATGTCCTAACAAGTAGCTTCAAAAGCATTACATTGTGAATTCTTACATCAAGGAAGTCAATATAAAATGTTGTAACAAAAAGCCACAAAACTGAAATTGAAAACTCCTTGGATTAACGTGTGCCTTAGCATGCCACATGTCTGTACAGAAAATAGCGAGGAAGGCACTGTACAAAATGTGTACTTCATGAAATTGTCCATTAAATAAGGAAATGAAAATGGGGAAGAATGTCTTGACCTATGACAAATAGAAAAGAACCCATTAAGTCATTGATATCTGTTACAGTAATTTAATGTGGTTTGGGCTCAGAGATCACCATGAGTGCTGCTCTTAAAGCCTTGTACACTTTACATGCTAATACATGTATTTGGCTACAGATCATTAGCAGTGATGTTTTTTTTTTCCAGTTCACATTCCAGAAAACCCAGAGCAGGAACATGTGCTATCATCACTGGAAGGACAGACAAGTAAAAGCAATTGCTTCAGGATGTCTTATAAGGCAAATCAGTTTTATGACATATATTTTTATACTTTCTGAATACAAGAGCACCTGTTTAACAAAGTAGGTATCTCTGCCAGGAGCCACACCTCTCACAAGTAGTTTTACAGGAATGGAGAATAGTTTATAATGTGTAATATTATATTTCATTTGCCTTCACTGCTTTCCCATAGAACATTTCACATGGAAAATGTGACTGAATAACTGCAAAAGTACTTAGCACAAACTGCTCACTGAACATTGTTCTCCTTCTTATACAAATGAAGGTGTTGTTACCTATTTCTTTCTAAAGCCCTTGTCCTGTAAATTGAAATTTTCTATGCATGCAGAAGCTAAGACTCCCTCTGGAAATGTCTTTGGTTACCTCCAGGAAACAAAAATAGTAACCAAGATTAACATGATTTAATAGGAGCTTGCAGAAACGGTAACTATCAGGAGATGCAGTATTCTGTGCATATCACAAATAAATTTTATCTGGATGTTTTCTACCCTATTAGGAAGTCAGCATTCAAAAATCTAATTTTGCCTCAGGAGCTGGTGGGAAAATTCATAATGAACTTTTAAAGCAACTTTCATCAGATTCAAAACTACTATTAACAGATCTCAAATAAAAATACTTGTTCAGGATATTCAGTAATGCCTTTTATTTGTTCTGTTATATGACAGCTGCTACATGTCAGGAGAGCTAAGGAGACTCGATGTAAAAATGGAACTAGAATCATTGTTGCTCTCTAACAAAAATAGACCAGGCACTGGAAGGGATTTGCAAGCTGAGATATGATCATACAGGTAATATTCTTCTATAAAAGACTGCAGAGTTTTGAACAGGAGACTTGTTTCAGTATGAAGCAAACTTTCAAAAAATACTATCATAAAATATTTGGGGGAAAAAAAATCCTTTACTCATTTGCAAACAACTTTCATCTGGCAAGCCTGGATCCTGAAAGCCTTGGAAACTGGTCAGCTGGCTTCCCCTCATGTCCCCTGCTCCTTTCCAAATGAGCCAGTGGAGATGGAGCAGGTTTCTTACAGTGTCCCTTTGAACTGAAAGGCCAGTTGTTGTCATCAATACCTTCAGAAAAATCATCTGCTGGGGAATTTCTGACCAGGTAATATCTCACCAAGAGGGTTTCAGAGTAGGCCATGCCTTAACACTGGAAGGCTGGCCTAGTATGTCACTCATTCTCTTTGGGAAAAGTGGGATTCTCTATGAAAGGATGTTTTCAAGGCTTATTAGGTATATTAAAGCTGAAGTCATGAATGCATATTTAAAGCAAGGCACTGAGCCTTTTTGGTGTGATCATGTATTTGCTAGTTCCCAAACTTCATTATAGAATATAACACAGAAAAAAATACAAGTGGAAGAAGAAGTTAAAAGCAGGACAAATATTATTATCCTCCTGGTGTTAAAAGTTATTTTCAGTGTAAGTCTTGCTTAACTAGTGCCAGATCTTACTAGCAACTAGAGAGACTAATGAATCCGACTGCAGACATGCAGGGTTTGGGGCAGTGTGTGCTCAGGGATAGGAGCTGTTGTGAGTTTGAGGTCATTTCGAGCACAGAAAATATTTGTGCAGTCTTTCAACTGGACTAAATACAAGGACATGACTTACTGGTCATCAAGGCTACTGAGAAATATCCAAGCTAACCTCTAATGACTTTCAAGAAATTTGTTGTCTTGAAAATTGTAATGATCCTTCTTTTGCATAGTTTTGATCGAGAACTTGGCATTTTTGACTAAACTTCTTTAGAGAGATGATTTTATTTGAACTAATGTTCAAAGTAACTGCTGGAACTTTGAAACAAGCCATATCAAATGGAAACCAAAGAATGTGTTCAAATCTTCAGGAACTGAAACTGTAATCTAATTTTATGAATTCCAGCACACATCCCTCTATTAACAGTTCAGGCTCATGTGCTGCAGTAATTAAATCAATGCCTCTGGCTGATAAAGGTTTCCTGTTGTCTCATAATCTCAACTTTATTTCTTGTGTGAATGTAAGGTAGTCTCTTCTAAGCAGGAAGAATGGAAAGTATGGTTATATTTACATAAACATACTAAGAGAAGTATGCATAAAAAAGTTACGCAATTTAAATTTACCGCTAAAAGGTAAAACTTTCAATGCTACAGTACAGCTAGATGTTTCCAAATCCTTAAGCTGGTGGTGGTAAAGAAAGGGCGAAGATGTTTTAAATCTTAGATGAAGTCTGCTCTGAGATGCAATATGTTGTTTTTAGGATAGTTTAAAAAAATCTTTTGGACTGTTTTTTAACTTCCTTGTGTTGGGAGACTCATATATGTGATCTGGGTTCTTACACAAAAAATTCTTGGATGTCTTCTAAAAACACAGTCAAAATCGTCTCCTTTATGAATCTGTTTTGCATCCTTGATAGCAGTCATGTCTTTCTGCCTAGTTACATATGGTAAAATCAGTCTTTTCTCACTTGTCTAAAGACTGATGAAGAAATGTCCATTGTTCAGGCAAGGGCACTGACTTGTAGTTTTGAAGTGTAAAAGAGTAATGTAACCACAGTAGTATTAACATCATTAACCACGGATAATAGTTAGACAAAGTAAAACTTTACTACTACTCAACAGCTATGTTTTACCTAGGGTTTCTTAATAAATCTTTGTGTGTAAAGTCTGCTTTTCTGACACTTTAGCATTTTTTTTCTGCTCTAGATTCTCTACAAATTAAGTCCACCAGCTAATCATACATCTTTCAAATGTCCTCATCTTTTCTAGATCAGCTTAGTTTTGCTTTCTGATTCAAGGTTCCTGAGTATTCTTGCTAAATAGTTTTAGGAAAGATCTAAGAGATACTATATAGAATGTTGTCACATGTTTATCCAGTGTCCTTCATGACTTGAAAGTCAAAAAAATCTTATAGTATTTCAATGGGAGGAAAAGATTGAGATGCATTCTGTCATTCAGAATAGTGCAAATATCAGATTTCCTCTTGCACAAGGAAGAGGCTAGCATGTGCTGTGAAGAGACAGTTTATACATATGACTACGCAGCTGAGAATGTTCAGTAAGCAACTAATTGCAAAGGCAGAGTGCTCCTCTGCTGAAACCTGCCTGCTAACTCCTTGCATTTCAGTTTACCCTATTTGAAGCAGTGATACCTTGGAGCTCAGCCTGAAGTAGCTATGGAATTTTTTTCCCTCTAGCTCAGCCACATCTGCTGCTGACTAGTGGAAAAGGTGCCTGAGGTGGCTGTGGAAGACTCGCTGGTCTGGCCCCACTGCAGCGCTCTGTGTGGTGCCTCCATTCTGTGCGAGGCATGTGGCTGCGGTGCGGGCAGTGGGGCAAGGTGAAGGCCGGAGGCTCTTCCCTTGGCAGGCCCTGAGCGGGAGAGCTCAGGAGGGAGCCTGGGAGGCGCAGGTCCAAAGGCCACATTGTTCCCACTGGGCTGGGGACAAGGTCAACCAAGACAAAACAATTGATTGTTTTCAGGTTTCCTTAAGAAGAGGGAGGCTTGTAAACTGATGTGTTCATCCTTGTGCTCTGTATTGTGCTGATAACTGTGTTCTCATTGTAAGCAGGGTGCTTTCAAATTAGAAAGGCATCATGTTTCCTTAGCTGTCCTGGCTTTGGTATCAGACTTAACACTGAAGGAAAGCTTCCTTGTGATAAAGTGAGGGTTGCTGAGAAGAGTTAAAATACCATTTAATCTAGAGCTAATTAACTTGCATTTGTATGGAGCATGCACGTGAGTAAATACACATAAACTTCAGACTTGGTTAACTTGAGGCAACATTTAGATTTATGTGAGTCATTAGTGAAGTTGAATGCAGAAGAGGTAGCTGTGGGCCTCCAAGTATCAGCAATGTTCTCTGTCTGATGCTAGGGATGGGTAAATACTGTAACAATCTTGTTCTAAAAATGTCTTCCTCTTTTAAAATGAATCTATTTTGATTCTGCATCCATTTAAAATAGGATTTCCATCAATTATTGCTTGGTTGAGCTTAATCTCTGGAATATTTGTGAAAAGAGGGAATTCTAAGGAACACTGGAGGACAGTCATGGAAAGAAAGTTTTGAATTCATAAGCATGGATGCATAAAGTATAACTTTTATTTCCACTCAAGGAAGTGAAGCACTGCACGTGATATGTTTCTGATCAGAACTAGCTCAAATTTCAAAAAAGTGTGTAATTCTTGCATCAGTTTTTGGAACTAATCTATGTGTTTTGTTATATGACGTATCTTTTCAAGTGATTGTGCCCAGAGATTTCCTAGCGCAGTTTCAAAACAGAGCTTTGTCAATTTGAGGTAGGATCAATAGAGAAGGAATATAGTCTTCCTGGTTGCTCTGCACCTTGATAATACTAGAACTGTAGGACCAGTCATGAAACCTAGAGAAGAATCCTAAATACGGCAACACTGCAGCCTTCAGTGTACACAAATGTTTTTCTATGGGATGGCATGTTGACAAATGTTTTAATGTATCCTTGCTGGGATATTTTGCATCAGTCATGCTTTTTTATGATGTGAAATAAAAGTTCTGGAAAAGATGAAGTAATGGATATTTCCCACTGTTTTATGTGCAAGTATCTTACAATTGTTGTCCAGTTGCTGTTTGTAGGTATAACTCTGAGCTGTAGCTTTTCTTTGTTGCAATGAAACCTGCAACTAAGAGCAACAGAGCCAGGTTTAGGGCTCAGTAGAGACTTGTAACCAGTGTGTGAGCATATTTTTTTCTTCTGATAGCATCAAACTCCCATGTGTCCAGTGCTAGCTCTTCATCCCTTTTTCACCGTGTCCTTTTTCATAAGACTAGCATCTGACCTCATTTGCTTTTTCCATGTATTTTAAGAGTCCTGTTTGTCTATAAAACCCTTTTGTTCCTTTGGGCCATGGGATGGATGGGTCTCTCCCTCTCAGGATGCCTACACAAGTTAATCAACTGGCTTCCCTATATGGAAAGAAACGGCAAGGAAGCTTGTTTCACCAATGACACTGCATGGGAAACTCTCCAGTGTAATGTGGGATGACTGGTAGTGATGGAAGCAGCGTTTTTGTGAACAATATGAAGAAAAGGAACAGTGACTGGGTAGAGTCTTTCCTTAAATTTGTTTAAGAAAAAATGGACTTCTGAGAACTCCTCATTAGTGGATCTGTCTAGAGGACCATCTCCTTAGGTCATCTCCTGAATATTACAGGACACAGTTTCTCTGTCTCTGGCTAATTGATAGACTAGGGCAAGGATTTACCACAAATTCATTGAATTTCACCTAGTTACTTTGGACTCCTGAGACCATGTGATTCTAAAGTGGAACAAAGCACTTTATCAGGTCTGATTTTTTTTGTTTCTGGTGCTATGTGCAATCCCAAGTAGGTATCTTATTGTTTAATATGATTCCAACCTCTGTAGTTAGAAAAGTATTGATTTCTATATGCTCGCCAGATTAAATGTTATAGCGATCAAAGATACTCTGGTGTTGAAAGTGTTAATTCAGAAATACACGTGGCCTGTGTTGTCTTGCTGACTTTGCTAAATAACATAAATGTTGTTTCTATTTCCATGACCAGATAAATATGTCAGTGCTCCCATGGTGAAAATTTCTGCATTTAAGTATCTGAGTACTCTTTGAAACTTGGGAAGGTAAGTTATTCTGGAAGGAGACATTTTTAACATTCTTGATCCATTATATACCACTACCCTACTTCAGCATGGTATTTGGCGCTAGAGAGAGTCCAAAAGGTTTTATCATTCTTTGAAGCTCTGCTAACTTCTAGGTGTGTCTTTAGAATGCGACAGCTGAACTCTAAAGTTCTCAAGGGACGTAGTGTGTGGTTATTTTCCTGTATCTTCTGAAAGACTTGAGCAGTAATAGTTGTATTAAACATTAACATTTTGCCTGCACTGTATGTAGTTTCTGTTGCTTTGAAACTTCCACAGGATTTTTAAAGAGGTTTTTAATCTGTTGTAATGGCCCATTAACTTCCCTTAAAGTATACTTTTATTGTTCCATTTTATAGTGCTATTATTTTTCTGCTGTTATGACTGTTAGATGATTAGAATGTCAAAACACAAAACAAGTCTAGTAAATAGTCTTGTTTCTATTTTTTCTCTTGTTTTTATAGTTTCCTTTAATTTTGCTTGGTGTAGGACAAGCATTTATGGAAATGCTTGTTACATAATTTCTTTTTCTTGATTTTAAATTATTATCCAATTGATAAATCTAAGCAACTCTTCTCAATGTGCTCTAGTAATCTCCTGTTAAAGTCTATTTTCCTAACTTTTGTCTTTCTTTATCCAATAATCACTTTAGTCACCATGTGACATTCATTTTGAATCACCAATTCCAATTCTGCTTTTCTTTGGGATGGTCTTAGTGTGTTAGACAAGTTTGACTTCCTTATTATGTAGTAATAGCTTTGTGCAAATGTTTATGGTTTCCTCTGTTTCCCTGTTTTGCCTCTGGGTCAAATTATGGCTTTTGTTACACTGAAGGTTGAAAAATAGAATGTAATTTCAGCTTTTTTTTACATCACTAGTACGTGAGGTTCCAATATTATCTGTATATCTTTTAGTAGAAAGTCCATTACTGTTAATATACTTCTGTCCATTTCTTAATCACTACTACTCCTTGAAAGAACTGATACAGAGACCCAAGAGTTTTTGATGAATTATCTAGATAATTATGACACAGCTGGACATGACTAAATTGAGTTAAGAGATTGTCACAAGAGACTAACAACCAATTAATTAATGGTAAAGAGGAGTAGCAATTGATGCTGATGTAGTAAGTAAGTAAGTGACTTTTAACTGTATATTATTTAGCAAAGTTGTATTTATTTTTGGCAATACTAAAAGTTAGATGATTTGTGGAACATATTTCCAAACAAAAAGTCAATCCTGACATGTGATGCACTGGTGATATTGCTTGCATAGCACTGTTTGTAGGCTTTAAATAAGAACTGGATATACTTAAGCTGAGATTGAACTAGGAAGTTATGGTTGTCTCTTCTCATCCTGAATCTGTGCTTATGAATTTCTTCATCACTGGACTGTAAGATGAATGGCCTTTGAAGGTTTTGGCTGAATTATGGACACTATTTGCAAGTTCTGAGCAAGTTCTTTGCATGGGTGAAGTATAAAGTGAAAGGAATGAATGAAATGCTTCTCTAATCTCACAAATTTCTTGCCCTAATGTTCCTTTTAACTTGCCTGGTGTGGTTTTAAGGACTCGTTTCAGTTATGAGCTCACTGACACAAGCTTTCCATCATTCATTTCCTACAATTACAACAAAGATAGTGTCATGAAATGGGCTCCCCCCACTTCAGGCTGTAGGGACTTGGTTTTATTTTTCTCCATCTTTTTTTTCCACTGTAGTACAGAGCACAATGGAACCAACTGAGCATATCTAACATAACCTATTCTTTGCCAATCTTTACAAGAGTTCTGAGAGCTAATATTTTCATCTGCCTGGGTGTGTTACAGAAATTCAGTCCATAAAGTTCTGTAAGAAAGTAATTGGGTGAAGGTCTGCAATATTGAGATAAGTTATTTTCCATTTCTTTCTGACCTTAAAGTCACTGAAACTGTTCCTCAACTTATAAAGGTTGATGGGACTGTCTCTTTTGTGGTTTTGATGATAGTGTTAGCACTTTTAGATACAGAGGTCTAGAGAAGACCCACCACTTGCAAAACAGGGGTATATGAGACAGAGGTAATAGCTACATATGTGTAGCATGTTTTCATGTTAAGAGTCTTAACAAGTAACGGTCGTGTTGAGGCATGCGATACATAGTCACCAGTGCGTAGAACCAGCTGTATGCACATAGCTCAGCTAGAACTATGTGCTGTAAACCTTAAACTGTATATGATCCTTGCTCTGTAGCTTTAGATACACAGATCTTGATGTCAACTGTTTAGTACCAACCTTATAATACAGTCAGGCTTCAAAAAAAGTTTATGATAACATCCAGCATATGATAAATGGAGTAATATACAGTGGAATGCTAGCAAAGCAGTAGTGAAGCACAAGGAATATGAGTCAGGAAGATTCATGAGTATTTTCCAAATCAAGTTTCAGAAACCAAGAGGACATGTGTTACGCTTCTAAGCTACAAAGATTGACGATAAAGTTTTTCAAAAGTTGAAAAATAAGTTTTCCATCATCAAAGTTGCACCAAAAAATGGATTAGCATCCTCCTACTGGTAAGGCTTATCTATTTTAATAGATTGAGCTGAAGGATAAGAGCTTGAGATGCTACAGTTTTGTTTCTTAGTGGCTTTCTGCCAACACAGAGTTAGCTTTACCTTATCAACACTGGCTTCTGCAAAGTAATTTTTTTTAAAAAAGGAGAGATTTTGCAATACTCTTCTCTAGTAGCCTGCTGCTTTTTGTCTGTGCTTGTTGCTGCTCGTATATCCAGCACTGAGATGTGTGAGGATTTCTTAAGAATGAGAACTCAAACCTTACATGGTCTTTGCGTAAAAGAGGAGCTTTGATTCTTCCTAGGGGATAGACGAAAATTGATGTGGCAATTTTAATGAGCATTTTTTTTTTTTTAATATCGATGTGCTAACCAATGGGTTTTTACTTTGGAGGAAGAATGGAAAGCAGTCCTAGGTAACTCTGTGCACTGTATATTTAATGTAAAATGTGCTCACAGATTTTTGAAGCAATTTGTCCAGGTCTTCCCTGGAGTAGCAGCTGGCCCTTGCTGCTTCCAGACCCAGGTTTGCTTCCTGCGCTTGTCATTGGATAGTAACAGGGGAAGTTATTAAAAAAAAAAAAAAAAAAAAAAAAAGCTCACTTTATAGGCTCTGGGGAATTGCAAACTATAGGAGTCCCTGAATTATTTCTGAAAATACTTGAAAATGTTCCTATAACTCATTTTATATTGCAGTGAAAAGGAGATTAGCCTGGGAGGCTTACAGGCAACTGTGAAGGACTGAAGGTTTTGCTGGATGGCAAAAGAAAATTTGGGCCAACAAACCACCTTCAAATTTTCTTAGCTTTTCAAACTTTAACTCCTATTCTGTCCTATGTTTTTAATTCAGTCTTTCCCCATAAAATGTTTTGATGCTTTTTAAAGTGCCAAGTTATTTATTACGATTGCTTCTCTAGCCAACTAATCCCATATGTTTTACTTCTGACCTCATGCAGATTTTCCCTATCTATCAAAACACAAACTATTGGAGTGTAGAGATAGGTGCACTGTTCCCATAGCTATTAAAGCCTTGTTCGAATGTCAGCTATAGCAATTTATAAGCAGTAATTTCCAGAAGATGAACTTTTAAGGTACAGAAGCTTTGATAGTTTATTCTATCAGAAGGAACCATTGCTTCTTATATTTTTTTATTGTTTCGAACTGAATGAAAATTCTTGGCTTCCTCAGGTCTGTCTCCTAAGTCTGGTCATTTTTCTGTATGGGACAGTTCATGGTGGGTGCACATGATTCAGTCTTGCAATCTTTTGCAAACATAGATTAATGTCCTTCTCAAGTGTAATCCATTGGCATCTATTGGACTATCTGTGTGAAAATCCCTGTGCTTGAGATCAAAAGTTTGAAGCATCAGGACATTCTCCACCTATATGAATGATTTCTTTTGAAGTAGATAATTTAATCAGTTTAAAGCTAAATAGAAAGCTTGATCAAGGGCAGTGGTCATTGATTCAATTTGCCATTCATAGAGCTTGCCTTTGCTGTAAGAAAAAGAGATGAGCTGGGCAGGGAAAGGATGCATGACCATCATAAACATGACAAAGTAAGAGATATTCCTTCACTGTTACCCAAAGACTTCCTTTTTTCCTGGTGGCTGCCTAGCAGTGTTTGAAGGAAGGCAGAGTCATACGCAACCCATGTAAAACTGCTCCTTACACAGTGGTATTAATTACTAGTGGGGTTATGGTGAGCTGTCTTAATGGTGACTTACTTTGTATACTTACAAAGGCCTTTTGTATACTTACAAAGGCCTGGGGTGCATTAAGAGGAGTGTCTCCAGCAGATCGAGGGAGGTGATCCTGCCCCTCTACTCAGCCCTGGTGAGGCCACATCTGGAGTACTGTGTCCAG
>JAUBNY010000645.1:3466144-3483552 GCA_032275445.1 Crypturellus soui | reverse complement strand
TCCACCATGACGCCCAGGTCCTTCTCAGCAGAGCTGCTCTCCAGCAGGTCGGTCCCCAGCCTGTCCTGGTGTCTGGGCTATTCCTCGCCAGCTGTAAGACCTTGCACTTGGCCTTGTTTCATAACAAAGATTCCATAAATTTTCTCACTGCCCAGTTGTCTAGTCTGTACAGGTCCCTCTGGATGGCAGCGCAGCCCTCTGGAGTATCCGCTACTCCTCCCAGTTTCGTATCATCAGCAAACTTGCTGAGGGAGCACTCTGTGCCTTCATCCAGGTCGTTGATGAATAAATTGAACAGGACTGGACTGAGGACTGGTCCCTGGGGGACTCTGCTCAACACAGGCCTCCAACTAGACTCCGCACCACTGATCACCACCCTCTGTTCTCTGCCATCCAGCCAATTCCTAATCCACCTCACTGTCCGCTCATCTATCCCACATTTCCGGAGCTTGCGCAGGAGGATGTTGTGAGGGACAGTGTCAAAAGCCTTGGTGAAGTCCAGATAGATGATATCTGCCACTCTCCTCTCAGCTACCCTGGTGGTCATTCTATCATAGAAGGCTATCAGATTGGTCAGGCATGATTTCCCTTTGGTGAGCCCATGTTGACTACTCCTGAGCTCCTTCTTATCCTCCACATGTTTGGAGACAACAGCCAGGATGAGCTGCTCCATGACTTTTCCAGGGATGGAGGTGAAGTTGACTGGCCTGTAGTTGCCTTCTTGCCATTTTTGAAGAGGGGTGGGACATTGACTTTCTTGTAGTCATCTGCCTCCTCCCTTGTTCTCCAGGACCTTTCAAAGGTGATGGAGAGCGGCTTAGCAATAACGTCTGCCAGCTCCCACAGCATTCTCCGGTGCATCCCCTCAGGGCCCGTGGATTTATGGATGTCAAGTTTCACTAAGAGGACTCTGAACTCTGCCAAAATGCTGTGAAGACACTGGAGAAACACATTGCTACCAGATGCCCTACTTGCCTGCAAAGTTCTGGCTGGGCGTTGCAACAGTGCCAGATCCTGAGCATGACAGCAATAGCAAATGATGACATCATGAAAAGCCTGAAAATGCTCACGTGGGCTTAGCTGATTTTCCAGAAGCGCTGTGTCTTGGAATATCTTCATTTTATAAGGTTCAGCTTGTAAACCCTTTCTGTTCTGATGCCTTCTATCTGGGGGCTTACCCTACAAATGTTGTCTGAGCAGACTATTCACTATGACTGCTATAAACTCTTTTTCATGAGAAGATGAAACCAATGCTTCTCTTCCTTGTTTTGGCATATACTCCAGCGGTAGATAATTCAAGAGGGTAATCCTTCTGAAAGAATCTTTCAGTTTTTTTTTTAACATGCAGCTGAGTACTAGGCCAAGGAGAAATGGGAAGCAATGTATGTTGCCACCACCACACTTTCAAAGTTAGTGAAAATTATTTGTGTTCCTTCATTTACTAGTGACCCATTTTTGGGTACAAAAATAGTATTTGGCTCATCTTAAACTGAGGTTTCTAAAGCCATATTGTACGTGTCAGTGCAGACACACTGACTTGAGGTTTTTCATTAGGTTCATAAATTTTTTATGATCCAATTTGTGAAGGAATTTAATATTGATATTTAATAGCATTAGGATTATCTTTAACATCATTACATCTACCTGTCTCCTAAATGTTCCTTGCTTCTGCTCCGTGAATAGATCTTTTTCTAAAATATTGTGAAGGGGAGTAAAGAGGAGCACAACATCACAGTGACATCCATGCTTTTCTGCTGAAGTAAGATGGTGCTTCTGGTGACAGAGTTCTCCTACAGTGAAGAGATTTTACCATTTTTCTGCTTCTGGTTAAAGCTTTTGGGTAAGAACAAAGCAGTTCAACAATTTTGCACAGAAATGATCAACTTGAGTCAAGCGTGGGCTGATCAGAATTAACAAGCAGCCCAAGCTGAGCAACCTGTGCTAGCAGCCCTGGATGTAAGGGTGTGCAAGCATCCTAGTTTCTGTCCAGTGCTTTATAAGTAGCTTTCCTCAACAGTAGCAACCATATATTGCTCTGAGATTGAATATTTTGTCATGTGCCAGAGGAGTTTAAAATAGAACACAGTATTTCCTCATTGTGGCTTTGGGTCTCTGAGATATTAAGAACTTTCAGGCTGTTGCTGTAAGAGCAGAGAATTTTCCAGGCTTGCAGTATGTTCTTTGCTGTTCTCAGCTATTTAACTTTTATTTCATGGAGTATAATGGAAAAAGAGTTGCTCCAATATTTGGCTCAGGGGTGCAAAGACGGGAGGTAATATTCTTGAAAATTTCATATGCCAGTGTGTTTCACAGACTAATACTCCTATTGATCTTTATTAAAATTCAGAATAAATAGCAGGGCTTGTCTGTCCCTATGTATTTTAACAAAGATTGGCTAAAATACTAGTCAATGGAAGGAAAAGATTGAGATGTGTTCTGTCATTCAGAATAATGCAAATATCAGATTTCCTGTTGCACAAGGAAGAGGCTAGCGCATGCTGTGAAGAGATGGTTTATACGTACGGCTACACAGCTGGGAATGTTCACTAACTTTCCCATAGCTTTTCACGGTCACGGAATCGCAGAGGCAGAGTGCCCCTCGGCTGAAACCTGCCTGCTAACCCCTTGCATTTCAGTTTACCCTACTTGAAGCAGTAATACCTCGGAGCTCAGCCTGAAGTCGCTATGGAATTTTTTTCCCTCCAGCTCAACCGCGTCTGCCGCTGGCTGGTGGAAAAGGTGCCTGGGGTGGCTGCAGGAGACCCGCTGGCCTGGCCCCGCCACGCTGCTCGGTGCGCTGCGTGGCGCCTCCGTCCTGCACGAGACCGCGGCCCCGTGGCGCGGGCAGCGGGGCAAGGTGGAGGCCGAGGGCTCTTCCCTCGCTGCAGCCCTGAGCAGGAGAGCTGGGGAGGGGGCCTGGGAGGTGCAGGACCAAAGGCCGTGTTGTTCCCACTGGGCCGGGGACAAGGTCAACCAAGACAAAACAATCGTTCGTTTTTCAGGTTTCCTCAAGAAGAAGAGGGAAGCTTGTAAACTGCTGCTGTGCCACACTGACAACTGTGTTCTCGTTGTAAGCAGGCTGCTTTCAAATAGGAAAGGCGTTGTGTTTCCTTATCTGTCCTGGCTTTGGTATCAGACTTAATGCTGAAGGAAGGTTTCCTTGTGATAATGTGAGGGTTGCTGAGAGGAGTTAAAATACCATTTAGTCTAGAACTAATTAACTTCAATTTGTATGGAGCATGCCTGTGAGCGAATACACATAAGCTTCAGACTTGCATAACTTGAGGCACTATTTAGATTTACATGAGGCATTAGTGAAGTTGATTGCAGAAGAGGTAGCTGTGGGCCTCCAAGTACTAGCAATGCTCTCCATCTGATGCTAGGAATGGGTAAATACTGTATCAATCTTGTTTTAAAAATATCTTCCACTTTTAAGATGAATCTGTTTTGACTTTGCATCCATTTAAAATAGGATTTCCATTAATTATTGCTTGGTTGAGGTTAATCCCTGGAATATTTGTGAAGAGAGGGAATTCTAAGAAACATTGGAGGACAGTCATGGAAAGTAAGTATTGAATTCACAATCATGGTTTTGTAAAGAATAACTTTTATTTCTGCTCAAGGAGGTAAAGTACTGCATGCTTCAAGTGCAGTAAACCACTGCATGCAATAGTCCTCCTGGTTGCTCTGCACCTAGAACTGTAGGACAAATCATGAAACCTAGAGAAGAATCCTAAATATGGCAAAACTGCAGCCTTCGGTGTCTGCGTAGCGGTGATGGGAGCGCTCGTCAGTGTTCAGGAGGGTCAGTGTTGACAAATACTCCTCTGAAGGAAGGCAGGGGTTTGATCATCTGTTGTGTTGGACTTGGTCACACTGTGAGCATCGGTACTCCTGGTTCCTAAGAGGAAAGAGCGCCATCGGTCAAGTGCTGCTTTTGCGTGTTCCATGTGACCACACTGTTGCTTTTGGGCTGTGTGTCATGGGCAGATGGATCTTCCCTCCGCGGGAAGCACAGACCTTGCCATGGACACGGCAGCTGCCTGTGTTTGGGCCACCTGGAGCTGCTGGCAGAGTGGGGCTTCTGCTTCCACAGAAGCTCAGGAGGCAGTGGCTTGCATGCCTCATGGCTCCTTCACTGAGGCCTTTTCACTGCTGCTTCCAAGCAAAATGCTTTCAAAACCTCAAAAACAAAACAAAAACAAATGCCTGAATCTCCTCCAAATGCAGCCTCACTCCAGTTCAAGATTTGGGTGGTCCTCTTTACTATTTTTAATTTCCCTAATTCTTTCCCATCTCTGAAGGGAGTATAGAGGCAAACTGAGACGTGTGCTTATGTACCTTGCACTGTAAAAACACTATCTGCCTACTGTCTATATGGAGATATTTTAGACAAGATAATAAGCAGAGTAGGTCTTGAAGGTATTTCTTTTGGAAAGGATCCAGGTGTTTACAGTGAGGACTGCAGTCTGCTTTTCAACGCAGAGATAAAAACCACTGTACTTGAGTTCTATGTGTTCATCTGTAAACTAGTTTCACCTCTTTTCTCCTTCTCCCTGCCCTTTGAAAATCACCTTTTGTTTCACATTTCTACACCTGCTTGTTTTTATTTCTGTAACCTGTTGCCCTATCGTGGTTCTGTGAGTCAAACTTTTGTTTAAACAAGGGGTTAGTTTTTGCCTATGTTGACTATAAAGTTGCCACTCAGAAAAGACCCACAGATGTTTCATCTATGAGACGGCATGTTGACAAACGTTTTGATGTATCCTTACTGGGATACTTCGCACAAGTCATGCTTTTTTATGATGTGAAATAAAGTTGTTTTATAAAAGATGAAGTAGTGGGTATTTCCCACTGTTTTGTGTGCAAGTATCTTAAAATTGTTGTCCAGTTCTGTTTGTAGGCATAGCTCTGAGCTGTAGCTTTGTTGAAATGAAACCTGCAACTAAGAGCAACAGAGCCTTGTTTAGGGCTCAGCAGAGACTTGTAACCAGCATGTGAGCACATTTTTTTCCTCTGATAGCATCAAACTTTCACCCGTGTGTCCAGTGGTCCATGTGTCCCTTTTTCATTATGTCTGTTTTTCATAAGACTAGCAGCTTTTTCCATGTATTTTAAGAGTCTTGTTTGTCTATAAAACCCTTTTGTTCCCTTGGGCCAAGAGCTGGATGGGTCTCTCCCTCTCAGGATGCCTAGACGAGGTAATCGACTGGCTTTTCCTATGTGGAAGGAAACAGCAAGGAAGCTTGTTTCACCAATAACACTACCTGGGAAACTCTCCAGTGTAATGCAGGATGCCTGGCAGTGATGGAAGCAGTGTTTTTGTGAACAGTATGAGGAAAATGGGCTGTGATTGGGCTGTAGAGCCTTTTCTTAAATTCATTTAAGAAAAAAATGGACTTTTGAGAACTCTTCATTAGTGGATCTGTCTAGAGAAACATCTCCTTAGGTCATCTTCTGAGTATCACAGTACACAGTTTCTCCATCTCTGGCTAACTGTTAGGCTAGGGCAAGGACTTACCACAAATTCACTGAATTTCACCTAGTTACTTTGGAATCCTGAGACCATGTGATTCTAAAGTGGAATAAAGCACTTTACCAGGCCTAGTATTTTTTTGTTTCTGGTTCTATGTACAGTCCCAAGTAGGTAACTTATTGTTTAATGTGATTCCAACCTCTGTAGTTAGAAAAGTATTGATTTCTACATGTTAGCCAGATCAAATGTTATAGTGATTAAAGATAATCTGGTGTTGAAAATACATATGTGAATCTGTGTGGCCTGTGTTGTCTTGCTGACTCTGCTAAATAACACAAATGTTGTTTCTATTTCCATGACCAGATAAATGTCTCAGTGCTTCCATGGTGAACATTTCTGCATGACAAATTAAGTATGTGAGTACTCTTTGAAACTTGGGAAGGGCAACTATTCTTGAAGGAGGCATTTTTAACATTCTTGGTCCATTGCATACCACTGCCATGCTTCAGCATAGTATTTGAAGCCAGAGAGAGAGAGTCCAAAAGGTTTTCCCATTCTTTGAAGCTCTGCTAAATTCTGGGTGCGTCTTTAGAATGCGACAGCTGAACTCTAAAGTTCTCAAGAGACGTAATGTGTGGTTATTCTCCTGCATCTTCCGAAAGAAAGATTCAAGTAGTAATAGTTGTTTTAAACATTAATATTTTGCATGCACTGTATGTAGTTTCTGTTGCTTTGAAATTTCCGCAGTCTGTGTGTCAGTAGTAGGTGTAAGTATTGGCACCCAGTATGGTACTTGTAGGCAGTTATCCTTTATGGCAAAAAACAGAACATCCAAGAACTGGACCACAAAGAAAATTAGCAAATTAGGATCTTCGTGGTTGGATTTTTAAAGAGATTTTTAATTAACTTCCCTTAAAGTGTACTTTTATTGTTCCGTTTTACTATTTTTTGCACTGTTATGACTGTTAGGTGATGAGAATGTCAAAATGCAAAACAAGTCTAGTAAATAGTCTTGTTTCTATGCATTTTTTCCTCTTGTTTTTATAGTTTAATTTTGCTTGGTGTAGGACAAGCATTTATGGAAATGCTTGATACATAATTTCTTTTTCTTCTTGATTTTAAGTTATTATCCAATTCATACATGTAAGCAGTTCTTCTAAATGAGCTCTAGTAATCTCCCATTAAAGTCTATTTTCCTAACTTTTGTCTTTCTTTATCCAATAATCAGTTTAGTCACCGTGTGGTATTTTGAATCACTGATTCCAATCCTGCTTCCATTTGGGGTGGTCTTAACATGTTAGAGAAGTTTGACTTCCTTATCATGTAGCAATAGCTCTGTGCAAATATTCATGGTTTCCTCTGTTTCCCTGTTTTGTCTCTGGGCCAAATCCAGGTTTTTGTTACACTGGAGGTTGAAAAATAGAATGCAATTTCAGCTTTTTTGACGTCACTAGTATGTGAGGTTCCAATGTGATCTGTATATCTTTCAGTAAAAACTCCCTTATTGTTAATATACTTCTGTCCATTCTATTTGTTAATCACTGCTTCTCCTTGAAAGAGCTAATATAGAGACCCAAGAGTTTTTGATGAATTGCCTAGATAATTATGACCCATCTGAACATGACTGAATTAAGAGATTGTCACAAGAGACTAACAGCCAATTAATTAATGGTAAAGAGAAGTAGCAATTGATGCTGATGAAGTAATGAGTGGCTTTTAACTGTATATTATTCATCAAAGTTGCACTTATGTTTGGCAGTGCTAAAGGTTAGATGATTTTTGGAACATATTTCCAAACAAAAATTCAGTCTTGACGCGTGATGCACTCATGACATTGTTTGCATAGCACTGCTTGTAGGCTTTAAATAAGAACTGGATATGCTTAAGCTGAGCTTGAACTGGAAAGTTATGGCTATCTCTTCTCATCCTGAATCTGTGGTTATGCATTTCTTCATCACTGGACTGTAAGATTAATGGCCTTTGAAGGTTTCAGCTGAAATACAGACACTTGTTTGCAAGTTCTGAACAAGTTCTTTGCATGGGTAAAGTATAAAGTGAAAGGAATGAATGAAATGCTTCTCCCATCTTACAAATTCCTTTCTCTAATTTTCTTTTTAATTTACCTGGTGTGGTACAAAAGACCTGTTTCAGTTATGAGCTCATTGACACAAGCTTTCCGTTACTCATTTCCTACAGTTACAACAAAGACACTGTCATGAAATGGGCTCCCTTCACTTCAGGCTGTAGGGACTTGGTTTTATTTTTCTCCATCTTTTTTTCACTGTAGTACAGAGCATATTGGGACCAGCTGAGCGTATCTAACATAACCTATTCTTTGCCAATCTTTACAAGAGATTATAAAGATTCTGAGAGTTAATATTTTCATCTGCCTGGGAATGTCACCCATACCATATTCCCATAGTATACCCATTATTCAGTCCAAAGAGTTCTGTAAGAAAGTAATTGGGTGAAGGTCTTCAGTATTGAAATACTCTCCATTTCTTTTTGACCTCAAAGTCACTGAAATTGTTTCTCAGCTTATAAAGGCTGATGGGACCATCTGTTTTGTGCTTTTGGTGATAAGTGTTAGCCCCTTTAGATACAGAGGTCTAGAGAAGTCCCCACCCTTGCAAAACAGGGGTATATGAGATAGCGGTAATAGCTACATACGTCTTTATTTCGTTAAGAGAAATACAGCCAAAGATCTGCACCTGCACCCGAATGAAGACAGCTCTCTGTCTCTTCTGCATGGGACTTGCGGTGTATGTGTCCATGTGGACTGCCATGCAGGAGACAGGTTAACAGCCTCCCTGCCCGACAGGACAGGTGAGGCAGACAGAGGTGTTTGGTAAAGGCAAAGGGTTTAAAGATACCAGTAAAACTGCACCTGTAATAGTGACCACTTTAGTGAACAGAATAGCACTGAGTTGCTGCAGGGCACAGAAAGAAAAAGAGATTTACTTGCTTTGAGAACAACTTTTTTTTTTTCCTTCTTTACATTGGCCTTCTCTTTCTGACCTTTCAAGCAAATTTTAAATCAAATTGTGGAATCCTGCTCACTCTCTGCAAAGCATTCCCAAAGCTTTCAAATGTGATTTATAATGACCCACTCTAACTTTCAGTGGTGAAGCTACAGCAAAGGAAAGGGCCACCTCAAGGTGGACACAAGGTTGGACAGGCAGCATACAGGAACCCCACATGAAAAGACACTTTTGGGGACACACATGAAGCATAATGCAAATAACCAGCGTTTTGGTCCTTAGTACTGTCTTGGGCTAAGGTCTCCAGCCCTGGTTCCCACTGAGCTGTACACTCACATCATAGGGCAGAATTTAACTCTTAACAGTAGAGTTAATATAATCCAATAATAACTTATAATCCAATAGAAGTTCAAACGTTTAGGCTACATGACAGCAAAGACAGGTCTCTTGCATCCTGATTTTTGCATTTTCATTTTGTGACAGAACATAAACATTCAAATCTCTTGGCTCTGGTGGGAACACAGAATAACATGGTGGGAGCACCGTGGATGTATTGAGTTACTCCGACTTCGACTATTCAGCAGGCTGGAATTTCATCAAAGTATGTAATTCAATGCATTGACTCTTGCAGCTGATAGATCAGTGCCTCGACAGGGATGGAGTACTTGAGGATATTGGTGACCTCACTGTCTTCAGAGACCATCAGTTTAAGTCAGCGTTAGAAGCGCCATTAATTCTAAGACTGTGAAGTACTCAGTGAGTCAGTATCTCCCTTTGCCACGTGTCCAGAGAGACAACACAGAGAGAAGCAGGGCAGGGAAAGATGAATATTTATTGTGATCTTGACTAGCATGTAGGATGAAATGTATCCAATAATATATTCAAAGCATATTGAATGAACCCTCTTAGTTCAAGTTGTTTTTATAATATATTGCATTATTTTATATAATATGTTGTTTTTATTATTTTAATTTCTAACCATTTCTAACAGCAATATAAAAAGTCCAAAGAGTCTCTTTAGCATCCAGAAAGTGAGTAAAAATGATTCTTATTCCAAACCAAGTGTAAGAAAAAAATTGTTCAGGAGCTACTGAAGTTAGGGGCAGATTCTTCAAATTCACTAAATACCAGTAAAAACATGAGGCTAGAACTGTGGCAGAGCAAGGATGGCTTTAAAACTTGAACCTCAGTTTGCAGATAAAAAGGACAGATCTGTGATTAGCTTTAATGAAAAAGAGCCTTTTTGTGTAAGGAGCTGAGTTAAGTTGCACCGGCTGAAGCACATGGTTAGACCCTGATGGTGTAACTTGGCAGCTGCAAAGCCGGGATCCAGACTGTGTGTCTTGTCGTCCCTATTGCTGTTACCTAGCTTGGTTGTACGTGAGGAGTCTTCCCCGGCGTTGCCTCAGCTCCCGCAGCGAGGGGCAGCGTTTTGCTCCGTCAGACCCGCAACAGAAACAGTCTTTGTCTGCAGTGCCCAACAGCTGAACGGCTGGGTCCACGCGCGTGCCGGGCGCACGGGCCGGCACTGTGCTGCTTGTGGGCTGGAGCAGGTTTCTTTGTCTTTCCAGTGCATCGGCAATTATTTTAAAGGGTTTTGAACAGATGTAACAATATTTCCTAGGGTCCCCTGAGTAACAGGCTCAATAAAGGCAATTCAGTTGCCTCTGTGTCTTGTCCCCTTCCTCCAGCTTAATGAGTAATTTTCCGCCGTATCCATCTGTGTGCCTGACCACAGTCAATGCCAATAGTGATAGGTATGTGACATGCAGTTTTTAAAATAAGTGGGTTTTTGTGGCCCAACTGTCATATCACCATAGCCTACAAATCCCAGTTTGGCGCTTTTGTGGAAAAGCGGTCATCAGTCAAGAAAACAAAAACAGGGATTACTGCTTGTTAGTTTTGTGTCATAAAATGTGTTTAGCTCTGCTGTGAACTCGCTCAGACTTAAAAGTAAATAAGGGAGTGCAAAACGCAACAAAGCATCCACACAAAAGAAGCAGTTCACAGGATTTTTTTTCCACTACCTTAGGAAAAGCAAAAGTCTAGTTTTGCTTTGGCATTTGCAGCTTTGAAAACTGTATGTACAAATTGGCTGCAAGGTATAACATTTTCCTTTGGGATGAAATAGCAAATTGTTCGCTTAGAAGATTAATATACTGGATTTTTTTTTCTTAGGGTTAAGCAGCTGGGACTGGAGTTTGCATAAAGATCTGGGTTTTCTTATATGTCTGCTTGTGCTGAAAATCCACAGTCATTTAGAGCTGCTTGATTTGATGTTAACAGTGTAATTTCCAGGGCCTTGTATTTATTGTATATAGCTTTGCAGATAAATATTTAGTCAACTTGGTACTGTTCAGAATGTTTTCATGTTAGAGTCTTAACAAGCACTGGTTGTGTTGAGGCATGCAATAGTGTGTAGAACCAGCTGTATGTACATAGCTCAGCTAGAACTATGTGCTGTAAACCTAAACTGTGTATGATCCTTGCTCTGTAGCTTTAGATACACAGGTCGTGGATGTCAGCCATTTAGTACCAACCTTATAATACAGTCAGGCTTCAAAAAAAGCTTGTGATAATATCCAGCATATGATAAATGGGATAGGAAATACAGTGGAATGCTAGCAAGGCAGTAGTGAGGCCCAAGGAATATGAGTCAGGAAAATTCATGAGTATTTTCCAAATCAGGCTTCAGAAACCTAGAGGATGAGTGTGTTGCGCTTCTAAGCTATAAAGTCTGAGGATACAGTTTTTCAGAAGTTGAAAACTAGCACATCATCAAAGTTGCACCAGAAAGATCAGATTAGCATCCTTCTACTGGTAAGGTTCATGCTCAATTTTAAAAGATTGAACCAAAGGATAAGAGCTTGAGATGGCACAGTTTTGTTTCTTAGTGGCTTTCTGCCATCACAGAGTTAGCTTTAGCTTTAGCTTATCAACACTGGCTTCTGCAAAGTCAAAAAAAGGAGAGATTTTGCGATACTCTTCTCTAGTAGCCTACTGCTTTCTGTCTGTGCTTGCTCCTACAGCCAGCACTGAGATGTGTGAGGATTTCCTAAGGAGGATAACTCAAACCTGACATGGTCTTTACGTGAAAGAGGAGCTCTGATCCTAGGGAATTGATGAAAATGGATGTGGCAGTTTTAATGAGCATTTATTATACATTTTTTTAATATCAATGTGCTAATCAATGGGGTTTTACACTGGAGGAAGAATGGAAAGTAGCACTTCTTAGGTAACTCTGTGCACTGTATGTTTAATGTAAAACTTCTGCTCATATGTGCTCACAGATTTTGAAGCAATTTGTCCAGGCCTTCCCTGGAGGAGCAGCTGGCCCTTGCTGCTTCCAGACCCAGGTTTGCTTCCTGCACTTGTCACTGGATAGTAACAGGGGAAGTAAGAAATTGCTCACTTTATTTATAGGCTCTGGAGAGTTGTGAACTATAGAAGCCCCTGAATTATTTCTGAGAATACTTGAAAATGTTCCTGTAACTTATTTTATATTGCAATGAGAAGGAGATTAGCCTGAGAGGCTTACAGGCAACTGTGGAGGACTGAAGGATTTGCTAGACAGCAAAAGAAAATTCAAGCCAGAAAGAAATTTTCTTAGCCTTTCAAACTTTAACTCCTATTCTGCTCTATGTTTTTAATTCCCTTTCCCCATAAAACGTTTTGATGCTTTTTAAAGTGCCTAGTTATTTATTACGATGATTTCCCTTGGCAACTAATCTAATATGTTCCACTTCCAACCTAACGCTGATTTTCTCTCTCTATCAAAAAGCAAGCTTTTGGAGTGTAGAGATAGGTGCACTGTTCCCATAGCCATTAAAACCTTGTTTGAATGTCAGCAATAGCAATTTATAAGCAGTAATTTCCAGAAGATAAATTTTTAAGGTATAGAAGCTTTGATAGCTTATTCTATCAGATGGAACCATTGCTTCTTATGCTTTTTATTGTTTTGAACTTAGTGAAAATTCTTGGCTTCATCAGGTTTGCCTCATAAGCCTGGTCACTTTTGGGTTCATGGTGGGTGCACCAGCCTTTTGCAAACACAGTTTTATGTCCTTCTCACAAGTAATCCATTGGCATCTATTGGACTATCTGTGTGAAAATCGCTGTGCTTGAGATCAAAAGTCTGAAGCATCAGGACATTCTCCACTATATGATATGAATGATTTCTTCTGAAGTGTGCTGTTAATGCGATTTGTATGTATTTTCATACATTTTAAAGCTAAACAGAAAACTTGATCAAGGGCAGTGGTCGTTGATTCAATTTACCATGCATAGCACTGTGCTGTAAGTAAAAGAGATGAGCTAGGGGAAGGATGCGTGACCATCAGGAACACGACAAAGTAAGAGATATTCCTTCACTGTTGCTTTACCCAAAGGCTTCCTTTTTTCCTAGTGGCTGCCTAGCAGAGTCTGAAGGAAAGCAGTCATACACCACCCATGTGAAAGTGCTCGTTACACCATGGTGTTAACTAATAGTGGGGTTAATGTGAGCTGTCTTAACAAAGTATACAAAGTAACTTACTTTGTATACTTACAAGGGCCTATTCTTGAGATGACTAGCAAATATGTTTTAATATATTTTAAGTGTGCTAAATTCTGACCACACTGGCACATGGGGAGGAAAACAGGCTATTAATGTTTTGGCACATTGTCTACATTTTAGTGGCATTGTCTAGATCTGACCTAAAAAAGAGGACAGGAGACCATTAGGAAGGTAGTCCTTCCCCTTAAGAAAGCAGTTGGGAAGTGGCTTGTTACCAGAGAGTACCCTTGAGCAGCGTTCTCACTTCAGGGCCATCATATGTTGTGGTGTTGGATCTCTCTGTCATACTAGATATCTTTCAATCTCTTAATTCCGGATTTGATCACTGCTTCAAAATTACTACTAGCATCTTAGAAGTGCAGGTCTGAGGAGGCAGAGAGAGCCGAGGCAGTTAGTGCCCAGAGCAGCATGCTAACTTGCTCAGCTGTTAAATCAATGCCCATAAAAGACACTAGTCACTCAATAAAACACATAGGCAGCAGAATAAAAATAATAAAAATAATTATATCTGGGTCTGAACCCACTTTTAATGGTCTCTGCAGGAGTATTTAACTCTGTTAGATAAAAACACATCTCTTTTCAGAGTGTGATGAATGAAGTGGATGATTGATTTTGCTACAGGTTTGACATGTTTATTGACTCAGTTTATGAATGGTGTTTTAACTGTTACTGGTAAGTTTTTTATCTGATTTAGAAGATCATAGCTCTAGATAAGCAAGTATTTCCAGGAAGGATGGATATGTGATTTGAATGCCTGTTATGCCCACTCATTAGCTGCTTGGCAATGACTAGGCCTGAACAAATTAGACAAGTGCCAACAGGGCAGAGAGCTTCAAATATTCGTGCCATTTGCTGTCACAGAGCCAGTATTTCCTCCTCTCTGAATCCTCGATTCTTCTAGCAGAGTTTGAGTCTTTCTAGAAGTAAGCAGAAAGACAGAGAGACCAAATGCTATTCATTGTGGAATACAAAATTCCCTAGATCTGGCATTCTTGAAGAGAAACTATTTTAGTTAGATATTTATTCGTGGGACTTAAAAACATCCCCACAAACTGAATGTGAAAGATTTAAGAAGGCTTAAGTTGCGGAGCTACGTTATTTTGCTTTAAACCACCTGAGTTTATGCCTCCTAAACTGCACTGAACTGTGATTAAGATTATTTATTCATTTTTAATGTTGTCTCTTTCCTAGCTCTCCCATATTAATGTGTATTAGCGTAGTGGGGCCCATTCTGGGGTGGTGATGTGCTGTAATTCTTTTTCTGCTAGGTAGGAAATAGAAGTAGGAACAGTCTCTTTTCAACTTTGTCAAATGAAAGGTGAATAACTGGCTATCCAGAGTCCTTGAAAATATATATCATTGATGTTTTGTAAAGCTATGTCACCATATTCTCCTCCAGTCCAAGCTAGCATCCTGGGGAAGTCTCATCCCTGGCTAAGGCCAAAATCAGATTCAGCAGTTTTTTTGGAGGCAAGTCATCTACAAGGTTCAGGTTTTCCAAAGTTCATTATTCTCAAGTCTTACAACACCCACAGAGAACTAAAGCAAATCTCCTCTACCTCATGAATTACTAAGGCCAATGTGTACTAAATTTAAGCAAGCACTGTGGGAACCTTGTGGTGTTGCTCAAAGTCCCTTTCCCTGAAAAGTAAAGTCTACTTTTGGTGAATGCAGCTCTACTTCCGAGCTATTCTGGGCTGGGTTTGAGCAGTTTGTGCTCTCTCTAACTGGGACTCTGACATGGTAGGTTTTCCCATCAGCACATACATACTCAGAGTGCAAGAGTATCCAAGAGCAGGTCCAGAGTTACACAAGCGCAAAATCCAAGTCCAGTCGGACTACCAGTGAATGCACCTCTGCCACTGCCTCATCAGCATTTGTTGGTTCTGGCAGTTCAGAAGTCCCACACGTGTGCTTTTCTGCTTCTATCTTTCCATACCAATTTGTAATATATAGATAGACCGCTCGAGAAACAGCAGCAGTTCAGATTGCCTGAGATATGTGTTTAAAAATAGTGCAGGTACACAGCACGTTGCACCTGCTCAGAGCACAGTTTGCAAAGTCCCAGCTCCCGATCCAAACCAGTTCCAGAGCAAATAGCACATTGGGTAGGGTGCTTGCTACCTTAAATCTTACCTATCAGCTCACTGCAGTTTTGCCAGTTTGGGCTGCACAGAATATTTGGGTGTTTTTTTTTTTTTAAATCAGAGTTGTTTTCTACCTTTATTCTTAGAGGGTGATGAGGAGGGGGCTGTGCTGTTCACTCTTCAGTGCGACTTCGACACCTTTTAAAACAAACACTGGAACACACTTCAACACACTGAAGAAACTTGTGACCTCATTTATTTAAAGGGGGAACTGTTTTGCAGCCTATCAATAGTTCTTAATACTGCCAAATTAATAGTGTACATTCCTGTTTGTGAGTTTGGTTTGTGTTAGAATTTCTGTACATTGCAACCCTGTACTTTCCTGAGCTAAATGGCCGTATTTCCACATGTATTGCAGACAATTATTAATGTAGGAGGAGTAAAGAAGAGATTGCTATTGTTTTCTATAGTGGTTATTTTTGTGCCAGGAAAGTGATCCACCTCCGCCCACCAAACTGGACAATAACCATGCGGACCATTATAGTGGGCTCCCCTCCGCTCCCCATGGACTCCCAGGTGCATCTGGCTGTGTCCTGGAGACGTAGGGATGCATAAGGAAATTATGCATGCCCTTCATGCCACATGATGAAGCTGCTTGTGCTTAGGTGGCAAGGCCCCAGAAGGCCCCAGAAGGCTCCCTGGAGTTGTCTGGCAGGGGTGTTGGTTGTATGACATGGCCAACGTGTCATGGCCAACATGACTACTGTGTTAAGTAGTTTATGGGATACAGTTGACGGCTTATAAAGCTTGGTGTGCTTTGGTTGGAGGCTGAAAACCTCTGCTCCTGTGGATGGCAAATATTCAAGTTTCTTGTCTATCTCTAGAGCGTAGTCATACTTTGGTTAGTGCTGAAGCAAGCACATGGTGCTTAATGAGACCATTAGGGCACCCATTTTCCAGGCTCTCTCTATTTTGGGATAAGTAGATAGGTTATGAATCTTGACAGTAGTACTTTCCCTGTGCAAACAAAAATGTGAGGGGGGAAAAAAAACAAATGGCCTTACAGTATGTGACCTCTTATACTGCATGCTATGCTATTCAGTGGCTAAGCACAATGAATGACCTTACTCCGAATATCTCTCCACTGAATGGGCTAAGTTTAGCTGTGCAATATTCTGCTTGTTCCACACAGTGTGGTTTATTGGTTTGCGCTTGATATTTGCATATGATACTAGCAATGAAAGAGCCATTCACTCTTGGGTACAAAGAGAATGGGCATGCTCAGTCATAGCTGCAAGAAACGCTCCCTTGAGCTACTTCATCCGTGCCAGCATCTACCCTTTTCTCCCACTGTTGACAAAGTTAATGAGAGTAGCAACATTTATGCCTCTTTCCTCAGGGGTCTCCTGCTGTCCAAAAAGCCAAGTAATTTGTTGCAGCAGAAGTATTTTCTACAAAAACAGATAAACACAAACAAGCAAACAAATCTTTCTTTTTTTTGAAAGCACATACTGTGTAGTTTGACTTTTGTTTATTTGCTGTCATCCCACAAGGGTTCTTATTGGTATTTCCCTAATCATAACATCGCTCTATCCTTGTACCCCACTGGAATGCAGGCCTGCAAGTCAGACAAGGCTAACCCAGCCAGCTGCCTCCGTCAGGAATCGCTCAAAGACACTTTCCATCAGCTCAGTGGAAGGTGTTCAGCAGCAACCCAAATATTTCTATGTGTTTTTTTTTTAATAATTCCTTCCTATGTTTTCTCCTCTGAGGCATCGCCACCAATTATCTAGCTTCAGTGTCACGTTTGTCAAGCTGCAGGAAACTGAAGGTGAAATAATTGCTTCAAGCAGCCAGACACCCTATAAAAAATTGCTTGCTCTATTTTAGTTCTGAAAATAAACAGTTTTCAAAGTGTGTTCTGCTGGCAGAGCCCCTTCAGATGCTGTCGATCTCATTAGCATTCTAGGAGGCAGTGAAACAATCGCTGCCAGCATCCCCCCGGGAACTGTCACCTGCTACCGCGGCTGCCGCGCTCCCGGCTGCCGTGATTAGCGTTTCGTGTGGACGCACCTCGGGGCACGCCAGCTCGAGAGCCCTCTGTGCTAAGCACGGTACCAAGATGCGGGAAGGAAAGGCTCTACCCCCAGGAATTTGCTGTTCCTGAGACAGTGTAACATGTGGATAATACAGGGGACGCATGTTCAGATTGCACTTTGTTTATGCCTGCCAGGAGAAAGTGCCTTAAGAGTGTACAGGCAGAGATATTAATAAAGCCAGAGGGTGGATTTGCACATTTTGATTTGAAG
>JAUBNY010000645.1:3418316-3448548 GCA_032275445.1 Crypturellus soui | reverse complement strand
AAAGTTTCTAGATGAGAAGAATTAGTCAAGTATTTTTTTTATTTCAGAGCACTTATTTTCTAAAGTCCTCCTCTATTCAAAGGTATTTGGGAAAAATAATTTAATACAGATTAGTATTTTGCTCTTATTTGCTATTCAGATTTTAAGATATGCAGAACTGACTCATAAGTTTCTCTGAATATAGAAAATCAGCAAAGCTGACTGACATTGGAGCTATACCAATGTCAATCAAACAAGTATCTCGCAATAACTCTGTCTTCAGGTGTGGAAGATGAGTCATTTGATCACTGATGCCGAGTTAATTATTTGAGTCATTGCTGTTTGCATTGTGGTGCCTTCTCAAAGATGAAATCGGAACCATACTGGGTTAGTGTCTGTGCAACCACTACAAAAAACACATTCCTGTGAACAAACTGCAACACAAAACTATCTGTGCTCCAAAGGAGGGATCTTTAGCCTCTTTGGTAATCTGAAAAGCAGTGGTTTTGGTTTTGTGGTGATGTTTTCTTTTTTTTAAGAAGAATGGTGTGTGGGGAGTGAGCACCATGGTTTTGCCTGAAGACTTGAGTCACACTGAGTAGACCTAAGTGCCTGCCATGCTGCTAAGGCATCTTGCAGACATGGAGCTAGCCCCTGTGTCAGCAGTGCCTCACATAAATAGCGAAATGAGAGTTTTGCCAGCTCCCTACCTAGGCTACTTCTCAGTGGCGCCTTTCTTAATTGCTTTGAGAGAAGCAGTTAAAAAACAAGGTTGAAAAGCATTTCTCTAAAGACTGTTGTGCCTACTGCACTGTGATGCCTCAGTCCTTAGGAAGAGTTTATTGTAAAGCAGTATCTTTGAGAAGCCTTATTGAGTGAAGTTCTGGCTTGCAAAGCAGCACGGTACAGTAATCTCCATCCTTTGATGCAGTTTGTCCTCTTCTGTGAGGCTGACATCCTTCTGGCTCTGAATCAGCTGTTGACCTTTGTTCCGGGGTGCCTGAGCTGCTGTTCTTTGGTGATCAAATTCTGTGTCACGGGCTGCTCAGTCGGAGCCAGTCAATAAGCTGTGAGTGCCGCCACCGTGCCACGGCGCGGACCTGACCAGCGGGGTTAGCTCCGTCGCCAGAGCCCTGGCAGCCGCCGGTAAAAGCACATTTGGTGGGTTTTGCATGATGGCTTCCACAGCTTACCCAAACACCTAGAAACGGGACTGCCTTGCCCCTTGGGATACCACGTTTCATCCTGTGCCAAAAGCGAATGAGGAAGCAGGAGAGCGGGCTCCAAAAGGAGGGAGGAATCCCTTGCAGCAATGGGCCGAGAAGGGCTTTTTGCCTGACAGAGCAGTGCTGGGGAGTCGCTAATCCCAGGGCAGAGCAATGAAAGGGAGCACGGAAATTTCCACTGTGCTCATTTGCCCCGTGCTGGTGGAAGCCTGGCTTGCTATTAGTAGTGATCTCTGTAAAATGCTTTCTTCTGTTACTGTTTGTGCAAGGTTTAACAGTGGAGAACGAGATGAATGGAATAAAAAGATGCTTGGATGCATTTGCAGAATGCTGCTGTTCCCTTGGTCTGCTATTTCCTTGTATTAATATTTACTGCAATTATACTCAGTTCAATTACTGTTGTAGCAATATGATAACAATCCTCAAATGTAAAACCAAACAACAACAGAAAGCCCTGGAGCTTGAGGATAAGGAAAGGTCCCTTTACTTTGCCCTAACTTCCACACAGTGATGTAGAGGCAAGTGAAACCCAACCAGCTCTTCTCCTATAAAATCTGTGGCAAGCTCCCAAGCAGTAGGCTACAGTGGTCATAGCACACAAAGCAATTTTCTAGGTTGCTTGAGGAGGGAAAAAAAAAAAAGCTTCCCATAGCTTCAGTTACTTTATATGTTCAAACTGCTTTTAAAGTTGAAAAGAACCTGCTGGGTTTGTATAGAGAGGAGGACAGTACCTGGATCTTGTCAGGGGGCTGCTGCTATTGCTCTTAGTTTTCCTGTATGTTTTCCCTTTCATTTCTGTGCTGAGTTTGATGAAAGGTGTGACAGTTTGTCAGGGCGATCACCAAAAAATTGCAAAGAAAGTATTTGCCTTCGGGGGTACTGAGCATTTTTTGATATGGGAGACTAAGCTCACCTGCCATCCCCATTGAGGTTTTCTGTGAATGCTGTTTCCTAGAAATTAAATGTGATGTCATGACTTGTCCTGTGTGTACATGCGTGCGTGTGTGCACACACATTCCCCTGCCCTCGGCCTGAAGACGTTACCCGCCTTATAGCAACAGTCAGCACAGACTTTGGCACTGGCTGCGCACAATGCGAGTCCTGTCCTGGGACAGGCACTGGTTAAAGCTGCTTCCAGCAAGAGGTACACGTTTTCAAGTTAAAATATCCTGGATATAGCACCTAATTTTGCACTGTGTCATCCACAGCCAGAAAGGTTGTCAGTCCGTCAAAGCTGTGCCGTTTTGGTTTAAAAAGAGTGAATGCAAAGAGTCAAGACTATACCAGGTCATTCAGGGAATTTGAGAGTGGAGGAGAGAAGATTCATTATCTGGATGTTGGATCATCCATTTAGAATATTTAAAAAGTGTAGTTAAGGGGCAGATAATTTCTTTAATTCAGGGCTTAGAAATCCCTTGATTACTCTTATGCATCCTGCTTTCTCCTTATTCCTTAATAACTTCTTGTTCATTAACAGACTGAACAAATCTTGATAAAGGACCTGAACCCAGGAAGAAATGAAGCCAGCAATGGGCCAAAGGAGCAATTTAAATTTACAGAAGAAAATATTGTTGGAAAGATTTGCAGGTCAACGGGCAGTTAATTGAAAGGGTATTACAGCATATGTTGTTCTCCCCATCCCACCCAGCCCCTGCATCTCCTTTAAGTCTTCTGTATGTAAAGATTTGCTCCCCAAATGAGCTGGAGGTCACAGTAATGTCAGCAGAGTAACTTGCTAATACTGAATGGTCCATTTCTGACAGAATCAGGCCAAAATCATGCTTTGTTCAGGCTGATTTGGAATCTGTCTAGCTTTCATTAAGCATTCTGCACTTCCAATTTAGAGCCTATTCAGTGTAATGTTGCAATAAATTCCCTGCCTTGTATTAGCAAGGGTCCTGGCTTAAAAGGAGTTATGCAGTCCAAGGTTACACAAAATATAACCATACTCTATGAATGTGAAACATGAGAACTTTGGCAGGAGATAAAAGGAGGAAGATATTTTGATAAGATTTGGAAGATTTCAGGCTAAAGAAGTTTTTTGGCATTCTCCCCTCCTTCCCAGTTTTCAACTTGTGTTGCAGTAATGTGAAAACAACCTACATTTAAAATATGGATCCTAGAACCATAGACTCTACTTTCAAGGTGGAAATTTAAAAGACAACTTCTTTTATTTTCCAGGTTGGTGAGACTGCTTGTGCTTGTTAAAAAAGATTCACAACACGGATGGATCCAGGCCTGTTGTAGCAGAGAGGTGAATGCAGTTGGAGGAGTTTCCTGACCACAGCTGCATCATATCCTGCAATCTTAGTGAAATAGCTACAGCTCCTGGCAAATCCGTGTGTTTCAAGAAACTGTGGATGCTTAGGGAGTTTGTGAACCAGGAGGGTTCCCAAATTGCTTGAGGTCATTAGCCCTCCTTGAGCCTGATTGAAATGGCCCTGTGGAGGCAATCTAAATCTAAAACATTCTTTGATTCTGTGATTTTTCTTCCCTGAAGCACTGTTAACCTTCAGGCTTGCTACACCCGGGTAAGGCTGCAAGAACCTCTGCCAGGAGCATGTGTGCATTTCCACTTGATTCATTTCTTGAATCAAGAATCATCCTGAAAAAAGCAGAGCCTCTTGTCACACAGGCAAGAGAAGAAATTATTTCAAAATGAAAATGAAATTTAATTTGCCTGGCAAATGAAATTTAATTTGAATTTTTTTAATGAAATTTAACTTCCTGGCAAATAGGCCAGCTGTGAATTCTCCCTTGCTTAGAAAAAAGCTAATGCCTAGCCTAGGCCAAGCCTACCAAGTCATGGGTATTTTGGTTAGGGCAGTAGTGTGGTTTTGAAGCAAATCTCCTGAACAGTGCTCTTGCTGCACTTCACATGGTGATTTTGACATGTTGCAAGCTGCATTTCTTTCAGAGAAAACCAACCACATTCTCTGCTTCTGTCCTACAGCAAATGCACTGCAGCCCTAATGAGGACATTTTCAATCACCTACGCAGTGAGGACATTCGCATTAAATCTTGGCTCAGGTAAACCACCTGGCTAGGCACGCTGCTCTAGGAAGGTTCTTGCTTTTGCTTTTCCTTTCCCTGGCCTGTGAAGGAAGCCACGATGACACCGGCAGTCTGAGACCAGCAGCATTCACTACATGCTTGTGTACACACTTCGTTACCTTACAGGGCAGCATCTGAGCCAATATGGACACGTGCGACTGTTAATGTTATCTGATAGCAGAATTTATGATTGCAGAGGCTGTGAACTGATAATCTTTAGAAAAAGCTTTTAAAAGTTGTAATTATAGCTTTTTGTTGTTGTTGTTCAACTCCTAAACATCTTTCTTTTGCTGAATTACTATGTGTAGTCACATAGTAATGCACTATATGTAGTGCACGCTGGAACCCTCTAGAAATCATTGGAGGTGCCTGACATGCATTGGCTACAGATCGTACCCATCATTTAACTCTTTGTTATGCCTCTCAGCTCAGAGCTGTTTTGATTTACAAGGACAAATTCTGATTTTGCATAGGCCTATGAATAGCTGGAGTAGGTGATGTAAGGATTCTGTATATGATGTAGCTGGGGCAAAAAAATAAGTTGTTTGTAGACATCGCTTAATGCTCAGTCTGTTGATGGATCACTAAAAGGTGTGTTCAGCTGAGAGCTTTTGAGGTTATAGCAAGGATCGATTGCCAGAACTACGTAACTGGTCTGGGCCTCAGCTGCCCTATCTGTGCAGTGGAGTTGAGAAGAATGATAGCTGTCATATTATTATTTTAATGTGAGCATTGTAGTATTGTCAGTAGTGTTAGTATTTCAATAAAAGTATTATTATTATAGTTAATGTAACCTATAATTATTTTTACCATACAATAATATGTTATAATGTAGTTTAACTACAATTATTTTTATTATTATATTTTATTATTATAGTTATAAAATTATATAGTATTTATTACAACTATTAAAAGTAAAGAGTTGTGGTAAGACTCATTTCCCTATTTTTGAGGTGAACCTATACCAGGTTGGAAGAACCAATATCAATACAAGAGAGGGAAACTATGCTGTCTCACTCCTAATCATGTGCATTACATGTGATATTTGAAAATCTAGCTCTGTAAAATTGAACATAGAATCTGTGGAATTCACCACTCTTTCATTTTTTTACATATTATTTTGGTTATTAATAAGGATAACTTGTATCTCCATGATACCATATATTTGCAAAACTACAAACATTTGAACTACAAAAAAAAAACTGAAAAAAGAATCTGAAAGAATATCTGCATCAGAGTAATGTGAGCACATTTTCTCTGAAAACATTTCCTACACCTATATTTTGGCTTAGGGGAAAAAAATCACCACTATCGCTGTAGCTCTCTGGCATGAAGAGGGCAGCTTTGCTTTAATTTGGGATCAGCAAAGCCCTCTCCCCACACTCCTGATCTGTCACAGTGCACCCCATGTTTTTGGTAACCTGCTTAATATCTGCTACGATGCAGTAAAAACAAAAACTCATTTGCAATAGAGGTTTTTACTCCCGTCATCGTGCTCTGGGACTGAACTGTGTTCTTATGCCTTGTCCATTCTTTGAGTAGTCCCTAAGGACCATTTGGTGATGGTCACTCGAACAGCTGGAGGGATTAAGAACACAGCCTTCCTCTGATCCCTTGCTCGGAATTACAGAAAAGGGAAGTTATTGGGAAGGAAAATCTGTTTAGAAGGTTGTTCTAATTAAATAGGTGATTAGAACTGATGAAATACAGGGAATTCAAGCTGTGTGGGAAGCTGGTGGTGTAAGATGCGAGAGGGAAAACTGCACAAGGGCAGAACTCCAGCAGTGTTTGGGCTGTTAACCCTCTGTATAAGCTCAGGGAAGCAGTGGCTACAAACCTGACAAGTTCCCAGCGTTACTGAATCCCACCAGGACTCGGAGCAGTCCGACATCAGCAGAGCGTGAATGCCTTGAAGCCTTTCAGAGCTGTGATGCTGAAGTTTATTCCAGGTCTATAAATACTTCCATGGAAAATATCCTTCTAAGAGGCTGAAATAATCCCCTGTGCTTCCCTGTGAACTGAGCTGCCAGGATAGCAACAAAACTAAGTCTGGGAGGTGCCATATTTCCATATTGTTGGGAATTTTTCTGTAAGCCGTTTGGGTCAAGGAGCTGTGACATCTCTCTGCATAAAGAACTGTGTTTGCATGTAACACACATCATACTAACAATTGCTTAACCTATATAACTGGAAAATTAGATTGTTCATTGCTAGTCCATGTTCATTAGCTATGTTCATTGCTACTCCATATTTAACTATGTTAAACTCCATGTTTAGCTGTGTTGGAAAATGAAGTTCCCTCTTTTCGCCCTTCTGAAATAGAGCACAAAGTTTGCTGTGTTAAGTTAGTTTCTGTGCCTATATATATATTTTTTAGAAGACGTAACCTTCACATCTCTGCTAGATACAGGGGTTCTTTTTTAAATCAGTCCTTCAAGTGGTGAAGATTTCTATAAAAAACGGCTTCTTCACTGAGCGTAACTGCATGCAAGTTCTATCAGCGGAGCTCAATACCGCTGGCTTCAATGTTAAGCGCTAGCTAAAGTCCCTTTTTATTTCTAACAGATGCTATTACTACCTGAAAGCTCATTAAAACAAACCTCTCTACACTGAGGTTTTACCTACCACGGAAAACAGCTCTTAGGGCCACTTTTTTCCTTAGGGGCACCACGGCACCACGGCTGTCCTGTGGCGAGGAGGGAGCGCGAGCCGGGCTCGCGGCAGGCAGGCCCGGCCCGCGGCCGTGGGCGGTCGCCAGGCCCCGCGTTCTCCCAGGGACGGCCCGTTGCGGCCCTGGGCCCTTGGCGCCGCGCCGAGCAGCTGCAGCTCGCGACGCGCTTGGTTTCCGCGCGCGGCCTTAGCGAAACCATATGTCTTCCCTCAGCTCAAGATGTTGCTGGAGATCGTGGTGTGTGTGTTACGGAGGTTAACTATCAGCTTAGCTGAGTGCGGTCTGGTGGGTAAGAGGCTGAACTAAAGAGCAGGAGAACGGGATTCAGTCTGCGTTTCGATCCCCTTTTGCTGGGTGACCCGAACTAGTCTTGACTGCAGCAAAATGATCAGCGTGATGTGCTGGTGACTGGCTTAGGCAGAATCCTGCTGATAGGAAAAAACACTTTTCATACTTCGCTACTGTTCCCTTGAAGTGCAAATAAAGCAGGTAAAGGGGAAAATAGAAGCTAAAAAAAAAAAAGGGAGCGAGACGATGTTAAACCCCGCCGTGCTGCCCTGCTGTGGGAACGCGCATGTGCCCGCCTGCCTGTGCGGGGGTCTCGGCTCCGGCATCGTCTCCCGCCCCACTCGTGTATCCCGCTCAGCGGTTCGGAGCGGGGCGCGCGGCTGGGCACTGCTCACTTCATACCTGCTGCATTCCTTTGAATATTGGCAGGTTTGGAGGGATTGTTTTCAGCCTTTCTTAGGTGAGTTCGTCTGTGTCTGAAACTTAGATTTCGACTGTGCGTGGCTCTGTGCCTGTTTTCCTAACCAAGCACGTCGTAAATTCAAGGTTTAGGAGAATTGTTTAAGTATCAAGGGAGAACTGCTGACAGCAAGATCTCTGCTTTCCCCTATTTTAACTTAAGTGTTTGTAGTGTCTGTTCTTGGGCTACAGAAAAGGTGGTTGTTAATGCAGTATCAGCCATCTGTGGTTCCCAGAAATGTGCTTCACAGTGTTGCCTTGCAGTAAGTATCATTTTTGTCAACTAAACTGTTGTTTAGCTTGAGTGAACATGCTTGTGACGCTTGCATGTGTCTGTTTTTAGCTCAGGCTGGGCTATTCAAGTCGAGAGGGGTGCATCAGCGAGCACTCCTTGTACCACCAGCACTTGTGTATGAACTCTTGACCACTAGAGGTACTTGGCTCAGGTATTGCCAGACTCACTTAAAAGCTTAAAAAGTGCAAGGTTGTGGCTCTAGTATTAATATAAAGGGACAAAGTATTTCTTTCCGCTGTCTTCATAGGAGAATTTTTCTCTGGAGTTTGTGGAACAGTTGCATTCTTTTTACATCCAGCAACACAAATATTTTTGCTGCTCTCCTAGACAGGTCTGAGTGAAGGCTGCGCGGGAGTTGCCTTTGCACGGACGCTGCTCGTGAAAAGCTTTGACAAGTAGCACAATAATCGGGTTTATGGTACGAGCTGGTCAACAAGGCATGAAATGTCTCTACCCCAGCTTGTTCGCTCGTGTCACAGGGAAGGCCGTTCTGATACGGCCTTCGCCGTGGCTCGCTTCCCGCACTCGTGCTGTTTGTCCCCACGTGCGGAGACTGTCGGCAGCAGCTCTGGAAAGGGCAGAAAGGAGCAGCGATGGGGACTACAAGCTGTCTCAACTGCAGTATAAGCACCCAAAGGACACAGCAGCAAAGAAACTTTGTGAAGTCTTGACCTGTTTAACTGAGGGAGTTTTATTGATGATTTTATCAGGAGCAGCACTTGAGCTCTGCCCGAAAGGCAGGACACTGTGTGTCAGCTGATTTTATGGATCTCGAGACATTTCTCTTTCGCTGAAATTTTATTGTGTTTCTACTGGCAGTAAGATAACGCATCTTTAAACTATTCCAAACGAAGCTCTCAGCTGCGTCTCCTATGCAGCATTAGCACCCATGGGCCCTGGTGCTTGGGGCCGGCCCCGCAAGCCACGGTTAGCGCAGCTTAGCGGGCAAGTTAACAGCTGAGTGGTGAGAAAACACAACCGCCCTCGCTTCTACGAATGTGCATCTACCAGGATTTTATCTGGGGTGCGGGGGGGAGACGGGTGTGCTTTCACTGCAACCGAAACTGCGACTTCAAAGTAGCTTGCACACTACCGAATAATCTCCTTCGAGTTTATTGAATAACCTCAGTGCTACTGAATCGTCTCCTTGGTGCAAAATGTATCGGTCCTTGCTGTCAGTCCTTTACAGCATCATTCATGTTAATGGTTTATCATTCAGTTACCTTAATCCTAAGGTAAGAACGTGTTGGGAGAACATGAAAAGCAAGACGTTCAGCACAAGGTGGGAACAAAAACAGTCAGTCGTGAATTTGCTTTATTACCAATAAACTGGAAGAACATTATGAGAAAACACTCTGCAATTTGCTATCTCACAGAAAGATGGCCTTTTTTTTTTTTTTTTTCCAAAAATGGAATGGTAAATTAAATATTTGAGCCTTTTTCTCATAGCCAGTTGTTGCAACTGACCTGAGAAAAAGTTTCAAATGTTAAAAAAAAGAAAAAAAAGTAATTTGTTCAAAAAGAATAAGCAATAAAATATGAAATATGGAAGAGAGCATATTCTTGGCAATGTTTCAAGTTTCAGAAAACCTTATTATTTCTAAGCATCATAGCAGAATTGGCTACTCACATTTGTGCCATTTTTTTTCAGAATTTATGAGGTCAAGAGCCAATATGAAAATATGCCACGTATGTTTTATCTCTCTACATTATTTTTATTAACCAATATGTCCCAACTGAGACTAGTCAGATGCCGCAGAGTTTCCCTCCTGTTATTTCAAGTTTTTACAGTGAGCAAAGAACTCTGTATTTGCACACAAATATGTCAGAAAGTGAATGTTTGTTTAACAGAGCTTTTTTGAGCAGGGTTGAAGCAATTTTTTTCCATACAGTTTAGCTTTTGAAAATAGATCTTCTTAACATCAGGCAACATCAGTCTCTTGGGGAAAGAAGGAAAAGGATGAGGTCTCTGCTGTTGTTTTGAAAGAGAAAGATGTTCTTAAGATGCTGGCTTGGGCGCATCCTCAGGGAAAGTCAGAGGTTGAGGTCACTACATCTTTCTAGTTTCCAGCTGCTTCTCTGGATACTTCAGGATCTTTTTTCTTTCTTTTTCTTTTCAATGCTTACAGAGAAGCAGAGTGATATAAATGGCTTTGGTGATATTATTTTATAAAAATGATTATATAATGATTAATTTACTCTATGTATTAACAGTTTGCATATCAAGTGCCATCTTTTTGTAGTTAACATGACAGTAAATGGTAGTGCTGATACCAAGATCAGGTCACCCACTTAGGAAAGACAGAAACTAATTCTGTCCTGTAAAAATCCACGTGTGTTACTTCAGTATTTTGTACTGTTACTTGTTGCTAAATACTACGGAGGAAGTTTGTGTGCCTAGTTATATCTTCCAAACATCATCAGCTTCAAATTCACCCATGCAAAAACCTGTAGCAGACCCACAGAATAAAAGTGAGCCATTTAAGTTATTTTATTGTTTTAAGCAATTCCAGTGTTTATGAAAGTAACTATTTTAATTTCCCTATGAAGTTTGGGGTTTATTTTTTTTCTCCTCTTTTCCACAACAGAGGCATAACATGAAGAATGAGGCCTGAGCTTCCCTCTTGTTTTTAATCACAACCTGGAGTGACCACCTGTAGAGATCAGAGGCTTCATTACAGCTTCCTCTCGCCCTTTGCAGCTCCTCTGATGAGGCTGGGGTGGTTAAATCGTCACCCTTCTTCTTTGAGGAGGATAATGCCCGTGTCAGGGCTAATCTGAGCTTCCCTTCCGCAGAGACGCGTTAGCACCTTTCTCTCAGCCCTCTCCAGAGCCCCCTTGCCTGCGCTGCCTGCGGAGGGTGGCACCTGGCTGGCAGCTGCAGGGCTCCCCACGACCGCTGCGTTGCGGTTCCTTTGCAAATGTTATTTACCTCCTGTCCGGCAGTGTCAGAACTGTGGGGAAGGGATCAGCTGTCAGGGCTGTGTCCAAAAGCACCTGGTTCACAAGGGAGTGATTTGGTTGTTATTATTTGAATAGCTGCTTGTCTTTATCATAGTTGAATGCTTAATTTTAATGCCCGTCATTGCTGTCAACCCTGTCACTAGCAGCACAGGGACGCAGCAGAGCATGGAGGAATTCAGCTCCCGCGCTCATCTGTGCCATAGGTTATTTAACTACCAGAAATCCTTCAGTGGATAAAAACCACAAGCCGACGCTGCTGCTACGTCTGTAGTGTCCATGCTAGGGGTGAGCGGTGCAGGGCCTGCAAAGACATCAAGTGCAGAGAGTAGCTACCTCTTCCAGTAACTGCAGGGAGGACAAACACAATTAATGCCAGTCCTTCTCTTTTAATTCAAAAAGGGAGGAAATTCTGTGTGACTAACAGGGAAGTTATATGTATGAGCACGTAGTGCCGTCATGTGCATTTATCACTGAGGGAGAGTCTGGATGTAAACTAGGGACAGTCTTTGTCTGCATGAGACAAATTTTGCCTGGCAAAATATGAAGTGTTTTCAGTCATTCTGACTGCAGGGTGTGGTGTGGGGTCCCTGCTTGACGCGTTCCCTTCCTGACACTTTAAGGGTGGAAGAGCAGCTAATGCAACAAGCTGCTCCTCCCTCCTGCTCTTGCCTTACTGGGGCTCCGAGGTCAAGCACAGCCCTTGGAAAACAAACCTCAAGGCGAACCTTGCACATCCTTTCTGTTGTTACAAAAAGCATCAGAAGGCAAAGGAAATACCCACCTAGAAATATCACTGATATTAGACACTCTAATAATTTGTGTGCATTTGGACAAACATTCCTATTAGATTGTTGTGTAAATGGCTTGCAGATTTCTTTTATCTGTGGTCTAGACAAATGTTTGCCCATCAGAACCTGATGGTTTCTTTTGAATGATGGATCTGGCTGACCTGCATGGCCTCCAGGTTTCATATTGCAGCTTGCAAAATGCAGATTCACAGCTTAAGGAACAGTTTCTTCTTCCAACTCTCAGTACCAAAATAACTGACATTGCCAAGTCATTCCTAAACTAAAGCTAACCTTTGGGCTAAATTTTCCCAGACAGATAGTTACAATACTTTAATTCCTAACTGCAAGTTAAGATATGTTTGCACTGGCTGCTCCAGGCAAGCAAGAGCTCACTCTGTCCTTGCTTGGAGCTGGAAAAAAGCCATATGACCACGTTTAACACAGTGCTGAGCTTGAGCTAATATACTCAGTCTCACAGCTGCCTCTGATGCGAACACTGTCACATGGTTGTTTTTCAGCTTGGAGAACAAGCAGAGCAAGCTCACATCTGCCTAGAACATAACATGTATCCAGTTACTTGAGATTCACATCCAAGCCTCCTCCTGATTTTTTAGATGGAGCCCTTCCTTCCCCTTGGCAGCCTGACCGTCCGCATCTCTGATGCAGTCCTCTCTCCCTTGCTGTGCCCTCCATATTAGCTCTCCAAGTGCCTTGTCTTTTCCTACTAGCCTGTCTTCAGATTCCTGCTCTTGTTTGGCAAAGGAAAGGTGTCTTCCGACTCTTTTGAAGATAATTGAATGAAAAAGAAGAAATATTGACTTATTTTGGAGATCTGCACAATATTATTTTGTTTCATTCAGCTTTTCTCCCTGTTGCATTGTATTTCTTCTAAGCAAAAATGTTTGATTACAAGACCAATTCCATATCTAGGATCCCAAACCTGACTACCCTGTGGCCAGTTACCAGTAACACTGGAAACATTTGGTTTCCTTTGATTAGCAGTGTGACGTGTTTGTGCTCTTTAGGATAACTTTGCCGAATTCACCCCTTCTCTGCCACCCAACCATCTGTTTCACGCAACAGTTTGGACACAGCAGGCTGGTGCAGCAGCCGTGGGGAATGCCCAGAGTCGGCAGCAGTTGTGCCAGCCCCAGGGACTTGGGGCAGTGGGGAAAGGCACTGGCAGTCTGTCACGTGTGCGCATGCGGGGGTGAATGTGTCCCAGCCCAACCAGCAACTGCAAGGAGACTTTCACACGGAGGCTTCTGGCTCTTCTGCGGGCGAATGAGGCTTTGTACAACTCGATGGTTCCCAAGCTGTGGTTTGAGGAGCCCTTCCACGCAGCCTGCACAGCTGCTTCTATCACAGGGGCAGGGAGTCTCTGCCAGTTTAAAGGCACTTCTTCCAGTTACATCTGAGCCTGAACATTGCTTAGATTTTTCAGAGTATTTTAAAAGGCTTGTTTTTAGTGCAAGATGCTCCAAAATGCTGGCAAAATTAAAAGCCACAAAGAGGACAGAATACACTAAAATCTCTCACTGGAAATGTTATGTCCTATATGCAGAAAAGAAAACAGCTGTAGAAATCAGAGGCTGAGATGTGTGAAAGACCATAATCAGCACACACCAAATTCAATTAGTCTCATTATTTTTAACGCTATCCCCGTGTGTTGTATTTTTCAAAGCATGGTATATGCTACAGGGAGGTATTCCAAAGGATCTGGTACAAAGAAAGAAGACATTTATGTTAATATCTTACACTATATGTAGATATATATTAATTTTTATGTATGCATGCATAAACACACATATATGCATTCACACACATCTGCATACATGTATAGTCCACTTAGAGAATCTCTGATGTAGTTGCATGATATTACCAGCTGCAGGAAGGCAGAGACTTTCTCTTTGCTTTCCAGGACTGTCACTTCTTAGCAGGTTACCATCAATAATAGTTCCATGGGGTGGAAAAAAAGTGTCCTTACAGGTTACTGAGACCAGTTTGTAGTCATTGTGGTGATTTAAATAATCTCCACGTACTTTAAGAAAAGTGATCTTGAGCGTTTGTGTTTTTCCTCACTTTCTATACCTTCAACCTGGGAGAGTTGGCTTCTTAGTGAGATTAAAATGCAATATAATATTCAGAATCTGCTGGTTTCTCTACAATTTTGATTCAAAGCATATTTGTAAAAGGTCATACAGCAACTGTGCTTTTAAGTTTTCTAGACACTAAAAGTCTAATTCAAAACACAGTGAAGTCAATTGGACTCTTTCCACTGACTTCAATGGGTTTGGGATCAAGCTCTAATTTACATAAAAAGAAGTACTTTCTTATGCCCCAGAGCATTACATAACTTGAGAAGCACTTTCTGGGGAAGGGTGTGCTCACCTTCCCCCGATTTGTCAGGTGTTAGCTCTTACCAGCAGCAGATCTGATGGCTCAATCACATATTGCTGTGTTGGAAACCCTATTTCCAATAATTTTTTTCAAGTCTTAAGCTTGGTAGCATTATGGCAGCTAAAGTTCTTTTCCAAAACACAGCTAAAACCTACACACCCATGTCTTCAGGAAAAGGTGTTCTTCATATCAGAAACTTAATGTGTAATATGTATTTTTATATATGTGTATCATGCATATGCACATACTTATTCTACTTTTCTCTGTCTATGCATAACATTATTCATATTTAGTTCTAGTTCTGCAGGAATGTGAAATGCTGTGCAGCAAACAACATACTGCATGCCCTGGCCAGAAAAAATGTGGTCAGGCTCCTGCTTACAGATACTGCATCAATACTAACATCCTTGCAGGTTACTGAGAGTAAAACAGAACAATAATTGCGTTGACAGAGTAATGTAATGTTATAACATCACTGCTACTGTGACTTAATTCGGGAATTAGTCTAACAGTTCATGTTGTGCCATATTCTGGGTAATGCAAATGAATGCACTGCTTTTTTTGTTTGTATTCTCTACTACCTTCAGGAATGATTTGCTGTTGAAAGTGTGTGTTCCTAAGCAAGGCTTCAGTAAGAAAGACATACTAAAAGGCCCATTCCGTTAAGAGGACAATTTCATTATAGCTTCAGCTACTCAGTTGAAATACATCCTTTTAACTACATCTACGAAGAACAGGGTTAAGAACAGGTATGTGGCTGTCAGATTCCTTCTATAACAATTGGCCCATTACATATCAAAGCTGAAGTTTCACCTCACATTTTGTCCTACTCAGACATAAACCAAACCCACCATTTTAACTTAATATAATCTATTAGATATTACAGATTTTCATACTTGGACAAGTTTAAGAGAAAAGCTGTGTTGTCAGCGGGTTTGAGGCATAAATCTAGGAGATTCTTGGATCCCTTCTCTCCCCAGTGCTCTGATGTTTCAAAAATCTCAATTATATGCTGGAGTACACTGCAGCAGATATTGCCACATAGTGCCAAGAGCTGAAGTTCATCCTTAGCCCTGGCAATGCTTTCTTTCATCGTGTGGCTTAACACACAGGTTGTATGGCTTTTCACATGCAGCACTGAAAAGCAATATCAAAACATCCATGCAGAGTATCAGTGGAGATGTTTACATCTAATCTTAGAAGCCATCCTATGCCAGTTGTATTAAACACCAAGTTTGGGGGGTTTCTAATACAACACAAATGACAAAAACTCTATGAGAGATCAGATCTCAGCAAGGAGCGATTCAGTCTCCTGGGCATAAAAAGTGCTCACTAATGTAACCGTACATCATCTGTGACAGCTCTACGTGTCTGCTAAAAGAAGGGCATTAGAAATATGATGTGGTAGAAATGTAATCTATGATACGATGGAGGAAATAAGAAGTGAAGTCTTTATTAACCGTCCTTCCCTTGAGTCTGCCTACAACAAGTTTCTGCAGCGTGTCGGCCAAGCAGCCTCCTCGAGAAGGCTGGTCTGCTGCCTCTCATGTGTATTCCTTCCCATGCTAGCCAGAAGGCTTCATTCCTTTCGCAGCAATTATTTTTAAAGTTTTATCAGTTATTGACCACAGCAGGCTATTCATATGCATATGTAGTGTCTGAGATATGTGTTTCAAAATATGGCCTTAGGCACTTTGCAGACGCTTTCAGACTTGTAAAATAGAGAATTTCCTCATCTATCAACAACTCTCACAAGCTCTCCATCCTCATACCTTTAGGGAGCTTTTCCTGTAACAGCTTGAGTGTTTGAATGCATGCAAAACTGCTACTAGGGCATGGGACACAAGGAAAACAAACTGCTATACCTGTAACGACTTTGAGCGCCGATTTACATCAGCCAGATTGAACATGGATGACATAACTGCTCCTAGAAGTCAATGGCCATGTGTGTAGAGTGAAACAAACCATTACTTGGCATCAGTCAACAAAATAGAATTTCCTTAATACCCTGTTTTCTTCATATTTTCAACTTCAATGGGAAAAGTCCATAGCAGTATAACAGGAAAAGAAAAGATGCCACACAACCTCTGGTGAAGTACCTTCTCAGGTAAGCTCTTTATGGAGTTAACTGGCTAAAACAGCATTATTTGATACTGTAAATCTTCACTTTGCAGATTGTCATTAGTAACGTCTGCCTCTGCAGAGAGCTGGCCTGATGTCCCCCAGCAGCTGCATTACGTTACCCTTATCAAAGTGTTGAGGTTCTGCAAGAACAGAGCAAAATCAGGAGGCAGGCACTGCCTGTTCACAGAATTCAAAGCACGAATCTTTCATGCAGAGCCTTGAAGCAAGATATTTTCTTAGAGCCACAGCTCTACGAATGAATAGTCACTGTCTTCCAGAAAAAGCCAAAGGTTTCCTTGCTAGGTTGTGGCAAACTACATTCAGTCTTAACTCTTACTAAAGATCATATTTTTGTATCTGTTTTCTTACACTGTTGTAGTTTGATAAAATCAAGTTTGGTGGAGCCTGGATGGTTTTAAGAGGTTGTCATATTGAAAGGGGAATCCAGGGAAATCAGTCCGTCTCACTTTTTTTCTTTAAATTTCCTATGCTTTTCCCATGGACTCCCGGGTACCTGTAGAAGTTATATAAGGGAGATTAGCAGTATCCCTCATGGGCCTGCCCTGCTTCAGTGATGTCTCAAGCACTTAAACCTATTATAAAAGTACAGTGTGCTGTGAATAACGCATTGGACTCCCCGCTGTAAGTGAATTTTAACCTATATCATAAGATACTTAAAGTGATGTCTTTTAATGCATATCATTTCAAAAGTTTTGGTCAATTCCCTACAGCAAAATGGTAATGAATGTAATACATGGAAGTTTAATGTGCCGAGCAAATAAAGGCCGGGCAAGCTTCCAAGCATGTACATTTGTATAGAGACAGGGTCAAAAAATTTCTACGTGGATACAATAGGAGGCAGCAAAGATAACACCTGGGTATCTGAACTGTCTGACAGAATCCTGTCTGATCCCACTAACACGAACTATGTTTGCTGTAGCTTTTTCTCCTGAGAGGGCCCATCAAAGCACACCATGCCTATCTTAAACAAAAGTTATTTTTACTCTTCACTAAAGGCTACTGCAGCAGTTGTCAAAATCTTTCCTGCCAAAATCCCTTTCACACACACATGCACTCATGCAGACAGAAATCTGTGCATGGGGCTGATAGCTGGGGCTGAAGTCAACTTGAGTGCTAGTGTAGCACCCTGCGCCAGAACGCAAGGTAGGCACATTAATACCCTCCCCTGACGTGAACTAGTCTTGCCATATTGTTCCTGGCATGCCCCATTCTCCAGGGGGAATCACCCATCTCACACACAAACACCCTTTTCCCAAGCGTTTGCGAACAAACGTGGTGTTATCATAGTCCTGGAGACAATCAGCAGTGAAGAAGGAAACTCTCTGGGAACATCAGAAGAGAGTAAACAGCATGCCCCAAGATGTCAATTTTTCTGCAAATCGGTGTCATTTGTAGTGGAACATGAGACATATTAACAAATACGTTAAATAGAGAAAGCCTTATGCTTCTTTAGAAGTGCCCTTTTGTTGCATTTGATTCGTTGTTCTGGTTTAAAAAATGTTCTCTTCTTCAGAAAATCAAGGGCTACCACACATGTATGTGGTATCTGGCAGAATTTTGTTTCACCTTAGCAATATGAAATACGTTAGTGAGAATGGAGAAAGAAATTGGAAAAAGAAATAGCCCAAAAGCAGTATATTTAACCTACGGCTGAAGTGGGCTGTCTCTTCCTTCTGATAAATTCTTAATGACAGACAGATTTGTGGGCAAGTTTACCTTTGGAAGCTCAAGAAATTCCCTTGACATGACAGAACTGATCTTCTCTTGCAAATACGCTTCCTAATTCTCCTCCTCCAGGGACAAGCTAAACATAATCTTTGTTCCAAAATATTCCTTTTTTTTTTCAGAATCACACAACATCCATGGGCTTTAAGATCCCATTAAACCAAATTATTCAAAATGGAAAATCCTCAAAGAACCAGTTGTAAGGTTTTGCCAAAGGGAGTTTTGGGGGATGTGAAGGGAGAGGGAATAAAAAAGATATTTTTCAGCAAGCACATTCCACAAGGGCACAACAGACCTTCAAATGTATAAACAACTTATTCAAAGGGAAGCATTTCAAATTTCTGGATAATCTTCACCATACTATTACACCGTGTGGCAATATTAATTGATCAGATTAGACTATTTCAAAGTTTAGAAGCATTAATTACTGGTTTCATTTTATAAACAAAGAGATTGGATCTCAACGTGTTCATTCCAAGTGGGTTGGAAAGGAGATTTTGCATATAAATGTACTTTGCAATTCTAATAGCCTGGTTTTAAAATGAACACTGTTTTTGCTCATTTGCATACGGTGTTTTCATGTTGTGCACATCAAGGAAGTTTCAACATCCAGGAATAACCCTTGTCAAAATACCCTGAAAGACATTTTGGATTGCTTTCATTAATGAAAACAGACCCTATCCAGTGCTCTGCATACATCCATGCAGATTAACCTTAGAATCACTGACACATTTTTGAACCCTGAAAATGGCAACAAAAGAATAAAGTCATTAAGGTTATTTTAACTTAGCCCATTACACGATAAGAATTTTGATCAATGGGTACCCGAAGCACGACAGTATGGTCAGGCATGGGTAGGCACCGCGTCAGCATTTCACCTGTCAGTGACTAGCACCCACAATCATTCTCAGCCACAAACAAATCCCACTAAGGAGAAAAGTAATATACAGCAAACCCCTTTTCTAAAATGAAGACTGAAAAACTGTTTGAAGAAGCTAAGCTAGAGCCTCACCTCACAGATGGACATAGTTGAAGAAAAATTCGCTACACTGTGCCAGCGCAGAAAGCTATCAGAAGACCAGAAGTTGAATGTTTGGCCCAAATATTATCCTCATGAATCAAGAAATCTAGAATCTGACAAAAGGTAAGGATGCAGTGGCAGCTCTGGGGTGGCCTGGTGAACGCTACATATCTGGCCTACTTACTCCATCCCAGCAACGTTCATGCACAGGGTAGGCATTGCTTTCTGACAGCTGACCAACAGCCTTGCAAAATGCCTTCCTGAAAGAAAAGAAGGCTGCAAGACGAGTTGTCTGTAGGAAATGCATCGAAAAACTTCTGCACGTCAGACTGCTGGACAGCCAAGCGGCCTTCCTCGAGGGAAGGTTCCATGGCCAGAAAATCTAAGTAGAGGCAAATAGGTAAAAGTCTCCCTGTTAAAACAGAGAATTTAACTTTTCTGAGGGGGAGAGAGAATGGCTGCTTATGCTGTGTCCCCTTCCAGCTATTCTGAAATTTTCAAGACCAGTGGCTCCCAGCCCAGCGTGTCGTTTTGTGAAACCCATTCCCACATGCACTGCTTCGTCTTTCGTAGAGAGACCGTGGCTACCTTTCCATCCAATAAATGTATGTTATAGCAGACTTGGCTATTGCAACTTGCTGATCTCTATTCTAAGCCTATCCGTTTGGGCAGATTCATCTCAGTTTTTATGCATGAGAAAGCTGTTTAATCCTAGGTACTCATCTCAACTCTGAAGGATAGCAAATGGCCTTGCCAAAAGAAGGTATAGCCTTTCTGCAATAGCTTTCTAATGCAGAAACAGAGAGTCATCTTCCCCTCCAGTATCTGCTGTTTGACTTTGATTTAAAAAGGAGTTTAAGGAACTAATATAAGTTAGGCACCTTATTTCAGGGTGGCAAAAGTTAGCATAGGGGAATCCTACCTTCTCTTATCAATAACCCTACTGTTAGTAAAACAGTAATCTTTCCCATTTCTTGAAGGTATCATAATACTGAATACACAAACCAAATTTTGATGGATGGTCTGACAGTGACAAGACTGGGTAACAATCAGGGATAAGTAGTGATAATTGCAAAAGAGCAATGAAAATTACAGTGGACTGAGTTAAGATCATCTGAGTTTGATATCACAGTTGTGGCTCTTAATAGGCAGATATTATTCTAAGCTTTTACTTGAAGTCTTCTTCTCCGTTTCTTTTCCTTGGAATTAGTACCATTTTTTTAAATTTATTTATTTTTTTTTTAATACTGGTCATCAAGGCCAGTACTTTTAAAGTGGGGAGGAGCAGTAGGAGGAGACGCTCATCTCCGCGGTCATTTCCAAACATTGAATGTCACATCTGAAGAAGCACTGTAGTGCCTCCAGACTGCTGATTTGGAGTGCTGTTTAGCGTATTTCCAGTCTGAGGCTTAGATTTGAAGGTAGGGGACACTGGCAATTTCAGGTCTCTCCCTGCTGTGCTTAGCAATCATTGCAGTGGGCCAGATGCTTGTCAGTGCCTGCATATAAAATGCCGAGAGGTCTGGGAACGTGCCACAGATTCATTTAAGTGTATTGAGATACTGCCTCAACTTTTTATTACTTCTTTAGTTAGAAAGCGATGAGACTCCTCTGGGCTTGCCCATGGCAGCAAGATCTAAACTTATGTAGATAGACTGGGTGATTTGAAATGTGAAGGGCCTCCGCTTCTCACAGATGCTGTTACAATTACAGCACCATAGTAATTGAAGTTGTTGTGAGTGATTGGAAGGCAGGAGAGGAATTCATTTTCTTTTCTTAAAATCGTTTCTATCCCCGTGTCTGCAATAGCAGTAATTAGATAGCATTTGCTGGACACTGTTTGCTGGGTAGATACTCAAAGAGGATAACATCCGCAAATGCAATTTAGTAAATTATTAAACCAGTGTGAGATTAGTACTTGAAGCCGCAGGAAAATGGAAATGTAAAGGCCTGATCTAACGGTGGCTGCATATTATCACAGAAGACATGGTAACGCTATTAGTGTTATTCGCCAGTATAAACAAAGCAGAGAAGGTGTATCATAACCCAATAGGGCATATAGTTACACCTACAGGAAAAGAGCTTGCAACATGCCTTGTTCACAGTGAGCTAACTATAACCTCTGTGATTTACTTAAGGAAATGTCACCTGTTTCCTGTATTTATGCAAACAAGGATCTGGGCTAGAGAAAGTCTTGTCTTCGCTTATGTTGTTGCCCCCAAAGTTTTTCTTAGGTTGATATTCATCTTCGGCATGACTGCATGCCGTAATATTAGTGCAATGGTAATTTGCACAAAATGGCTATATGGTACAAAAGAAAATAGTGGGATGGCTATATAATAGACTGATTTCACAGATTCCAATAACTTTAGCGGTGCTACAGCAATCCCAGTTATTCTATACAGGATCAAAGTGGTCCTTTGGTCTTTTTAGTATTGAGATCACAGGCAGCGAATAATCTAAAAATCCTCTCTTTGGCGCTAGCTTGTTTTCCACTGGAATCAGAGGACTTGCTTCCTGATTACTCAGCCTGTCTAAGTTGGGAGAAACGGTGAGTAGCGGGAAGGAGCGGAGAGGCTAATCCTCGCTTGGGACGAGCAGCTTCCCATCAGGGCAGCGAGCACAGGCGTTTTACAGAGGCACACAGAGGGGCTCCCTCTCAAAGCCTCTCAGTGCCTCCTGGCAAGGAACCCAGCCACACTAAAGGCTGCTTTTCCCACAGCTTTTATCTCTCTCTTCTTCCCTTTTTCCCTCGGTGGACGTTCTCGGGTGTCCCATAACAGCGGAGCTCGTGGCACTGCTTTTCCCCCGGGAGGCTGCTTCTTTCTTGCTTGTCTATTGACAGTGTGGAGTTTTGAGACCCGCTCCCCCATGCTGAGTCAGTTGCAAACGTCCACCCGATGGAAAGAGGGGCAGGCAAAGCCATGCGTGTAGAGACGATCACAGTAACGTTTTCCTTGCCCCAAAGAGGCAGAATGAGGATATTTCGGAAACAGTCGGGTCAGCAGCCCGCTGGCAGCCCAAAGGCACCACGCAAGCGGGAAAGGGAAGCTGGATCCACGCCGGAGCAGGGCTGTGAGGAAGGGGCCGGGAGGCCAGAGCTGCAGGAGGGCAGGGGCAACCGCAGAGTGGGCTCAGCAGAGGGGTCGAACTGAGGGACTGAAGAGGGGTCTGGGAGCAAAAAGTGAGGGGAAGAAAGGGGAGATGAGTGGAGAGGACGAGACGAACTGGAGGAGGTAAGAGGCAAAGCTCAGGAAGAAATGCAGAGTGAGAGGTGGTGGAACGGGGAGTACTTGCAGGCGAGGGAGGATTTGAAAGGGAAATAAGAAAAAGTGAGGAAGAACCTGGAAGTAGTTTACAGAAGTAAACATTTTGGGGAATAAAAACAAAAAGGTTTCGTGTTTTCTCAAAAGAATAGTTTTGCTCCTTGCATCACATGCATGAGAAGGCTGTGTTACATTATGCTGCATTAAAAGAAAGATGAGGGAAAAGGATCAACAGAGAATTAACAAGCGGAGGGCCGAGCCTAAAGGCATCAGAATGAACGTTCGTGATCTCGGATCCCCCAAGGCAGATGTGGGGGCTGTTCCCAGCCTGCAGAGAGCGACCCACGATGGCCCTGGGCAGGCCCGTGGTCACGCAGGCTGCAAACAGGAGGCAGAAGGCAGGTCCCGCTCCTGGCCCTTGCTCGTCCATCAGCCTCGTGCTGACGACCTTGGAGGCCACGAGGACGCAGGCACCTTCATCAGGCGCCTTCTTAGCTTTTCCAAACACTGCGGCACATGCCAAAATTGTGACAAGCGTAACTTCATCCTCAAAATGACCCATCCTTTTCCAGATGGACGGGGAATAAGCTAATTTGCAAGGGGGAAGAATATGCTTTCCAGCTCCCTGAGCTGACAACGAGCCTTGGCAACACCAGCAATGAACACAAGGCAGGGGATGCTCCGAAATCGCAGCGCAGCCTCCCGTCCGCAGACCAAATCAGTGTGTTCAACAGCAGCTGACAGCTCAGCCCATGGCGTCTGAGCCCCAAAATATGCAACACCTCCCTCCCTCCCGGTGACTCGTGCTGCAGGTGGAAGGTGACACGTTACCCACAGCATCTTTCCTTGGGAGATTTCTGTTAAAGGTACAGGTGGTGAGAGCAGTAACGGGCATCCCTTGCTTATTTCAAAATAATGCATTGGGAACTTTTTTATCTTCCTTTTTTATTTTACTTCAAATGAGCATTTGTTTGGCAGCGCAGTACAGCGAGGGAATCAGAGCGCCTGCGGCCGCTCAGGTGCTCACGTGAGCACCAAGCGCAGTGCGTTGCCGTGTGAGTCAATGAATAATTCAGAACATTATGCTACAATGAAAATTCACCGCGTTTTTTTATGCATCTCAAAAAAGTACAATTCTCCTCAAAAAGAGAGGAGAAATTCAGTGCCCCTGAATTACAGGGGGGCGCTGAAACCGAGCGCCCACCAGGCCGAGCGCAGGCAGATGCCAGAAACGCTGAGCACGTTTCGAGCTGCCCCTGGGGCAGAGGCCGAGTGTAGAGGAGCTGAGCTGTAATGTAAGAGCAGACTCTTCTCTTTCATGCTATATGTCAGATTGCTTTAGAGTTCCCATTCTCCTGCTTTATAAACAAAAATGTCTCTCCTTGCTGTCACTTTTTTTTTTTGAATAATTTTGTTTTTGTTTTTAAAGAAAAAAAAAGAAGAAAACAAGAATAACCAGTTTTCCTATTCCTTGGCATCTGTGTTTAACTCAGCATATAGCACACTTAATATGCTTTGATAAGGGGTATAGAATGAAAACATACAAGCAGTGTTTTAAAAAATTAATAATAAAGTCCGGCCTTTCAGAGATGCATGCGAGTACTATAAAGGAGCAGGACCCTGAAGCAGCCAAATTTCAACCCCCTACCCAGATGAGTAGTGGTGTGTCAGCCCAGTGCACTGCCTCGCCTGCTCCTTCTGTGTCACTCCCTCTTGAAGAAATCTCTGAACTCATCACAGTTGCAAGGCAAAAAAGTTTCCTCAGCATTCACAAACCTAAGCTCAGCAGGATATATGGAAATCTCAGCAGTGTAATTCGGAGCTAAAAGGCTAAGATTGCTATCTTGCTCAACTGGTTTTTTTCATTTACAGCAGGGACAGAGTAATTTTTGCTGGCAATTCAGAAGTATACCTTGCCTTGGGTTTGGTTTCCTGGTGGGGCAAAGTGGGGCTTCCATAAAAATGCTACCAAAATGCAAACTGAATCTATCATCTCTGCATTTCAAAGAATTTTTTTTTTCACTACAAGCATGAATGTAAATAAAATCATCCCAAATGCTATTTATCTAATGTTTTCCAAACTTCAATGTGCAGAGTGTTTGGCGTCCTTAGTAAAGAGCAACAGCCACGTCCCTTGCAGCTCTCACATTTTGTCCTTTGATACCAGCTTTCTCATGTTGACGTAAGCCTTTCCCTTCTCCTTTTCCAGGTGCAGCCCAAAGGGAGGCAGCAGCGCCCGTGTCCTTCCCGCCCGGGAAGCCCCGGACGGTGACCGCGCACAGGCCACGTGGGAAGCTGCTTCGGCAGCCGCGGGCGTAGGGCAAGGGGGACGAATTTCGAAGGGTAAACCCGTCACTTGTTTGGTGCGCGGCATTATCTCACACCTCCTCCTCGTCCTGCGCAGCAGCTCGGTCCCCGCGCCACGAGGTGCTCATTAGGGACAGCAGTTACTTCCAGATGTGACGGCAGGTGGAAACCTGTTTCACAGGCTGCCCGGGAAGCGAGGGCGGGCAGCAGAGCTGTGTAATTACAGTGACCCAACACACACCCATTAACGCACTACTACAAGGGTGCAAATTTAGCTTTCATTTGCTCAAATTAAATCTGTTTATAGAATAAATTGCCCACAAAGAAATACAATAGTTACTCTGTTTTACATCTTTTATGTGTTAATTATTTAACATTGCAGCAATTATTACAGTTCACTGCTGTCAAAACAGTGGATACAAAAATAGCCCTTGGGCACCCCCTTTTTATAGGCTCTATGCTGGAAAAAGCAACGCTGCCAAAATTCACACTTCTTACCAATGGTGTACTTGCATCTTCCTGCTTGGTGTTTGCGTGGGAAGTGTAGCCTCGCTGGCATTGCAGTGCAGCGCACGTGGGAAACCTCCGAGCAAGCCACTATTTGCTGGTCAAGGGTTTGTCGGGAGCAGAGACGGAGGAGGAAGAGTAACATTTAACTAAACGTCCGACTATGAGTGCAGATAGGGACTGTAGAATGCTTAAATTAGTGTTTCTGGTGAAACAAGCTAGTAAAACAAGTTCTTGGAATTATCCCACATCAAGTCCTCAGTTTTAGCAATTAGTGTACAATAGGAAGGGAGAGATTAGGACAGGGAGGAAAGAAGCTCTGCTGAAATGACCACAGAAACAGTCACTGTTGGAGCTGGGGGAACCAAAGCAGTCCTGGTGCCGGAGTAAAAGTGCTCAGCAAATGCCGTGATGTTGTGCTTGTGCACGTCCTGGCAGAGAGGTGCAACTCCATAACAGCAGCGCCAAGTTGAGAGATAAGTTTCAAAATAAGCTAATGCAAGAGATGACTAAACAAGACATTTCCTCAGCATTCATAATGGCAAAATTATGAAAGGTCTTCAAGCTGGAAAAATATATAATTTACTTTGGAGGTCCATCCTGTCACTCAAGGTGTCTAGGAGGACTGCTAAAAAAACTCACTAGAGAGCAGGCTGCAAAGTACCGGGAAAAAAAACATATATATATTGGAATCAAATGAACTTGAGCTGACATTGTAATCGATAATGAAATAAAGCTACAGAATGCAACTTTATATTTAATATGTGGACTGTGTGCTTCTTTGGTAGTGCCTTCAGTTCAGCTGGTGTGCAAAATTTTGTTTTGAATACCTTCTTTTCAAAGGCAACAGCAAACTGGAGACATTCTAGAGAGCACCAGGGCTCTCTAAAGAGAATCCAAACCCAAGAAGATGGAGTGGAAACACACTAATTGCTTCCATACTCCTGTAAGGATGTTAGCAAGGAAACTGGGGCTGGGACACTAGCTGTCAGCAAGAAGAAAACTAATGGGATTTAGTTTAGATATGGAGAAAATTACGAAAACAAGAGTTATGCAATGGAGCAAGTTGCTGAGGGAGGCGGCAGAACTGCTTTCTGTGCATATATTCAAGGTTATACATGACACCCATCAGTTAAGATAGGTTTAAGAATAACTAAATGAATCCTTCTGTAGAGGCGAGGACTGGGTGACCCACTCCAGATCTGCTGCCTACAAAAAGGATCCTATGTGCTATTTCGACAGAATTAATGACCTGCTTACTTGGTCGCATAGGAAATATTAAAATTCATGGTGTCTCTGACATTCGCAAGACGGAGAGGAACACAGTCTTCTCAAAAATACTATTAACCTGCCCAGGTGTCTGGAGTAAAAAGAGTGGCTGCAATATAATTTGGGAAAGAGAGCAAGTAAACACAGAAAATACTAAAGGGGAGAGCGGGGGGATTGCATGACGTGTCATTCATCTTGAGAGGTCATCTGTCATCAAGGAGCTTGCAGCGCAAGACTGATCTTGTCACCTGCAATGGAAAATTATTTCCACCTTTATTGAAAATACCTCATTTGGCCAAACAGGGGCAGAAAAACAAGCAGCAGCAGCAGCAGCACAGAGCTGTTTTATATGCAGCTATGCAATTTCTGGCCCCTTCTGGCCCATCTTAGACTTTTCTGCCCCTGAGGCAATGCTCCAAAATGTTATCACTCATTTTTGCCTGAAAAGTTAGCCAATATCTGGGGCCTCACAGGCTGTTTCTCTTAAGAGGAGATGGGGGTCAGTTCCTTCTTTGACACAGCCTTGTTTATTTACAAGGAAAATAGCAATTCCTGACTTCCTGGCCATGGGGGGGCTCAAGTAAGAGGAGGCGTTTTCCTCCTCAAAATCCCAAGGCTGTCGTTCTGGTTCAGCTTTCATCCTGCCTTTGGGCAGCACTTTTCCACCTATTCATTTACTGCTAAACCAAGGGTCATCCCATTGTTCCCTTGCTTCATCTCGGGGTTGTTCAACTCTTCCCCCATTTAATCCCAGGGGTAGGTGTCTGGCAGCACCTCTCAGGCCCAGTGGTCACACAGGGATCAAGTGTTTGCTTCCCAGCAAGTTTTTGCAAGTGTAAAATTTGGGCAAGTAGAAACAGCTAAGGCTTCAGGTGCCGTCCTGCTCTCAGCGCCGCATGAAACGCAAGCTCTCCTCAGGAACAGGAGAATGAAGCAGTACTGGGTGATAAAAGCATGGTTCAAACCATGACCTCTGCCAAATCTGGAAATGTAACTTGTGGGGCACAGCAGTGTTTTCACCTGCCTACAGTAAGGTGCAGAAATGGCCTGCCAGCATGAGCTCTGGTTCCTATATCAGATCAACAGGCTCCCTCTTGGTATTCGGTTTGAAAGATTGTGTGTTCTGCGTTAGCCTCGGGACAGGAGGATCCGTGATGCAATTGCTGAGGAGAAGTGCACGTTCCTCGGTGTTTACCTGCCTTGATGGCAGCTTGTTTGCCACGCCACATAACACCTCCTTAGGGATATTTTCAGCGAATCAAGGGACTGAAGATCTTGCATCCTACCGTCATGCTCCAAAGCACGTTATTATATTCCACTTTTGCTGGCAGTTCTTTGGAAAACATGTACTCCAGAAGTGCATAAAGGTGTTTATGCTTGCCAAAAATGCATGTATATACACGCATGCTCAGAGAGCAACGCAATGCATGCTCAAGTTGCAATAGCAATGCAAACAAATAGCTTCCTACACATTTTTGCCACAAAGACTGTGTCTCTACCATCATCTCAGCACACATCCTATTTTAAGTCATACTTCTTCTGGAAGAATTTCTTAAGCATATTTCTTGGCCCCTTCTATCAACTTGACAATGCTTATATAGCTATGCTGCTTATATAGCAAGAACTAACAACATTGGAAAGTTGGAAATTTTACAGATAAGGCTTGGCTCAAACAGATCTACGTGCCCTGCATTTCCACAGGACGGGCTCAAAATCATGTCCAGCCTCATCACTCTACTTCAAGCGCACACTGTTTGAACGCTGCAATCGTGTTCTATAGGATTTGTGTAAGTGTACTCAGACACATGGCCTCCGGCACTTCCATCACACGCCAGATTGCATTTACGCGGCCTGCAGGCCTGGCCAAAGCCCACGCGCAGAGCAGACACAGCACATGGGCCGCCGCGGGCTCCCCAGGACGCTCATTCGGTGCTAGCCTGGTGGAAAGATGTCAGCGAGCTCTGCGAAACAGCACCTCTCCCTGCGGGCACCCAGGCCGCGGGGCAGTGGGAAGGCCTGGCTGCTGGAGCCCTGTGTTGTCACGCTCCTGCTGCTGGTTCCAGGACTGGCTCTCTGTGTTGTAAAAGCAGCCTGATGGCACTGAACGCCACAGTGTGATCAGCCTTGCTACACCAAAGGGCTTTCGGCCCCCAAAGTGGTGCTTTTGGTGCATCTCTTGCACTAAATTCCACGTCGAGCTCCAGGAGTGCTCCAGGTGGCAATATCTGAGGTGGCATCTTGGGTGAGGTCCCAAAGAAGACTGTGGAGGACTGCGAGCCATGAAACACTGCGAGGGGCCCCTGCGAGCCCCCGCTCCTGGTGCTGGAGCTCTCCGGCGTTCCGACTCCGGGATCTGCTACCTCGATACCAGACTCAAGATGCCCAAGAAAGATTAGCCCAGAGATTATTTTCTAATAATGACCCCATTTCCTTCGTAATCGGTACGCCAATCATAGAGAAATCATATTTCTCTGCCACTCAGATCATTTTCCTCCACTTTGGAGTGTATCTACCAGATAATCCTACAGTATTAACATACTGCTGAGAGAATTTTTTTTGAAGTTAAATAACATTATTTCTATCTTGATGTCTCAGAGAGATCTATTATCTCGGACTTCTGGCTCTCTTTAAAAAATATCTTGGCTTTGATTTTTTTCTGCCAGTGTCCATCTGGTGTTCTTCTCTGCATCTAAACCTCATCCTAAAAGTCATTCCGTCTTTTCCCATCCTCTTCCATTGAATCCCCAAAACCTCATTTTCCTCCCTCAGCATGAAGAAACCCACCATACGGTTCGGATATCCTATCCAAATGCGATAGGATATGCCACAGGGTCCCCATTCAAACCCTGTGCAACCATCAAAATCTTTTCTGCATTCATAACGAAAACTGCAGCCGCCAGAAGGACCAGCTGGATACAAACCCAGTGGCAGCACCTTGACCAGCCGCACTCCCGGCAGCCGGAACGGCCCTCGGGACACCCCGCACTCCTGCCTACCGCAGCCCCAACGCACATCTAAATTAAGGCACCGGAGCAGCGTCTCCATCGTGCCCGGATTCTTGCCGAGGAACGCGGTGAGCGGACGGGCAGGAGCCGAGTCCGCGGCGGTGCCGGGTGTGCCGTGGCACCGGCACCCGCGCAGGGCTGCGAGTCTGAGCGCTGTAGCTGCGCTGCTGCCCGCAACAGAGCTGGATTGCAATAAAGACTTTCCTAAGTGCGAGAAAAAGGGATAGAAACCATTACGCTTTCTTGCTTTATCTTTTTTTTCTGCATAGAATCTTTTGTAATATGGGGGGAGAGGGGGTAATATGTGGGGGGGAGGGTAAAAAATGTATCCTCCCTGGTGTATTAACTCTCTTGTGGTCTGAACGAGACAAAGCGCCAAAGCCAAATTTCAGTGCCTTTCCTTCTGCAATGTAATGACCACGCAGCTCCCTTTCGCCATGTCCTTTTCCATGTGGAAACCGCAGGTCTCTTTCCAGTAGGAAGTGGTGTCATTAGGCTAATGCTGTCTTACTACCACATGCCTCTAACAGAGACGCTGGTGTATTTGGTCCTCATGCCATCCCAAGGGCACTGCTCTCCTCCGCCAACAGGGAACTGTGGCAAATTCCCCACCCTTCGCTTGGGGTGGCTACAAACACATTCCCGTGCTGTCCGGTGTAACGAGGCCAGAGGGAGTTATCACTCTGGGGATATCACACTGGGGATTCACCAGTGCTCCCCGCGCCTCGGACGGGATTTGCATCACTTGCAGTTCCCCTCGCGGAGCCAAGGCCAAACCGAGGGGCCCGGTCTGATCTGCGCCGCTGCGCGGGTCTCGGCGCTGCGCGGGGCGGCGCGGGCGGCGCGCGCCCCCTGGCGTCTCC
>JAUBNY010000645.1:3394668-3408293 GCA_032275445.1 Crypturellus soui | reverse complement strand
GAGCCACCTACCCCTGATGAGGGAAGGGTTGCAAGAGGCAGACAATGTCTGAGGCCATAGTTTTTAGAAAATACAGTTGCTGGGCTGATATTCTGTGAACTTGTTCTTTTGTTGATTTCACAGACTGTTTGAGATTGGAAGGGACCTCTAGAGATCATCTAGTCCAACTCCCTGCTCGGCCAGGCATACCCAGAACACGGGGCACAGGGCGGCATCCAGGCGGGCTTGGAAGATCTCCAGAGAAGGAGACTCCACAGGCTCTCTGGGCAGCCTGTGCCAGGGCTCTGTCATCCTCAGTAAAGACGTTAAAGACGTTCACCCTCAAAACACCCTGAAATACCACCAGAAGAATTCACTTAAGAATACTAAATTGATACTTTAAGACAGGCACCAGCTTGCAGCATTTGTGACTGCTCCTTTACTAAGCAGAAATCCTAGGGTCAGAGCAAGGAAAGAGTGAACATCCCAGTTTTCCATGAATTGTATATCCCCAACAGTTGAAAGCAAAAACTAAAACGCTGACAGAGTGATGCTACAAGTTTGCCAGGCAGTGAAGGTTCGGAGGAGAGGCCAGAATGAGAATTGCAGAGAACTGAGAGGAGGTAGCCCAAAATGGGGAAAAGGACAAAATAAAAAAAAAAAAAAAAAGGGGGGGGGGGTGGAGAGACATTGGTGCCACATTGCTGCTGGAGAGTCTTAGCACCCTGGCTCTACGAAGGAAGCAGCAGCCCTAAAAACCCTCCTGACAGTGTGGGTCTATCTGCAGGTGGGCAGAATTTAAGATTACTCTCTTCCCAACCACTTTTAAGTGGCTGCATGGGAAGTAAATGCTCTATTACATATGCCCTCTATGCATATGCCCATTTTTTCAGAAGAGTACTTAGCTCTTTATGCCAAGGGCAGGTAGCAGGTGTCCTTACAGGAGGAAACTGAGGAGAATCAACCCTTGTTGGGAAGTGCTGCAGTCTTCCTAGAACATCAGCACTGGGAAATTCTCACTATTTTACTATACATGGAGTAGGTTAGAGTCTGCACAACTGCCATGGAGGTAGTTGTACTAGCAGAGGGAGTATAAAACGAAAGACTGAAACTATAATATTTCTTGTTCAAGTTTTGCAAAAGAGACTCCAGTCTCTTGAGAAATCTGCTCCAGTAGCTTCTTTTTTTTTTTTCCTGCCAAGAGGATTAAAGACGGAGTACAAGAGAAAGCTACGGTGCATAATGTCAGAAAGGTTTTATCCTCTGTTTTGCTAATGTCTTTAGTTCTTTGCTCCTGAGAGTACCAGAGGAAAAGTACAGAGAGTCTTTCTGTGCACAAATCGCAGGGTGGTCAGGCAGGGATGGTAGTAGTAGATGGCTGGTCTTATCTTTGACTGTATTTTAAATATGACTGACTGCAGTTTCATGTTATGGGGCAGAATGTGTTCTGGAACAGGCAACCATAGGGATTTGAGGCTGTAAATGTCTGTACACACTGGAGGGGAAAAATGTGTTTTTAGAAGAGTTAATTTTGTCTTTATTTCTAGTTCCAATGTATGTGTTGGGAGTTTTTGGTGTGTTTTCTTCTCTGGCCTTCTGCAAAAAGCAGTAATAGATTTTTCACTTCTGCAATACTGATATGGGATTTGACATCCCTGCAGTTGCACAAGTAGAGTTAACTGTGCAGGAGCAATTAAATGAAATAAGACGTAAGCATCCCCAGCACCACTCTCTGTTAAATGCACACAGTACTTGACTGTTTTCTTTCTTGGCAGATAATCAAACTTTTTATCAGCACACCTCTTTGGGAAATGAAGGTTGTGTTTTGCATGTACAAGTAACTTTTCAAGATAAATTTTAATATCTCTAATGCATACTTTTGATTTCTTTATGGAGCAGGCTGCTATAAAAGGTACAGGAGAGGCCTATTAAATTCCACTGCTGGATTGATTTGTGTAACGTTTTTTTGTTCTTTCCACAAGTGTTCCATCTTGGTGCTGCTGCATTTGCTTATGTTGTTTTGGGCGTAGGCCCAAAATATGGTAAGCTTAAGATATGGCTTAAGGAGACAGCAGGAAAACACTGAAACAATTTCAGTGTTTATCTAGACAGTGTTTTTCTAGCTTGGACCATAAGAGCAAGTAAGCTACTTGCCTTCTCAGTAAGAAAACTTCTCAGAACTTTATCACCAGTCTTGCTGTTTTTTTTTTTTTTTTTTCATTGCAGATGTTTTAAATAGATGTTTAATTTCAGTGAGAAATGAGTTTGAGTTGTGGAGAAGCAAATATCAAATTGCATGCTGTCCTTACTCCTCTCTAAAACAGACCTAATAAAAGTAATGACAAAAAGTGTGGAAGCTTTAAATTGTTTTTAAGTGCCCCTTTCCGGGGAAACAATTGAAGGAGGTATAGGAACACAATATTGAATCTTTGCCCCATTTGCAGCAATCCAGCTTCTTCTGACTTCTGAATTGGCTGTTTTGGGGGCCTTGTCATATTTTATCTTTGTAGGTAGTGCTTTCCTTCAAATTTACCACACTTCACTGGTGTTTGGAATGACCTTTAAAGGAATCAACAGTGAAGGGAGATTTCTGTAAAGTTGTCTTCTCACTCCAAACTGCATGTGATTTGAGGAGCTCCAGCCATCTGAGGGCTATCCACTAAGTTTGTAGAGGACAGGCAACCGTCAAGTGGCTTTTAACAAGAAAATGAGGAATAAAAGATTGCTTTTTTGCTTTTACTACACAGCTGGCAGGAAACCTTAATTCCTTAATTGGAAAGGTATGTCCTCCTGTGGGAGATGCGTGTGTGTTCACAGAACGCTTCTGGCAATTTGTTTGTAGGTGTTTTGCATGTTTGCGATGCCGATAGTCAGGACATCTGTTTCTTCAGAGGGAACAAAGCTATTGTATATTCTGTGGTCTAGTTGAAACTTGCAGCTCCACTTTCTTCTGAGCTCGTTTGATCTGCTTGTGCCCCTTGGCATAGGATCCCAGGGCCTTTTGGGTGGGGAAAGAAGGATCACCGAGGAGCTGGGAAGCACATTTTCGGAGTGCGTCTGGTGCAGGTCACTGACGTTTTGTTATCTGATTTCTGGGAGAGGAAGGAGAGCTCCCTGGGCTTGGGGGAGCTCCTGAGGATAAATGGCTGTTTTCAAAGGGATTGAAGGAGTGAGTCGGAAGTATATCATATAGTGCCTTGAATAGGGTTTTTCTTTTCTTGTTTTGCTGTGTGCTTTATTTGGAGGGGAACAAAATCCTTGTTGTCTTTGACCAGTGTGACAGGTGCTATGGCTGTCTCTGTTGCAGTTATCCCAGGGTAGCAAATGAGGTAGAGGGGCCTGCATTTCCCTGTGGAAAAACTTTCCTCCTTGTTTGCAGCACTCAGAAACAGGGAAGGGGGCCTTCCCACGCAGGTGTTCTGTAGCAGATAGCTTGGGGGTGAGATATGGAGAATGGGCGTGGGGGGCCAGGGAAAAGGAAAAAAAAAACAGGCAGTAGAAAACCCAGAGCTTTTACTGTGGTGGGTTTGCTGGGCATAAAGCCTTGAATCTGGGAAGAGGCTGCATTAGCAGTGTAATGAAACAGTGCGTAAGTGCTCTTTTTCCCAGAGTCAAAACACTTAGGTATCTCTTTTGCAGTCTCGTTTCTATTTTTGCAAGAGGAAATCATTGGACTGAACACCCTGTACTTACTTTCCCTTAAATAATTAATACTAAAACAGTTGTCTTCCAGTTACTGTTCAGTCGGGCTTCTGAGTGGGAGCATCAGATCGCTGACCACGTGTGATTAATTTTCTCTTCCTTATAGACTTCCTGCCCAGAATAAAGATGGGCTGCAGCTTTATTCCTCAGAGGAGGCCCATACTACCCTTTTACTGAGAGTCTGCAGTCAAAAGTCACCTCGCTCACGACACGGAGCAGATAGTCCGTCTCAAGGACTTACAGAGCAGTGTTGTGGTTTTGTTTCTGGAGAGCCAGGAAGGTGGTGAGCAGAAGAGGAGAGTGGAGAGCCCAGGGTCCTTCAGCTTGTGCATATTAATCTGTGCTTGGGCATGAACTGGTTTGGCAGCTGGCCACAAACTGTGAAAATGTAGGTGTCGAAGCACTTTCTGTGCATATGGGATGTTTCTGAAAGGCTGAGGTTTACCAAGGCACTTAAAGGAAGGGCTCTCTTCTTCCTATCAAAAGCCACCCGGCTGTGCCTAGATGAGGTGGCCGGGGTTGTCTCCCCAGACAAATCATCCTTGAATCTCCCCTGTGATCAGTGTTTGACCTGGAGATAGAGCAGGCTCCAACCTCCTCTTGTGATTATCTTAGCATCTCTTTAGTTTATTTCAACACTAAAATCTACCTCTGCTGATGTGTTGTGTCTATTATCTATACCTTTGGATTTTTGATCACTTGTATCCATGAAGTAGATTAGGTTGGAGAAACAACATGGTTATAAAAGAACCAGGAGTGGTCAGGGACTAACCAGGACCTAAAACAAGGCCTTTTGGCTACGGCCAACTGGTGCTTGGTTCATAACGTGCTGAAAATCAGGTGTTCCTCTTAGGAACAGAAGTGATAGAGAACCCTGGAGAAAAGGACGCTAGCACCGTGTGAGCAGGAAGGCAGCAGGTGAATGCAGCCTCGAGGCTGCACCTCGGACCTCTCTCAGATGTGGCGTCTGCTCCGTGCTCCCGCCTTTGGCACTGTCAGGGTAGTCTCCTGCTCTGTGAGGAAAGCTCTGTAAGGACTGAAGGCGAGCCACCTTTGGTCACACCAATTTGCTGCGTCGGTTTGGATGGACTCATAGGAACAGCAGGACCCACAGTGAAATTACCAGTTTTCCTGGGCAAAGACGATTTACTGGCTCTGAGGGGTTGCCAGCTTCATTAATGTGAAGATAAACATTCCTGTTTCCCCATGCTCGGGACACTGCAGCCTGACTAGGGGGTGTTTTCTAGGATAAGGTATGGCAGTTTGTCCGGTGTTAAACTGTCTGTCCATTGCTGGAAAAATGTTGCTGGAGCCTCGGTGCCTTGAACCTCCCCATTCAGGGAGTGAGAGAGGAGGAGGAGGAGTGTGCGGTCTCAGCAGTGTCTGTGCGACTGTCTCCGTAGCTCTGGGGGTGTCTTGCGGCAGAAGGAAGGAAAATCAAGTAGTGGATAGAGATGGCGAGTTTTTCTCAGACGTGGAAATGTGAATTAAATGTTAATGTTGGCCACTTAAACAGGCTCTACCTGCCTGCTGTTGTATACACATTACAAACTTGCTGCAGGGTAGAAAAGCCCTTCCCTTCCTCGGGTTATCCATCAGGAAAACGAAGAAGGAATCTATCAGCTGCTGTCCCATTGATTGAAGGATGTGTGATTGTAGTCAAGTTCTGGGTAGCGTTGAAGTTAATTTCAAATGCTAGATGTTTCTGGAGGGTTTGTTTTATTTTATTTTTAATAAATGGTGACCTTCTCAGCCATGTCAGAGCGATGCTTTCCTGACTGATCTTGGGTTTCCCTTTGGGTGCCTTCTCCCATTGAATTTCTTTCAGCCCGACTTCCTCTTGCCTTCCGTGTCCTGTGTGGGATCCCCGTGCCTTCCCTTCCACTTTGCGCTGCCAGCGCAGGGCAGTAGCAGGTCAGGGAGAGGCGGGATGTTTCTGCAAGTGACCAGTCGGGCTGCTGTGTTTGGTTTTATAAACCTGGCCCCAGCAACATCACTGAGACAATCTCCTCTAAATCTTGTTTTTCTGCTGCACATTTAGTTCCCTGAACTTCCAGCATGCCCCAAAGGAGCAAAATATCTCTCAAGCCTATGCATAAGCTGGAGAGCTTCTGTTCTGGAGCTGTGTCTCCCTCAGCAAGGAGCGCACTGCGAAAGAGTGGCTTTGTGCAGTGAGTCAGTGTGGGCTGGGATTGACACATCTGCATGCAGGTACCTCAGGGGAAGGGCTCTTGTCCCCCATGAGCTGTGCTGCTGTGTGCTGGCCGTCAGCATTTGGGGCACATCTACTGGGTTTGTCTCATCCAAGACCTGCTGTGTGTATAAAAAGGAGCTGCCATGTCGTATGGCTATAAATGAGGCTGAATGAATCCCCATTTTCAAATGACTCTGTATGTTTTTCCTTTATTAAATCTCTCCTTGCACCCTTCAGCATTGCTTTAGTATTCAAGGGGTGTCCTCTGGGTGTTGCTTGGTTTCTAAGGTAAACTTGCTGCACGCTTCTTACCTACTGCAGGTCTCCAGAAAGGGAAGCTGTGAAAATTTCAGTTAGAGGCTAGGAGGCCATCTAATGTGCTGTACTTCTAACTGTCCTGCAGCCATGAACCGCAGAGGCTTGCAGAGGGCTGCAGAGATTTCATGCATGCAGTGCAGTTGTCTGCCCGTGGGCTCTTCATAGCTACTGCTTGCGGGTCACTTGCTAAGTCATTCACAGGCTTCCCGGGCATCTTTGCAGATCTGTGGTCCAATACTGCAAGACCTCTTGCTGAAACATCTTTCTTGCTTATTCTCCAGTGCTTGATGAAATCCTTACCAAACCATCAGAACTGTGTTTCTCTTGAGATATTATCCTTCCCCAGTTTTCCTTTGGCCTAAAATGGTGCGTAATGAGAGCATCTGAAAGCTTTCTTTGCTCAGTAGCAAAGCCTCATGTCATAAGAAGCAGGTAGGGGCTGTGCTTCAGTGCATGTATCTGTTCTTTGAGTTGCTAAATACTCACATAAAGACCTTGTTAGGATCGATATTCCCAGCCTTTCGGACTAGCATTTCTTGTTATGTGCCCAGATGGTGGCTGTAACCTCTCCAGAACGGGTGTTGCACTCTGACAAGTTGGAAATAGCAATTGGGAAAGAGGGTAGTTCTGTGAATTTTGGTGGCGCCATGAGCCTTCAGTGGGGCTGTGGTAGGATCTGCATGAGCATGGACCTGGGGACTGTCCTGCTAAAATAGTGGGTGGAACAGGGCAAGATCAAAAACTGTCCAAAGCTAAGTCTGATACCTGGCCTAAGCCTAGGCCAGCTTGGTCTGAACTCTGTGCTCAGGCATCCCAGTGTTGCTTGCAGTAAGTGCAGAAGAGCCGGATTCCTGAGGTGGTGTTTCTAGATACCAGAGCTTGTGTTTTATGGCTGTGGGTGAGCTAGACTTCAAGGAAATAAATATCTAAAGTGAATGAGCAGAGCCAAGTGACTTGGGCCCAGGGGAGAAAGGAGGGCTTGAGAAAGGCATCGATGCTCTGACTGCGCAGCGATATGTTGGGCATCAGTGACGGGTGGTACAGCACAGAGATGCCAAACTGCGTCACTGCTCACCTGGTCAGACTAATCTATGCGTTGCAGGAAGGCTGGCCTGTGGAAGGTCACCTTTGCAGAGACTTTCAGCAAGTCACTGAGGAGGCGGACTGTATTTGGGTCTGCATATTTAAATTTGGGTTTGCTTATGAAACTTTGGGTTTTCCTCTCCTCTACTCCTCTCTCATGCTCTCTTCCCCTGCTTGCTCCCTCCTTCCTGCAGTTCCATGAAGGGGGAAATGGAAGCAGAGATGGATTAAGCACTGGGGTGGCATCAAGATCACAAAGTCCTGTGAGAAGGAAACAGTATTCACAAACCTTGTTTTGATTCACAGCAGAGAAAGGCTTTCAGAGTGTATTGGGGGTAATAGTCTGTGTGTATTCTGTATGGCTTCAGCAATATAGAACCTCTCTGTAGCTTTCTGTGCGTGGGCTGCTTTTGTTTTTAGTAATCGTCATGGAAGCGAGGCTCGTGTAGAGTAGGCTCATCCATCCTTCAGCAAAGGCTTGCTCTGGTCCTCACTTCAGCTGCTTCAGAGCTGTGTGTGCCCTGAGCCTTGGGCCTGCTAACTTCAAAAAAAATAAAACCCTTCCTTCCTCTGGAGGCCCAAGCACTTGGATTTCTTTCTTCCTAGGTACAGAAAGGGCAGCTACAGTTTCTGGGCTGTAAACAGTGTCACATGAACAGCTGTGTGGGGGCGTTCTACAGCCCAGTCAGAGTATAGCAATGTTACACGTACACGCACATGTATAGCATGTGGCTGTTTGGAGCGCTGCACGGTGGAAAAGGTTGCCTTGAAAACCGCAAAGAGAAGAAAGGTCTGCGGGGAGGTATCTGCCTTTGCAGCGAGTCAATGAGCCTGAGGGGAGCAGGCGGCAGGAGAAGGGCCTTGCAGATCTCTGGTGGTGCCTGCTCTCGGCCCCGCTGGCCTTGCTTTGCGGAGCGTGGGGAGGTGACAGGGTCCCTGCAGCAGGAAGCGCCCTGAAACGTGAGGGAAGAATCCTTGTGCACTGTCTAGATCTTGGGCAAAGGCCTGCAGGCTCAGCTGCGGCCCACAGATAGGAGTTGAGCAGATTGCTGGAGTGCAGCTGGTCTCAAGCTAGCCGTATAACTGATTAAAGCAAAGGAAAACCGTTGGAAAATTCCAGTCAGACAGCACCAGTGGGAACATATGGAATTAAAATAGCAAGTACTCCGTGTGTGTGCGCCTGTGGGAGAGAGAGAGAGAGAGAGAGAGAGAGAGAGAGACTGACGGAGCGTCAACTGAGCAGGACAAACCAAACATTAACGTTGAGCGCCGTGGTTTTAGTGCATGGCTACGTGTTCGGAGAGGCAGTAGCGGGAGGAAGACCTGCTAGGAGGAAGGCTCCCGTCCTCCGCAGCTGGTGCGGAGAGGTGAGGCTTGTGAGCAAGGGGAGAGGTTTTATTCGAGCTGTCTGTAACCCAGCTGTTTGTTTAACCTCTGGCTCTTATTTCAAAGCGGAGGGGTAAGAAACCAAAGCTGTTGTGCAGAAATGTGCCGGTTATCTGGAATTAAAACATGCGAGGCTGCCATAAATTTTAAGGAAAGCACTAGCACTGGTCAGAAAACAGTTTTGAACTGTGTTTTGGACTACTCTGAATCTTATAGCAGTGTGCTTAAATGATGATCTTTAAGTAGATTTGATTTAGCCAAGTCAGTCAAGGGTAAAAATAATGATTAAAATCCCCATTTCTAGTGCCAAATACCCTCTCACCTTTTCAAGAATTTACTATTTCCTCCTCTCTGAGGAAAAGAAGCAGCATCTCTGTTTCTAATATTCATATTGTCCCTTCAGTGTGCACTTATTTTTTCAGCAAGCCACCAGACGTGTGCCAGCTCTGCCAAACAGCCTAATTATCTCCCCCGAGCAAGACCGGAGGACCTGCTGTTTCTCTTGTGGTTTATTCAAACAGGGCAAAGCTTTAAAAAGCGACTCACAATGTTAAAAGCAGGAGCAGTTGGTGTGCGCTGCCCACCGCCCTTCAAAGGTAACGTCCTTGGGCATCTTTCGGCTGCGCTGGGCTGCTCTGCCGGCTCCTTCCCCGCAGACGTGGCCCAGAAGCCTCCGAGCTCCTAGTTCCTGACGCCAATTCAGGAGCTGTAACCAGTTCCTTGACCAGTTGCCTTTCCTGGTGTTGCATCTTGTCTCGCCGCTGGTCGGGCTGCGGCAGCGAGCGCGTCCGTGCTTTAGTGGTGCCGTCTAACGCATCTACCCCAGCCTCATTTCTGTAGCACGAGGCCGGTCGCGCAGCCGCTGTCAGAGGGAAGATGAGAACACTGGGAGTGAGGGAAACCGAATCCTGCAGTTCCTGCTGGTGCTTTCGCGCAGCCTCGTCCTGCGCTTCGGCCCAAGCAGCCAGCAGAGTGGGAATTACTTGGCACGTACACCGTGCTGCAACTGCAGGATGCATTCCAGCGCGCTAAGAAACCATGGGGCAGGAGGGAGTTGTGATGCTTAATTAAATATACAGCCTTTTCCTTTCCTGACCTTGCTGCAGTTGCCACACGCTAATAGTCTCGCTTCCAGGCCAAGTTGAGAACAAATCTAACATTTGCCGTCTGGTAAAGCGCCGCTTTCTGAGCGGGTGTGCTGACCGCTCTGAGCGGGGACAAGCGTCGAGCTCTGAGCTTAGTGGGCAGGCCCAGAGAGTCACAGCTGCAGAGTGGAAAAGGGATGGAAATGCATATTTCTTTCCATGCTGTTAACTGCTATTTTTCCCCTCCTCCCCTCTCCCAGATAACTATTATCTTCAAGTCGTACCAAGACTGCACAGATCAGAAGGTCTACCAGGCAGTGACTGACGACTTGCCTGCGGCCTTTGTGGATGGCACGACGAGTGGAGGTGACGGGAGCACCAGAAGCCTGCGGATCGTGGAGAGAGTGAGCGGCAAGTACGTGGAAATGCACGCGCGGTACATGGGCACCACGGTGTACGTGCGGCAGCTCGGGCGCTACCTCACGCTGGCCATCCGCATGCCCCAGGAGCTGGCCATGGCCTACGAGGAGAGCCAGGACCTGCAGCTGTGTGTGAATGGCTGCCCGTCGGGCGAGCGCATCGATGCGAGCGGCCACCTGCCGCTGCCTGCGGCCGGGCTGCCGGCCGCCGCGCACGCCCGCTCGGCCTACACGCTGGAGAGCGCCACCTCGGCGTGCCACGAGAAGATGCTGGTGAAGGACATCTACTTCTACTCGTGCGTCTTCGACCTGCTCACCACGGGCGACGCCAACTTCACGGCGGCGGCGCAGAGCGCGCTGCGGGACGTGGAGGCGCTGCACCCCCGCCGCGAGCGCTGGCACATCTTCCCCCGCGGCGCGGGAGCCGCCGGCGCGCGCAGAACCCCCGGCATCGTGCTCGGACTTGCCGCCTTGATCCTTGGTGTGTTTTTGTAGGGTTTTTTTTTTTTTTTTTTTTTTTTGTCCCTAACAAAGTTTTGAAATATATATTGTCATAATATATTGAGTAAAGATGAGTATATATGTATATACCATGTATATGAGGGGATGTTTTGTCTTGGGACACCCACCAGATTGTACATACTGTGTTTCTGTTTCCATGTATGTTGGATGTAGTATTCTTTGTATCTATTTGTTTTGCAGCTGGTGAAATGTTTTATAATGTCCCTCCACTGGGACCTGATAGAAAGCACTTTATTTTTTATATATTAAATATTTATGTGTGTATCTGAGTAATTATGTATTATACATACACATGTGTACATACAATACCCAGCGTTCCCTCAATGTACTATTTTGTTTTAACTTTTTTTTAATTATATTAACGTTTCTAGGCTTCCTCTGCCTGTAGAGGTTAGCACCTCTCTTCTCCTACAATCATGCTGGTGATTTGTTGCGTTCTCTAGTGAAAAGCAATTAGGAAGGGAGCCTTATTCTGTCTTTTAAACAAAGGCTCCTACCCTCTTTGGAGGGGGCTCAAAAGACCCTCTTGTAGTGCTGTGCTTCTGCACTGCACAGCACTAGACTGCAGAGACCTGAAATACAAAACCGCCTTTATAATCATGACATCCTCCACAGTGTGATTTTTTTGTTTGTTTTTTTTTTTTAAAGAAGACAAGTCCTACAGCCTTCCCCTGGTGACTGCCCTGGAGCAAGACTTGTAGTTTTATAGAGCACTGGAGCGTTGACTTCTAGAGCTGCTTAAATTGTCTAGTTCTTGTAACTATAGAAGAAAGGGTTAGGTAACTTGTTTGTATCCTCTTTGAAATAATTATTGCTACCTGGAAGGTTAGTTAAGTTATTTTGTGAACTAGACTGGAGAAATCGTGTGCCCGGGTCTAGATTGGAGTGCCCTCTGTGCATTAAAAGGGGGAGATGAACCCCCCAGGCTCTGAAATGTTCCTCCTGAGAGACTAGGAGAAAAGTGCTTCACTGGCCTAAAAGTCTAAGTCTATCTACTGTCTTAATCCACAGCAAGAAACGGGAGCCTTAACACCTGCTAAAATGCCCCCTTTGCCCACACTGGCTACTGCACCCTGAAACACGCTCACCTGAGACCGCTGGGCATGCTTCAGCGTGAGGCTTAGCCAGGGCTCCCCGTGGGGCCATGGGACTTGCTCGCCCACTGCGTTTGTGCAGAGGCTCCTCTGGCTGCCTGGGGCGCTGATGAGCGGTCAGCACAGCAGCGGCTTGTCTCAGAAGAGCTCTTCCTTACCCTTGTGCTCCCTGCCTAGTTCGTTACTCAGAAGGCATTAGAGCCTGAGCTAAGGCTGGCGATGGTATTTTCTCCTGGCCTAGAGCGCGGGTGTCTCTGGCACCGCTTCAGGGGCGTTAGGGGGGTGGGTTTGCACGCGGTCCCAGCAGGGCCCTGCGGCTGCGCTGGGTGACGACGCTCTGGGCGGAGGAGCCTGGCACGGCCACCCGCGCACCCGCGCCCGCCGCTGGGGCATGTGCTCTGCCCCCCCGGGGACCCCATGGATATAAAAATATATATATATCCGTATATATATGTATACTAGTATTGACTTGTGAGCCCCTCAGATAAGTAATATTTCAGAACCGTAGCACTTCCTCTAAAAACTTTTTCATTTTCTTGTTCCTGCTGTGGGATTTCTTGAGAAAATGTTATTTGCACATGTTCGTTCTTCAAGTTTGCCGTAGCCAAGAGAGCTCTAGTTAATGCCAAACATGTGGATATTTTGAAGCTAGTGAATGGTCTCTGGGGAGAACTTAAGCGTGGAGGGAACACTGCTTTCCACAGAGCCGCCGAATGGCCGTCTTTTAGAAGGCTGCAGGTTTTATTTTCATGCTTGGAAACCCCACAATGTGTCAGTCTTTGCAAAACCTTTTAGATGTGGTTCGTGAATATACCAGTAAGTATATGTTTGTGTAAAAGAGTGACTGTGCCGTGTGTAAATACTTTAAATTATTGCGATAGCCGAATAAAGTTGCCTACCCCGCTGCGGAGCGTCTGTGCTGTGGTGTCCGTGACGGAGCTTGCGGAGGGGGCTGCGCGCAGGGCTGGCGCCCCGGGGTTCTTCCCCGGCCATTGCTCGTGGGAAGGTGCCCGGTGCCGCTGGGGCGCTTCCCGCTACGTGCTCCTCGCTTCCCTCCACCGAGTTCACAGCAAATTTGCGATCTGCAGCTGCAAAGGTGCCCGTTTATGGAGGAGCCAGCATGTGGGAAACATTGCGAAAATCCTACTTGCGGGTTACTGGGTAATTCTGAAACCAGAAGGACCTTGGGAGAGAGAAGTAATTGCTGTAAAACTGGGGAGGAAATGGAGGGATTGAAAGAATCGGTGGCACAGAAGTGCCTACACAGCTGTGGAAGATTGCGTGACGGACCGGTGTGTTACGCACGCCTGGAAACTGCTGGTGCCGGGACGTGCCAGGACAGCCAGGCCGAGCGAGCTCGGCCCTTCCCAGCCTATGCTGGAGCGGGGCCAGCAGAGGGGCACTCCCAAGCACCAAGACTCCCCGCGGCGGCAGCGCGCGGAGCCGGGCGCGGGGGCGGCCCCGCAGAGGCTCCGCGAGCGCCAGGAAGGGGCAGCGGGGGCGCGCGGCGGGGGGGGACACGGTAATTACAGGGCTCAGACGGGCGCGGGGCTGGGCCCCCGCCTGCTTCAACGCGGATAATTCCTCCTCGCGGCGGCTCCGGTCGCCCGAACGGCCTCGCCTGCCCCCCGTCCGCGGTGGCTGCGGGAGGAAGGCACCTCCTCCTCCTCCTCCTCAGTCCGTCGCACGCCGAGCCGGACACGGCCTTCCGTGCCGGGACCCGGGAGGCTCAGCCTGGAAGAGGCTCCCCTGAGCCGGGTCACGCATCCGACAAGCAGCTCTGGATGCGGTCGATCCACTGCTGGGCCAGCTGCACGTCCTGGGCGCAGAAGTTGTAAACTCG
>JAUBNY010000645.1:3362486-3380838 GCA_032275445.1 Crypturellus soui | reverse complement strand
AGCGCGCGGCTCCCGGACCATGGGGAGCTCTGGATGGGCTCTGGGTGGGAGCACCCGGCAAGAGCGGCAAGCTGGGGTTTAGCAGCGCAAGCATCGCGGGAGCCACCATAGCGTGGCCATCAGCGCTTTAGCACTGCTGAAGATACCTGGTGGCCTTGGTCTTAAAACAGGCTGATTCCTTAAATGTTACTGGCTTATTCAAAAGATTATTTTAAGTCACTTCTGTAGCATTTCTAGCCAGAGTATCTTCTGTTTGCGTTACGGATGCCATGCGCTTGGTTTATGGCTTTTGAGGCAGTGGTTATTTGCTTATTATGCTCAACATGAAGCAGTGCTGCAAGCTCCCGGACACCCAGTGCCCGCTTCGTTGCAGGACCTGTCCAGGAAAAGCTCCCTGTGGCTGGTGGGTTTCCTGTCTCTTGTCTGGCTCACCTGGGATGCCCTGCACCAAGGTGTTCGTGCTTCAGCTTGTTTTAATTCCCATCTATGGCTTAAACTGATAAATGGTGTTTCTTTCCCTAGTTGAGGCATTAAAGAACACTGTTTATACAACACCAAGGCCTGACTGGTAATGGCTTTAAAAATAAATAAATAAATAAACAAACAAATAAATAAATAAATGAAAAAAAGCTATTCAGTCCCATTTACAAGATTAACTTTCTCTGTGTCATGATGCTTATTCTCTCCATCTATATTCAAAACAAATGAGGGCTCTGTGTGTCAATGCTGCTCATTAGATTTTATCAGTCTTATTAATTTGTTTGGAAAGCAACATAGCCACAGATCATGTACAAGTACACAGGTAAAAAAATATTGTAATGTGGATGGAAATCAATTCAGCATTCTTTTAATCTGACTGTTTTTGTAAATTACACTGCATTGAAATTAAAGGCTTTTGATTAGTAAATCACCTGTGAAAAGTAAGATTCATTACAGGGTCAGTTACGTACAGGGATGAGCCTCAGCCTTAATAATGAGCTGTAAGACTAATGTGCAGTATGTACACTGCCGGTGATATTCACTGACAATAAGTTAAAGGCAATATTTTCATGAATGCTGCAGTAGTAAAGCTTAATTTCCCCTTTTCATGTATTAGAACAGTAGGAAAACAATCCCTTAGAAATGCAAAGTACACAGTTTGTGCTGATTTCAGCACGTGCCAAAGGCCGGGTCTGTGAAGGGTTCCCAGCGCTCTGGCGTGCGATGTGCCTCGCCCAGAAGCGGGGCCCATGGGACGGGCTCCCGCCCCCAGGGTCCCCGCTCACGCTGCTGCTCCGGTGCTGCCCCCGGGGACTCCACACTGGCGGCCGAGCGCAGGGCACAGGGCCTGGGGCGATGCCCTCACCCTCGCCCCGGCGCAGGTCGGCCGTTCAGCCGCCTGCCTCCTCGCAGGTCGGTTCTGGCAGGTTCTCCACACGCCAGGCCCAGCGGGTGGCCATGTAGACATGTTTGCAGTAAGCGCAGCACCTTGAGAGCGGCTGGAAAGTCCCCGCTGCCAGGGCAGAGACTGGATCGTTCACGTCCCCAGAGAGTGCCAAATGCCCAGCAGCTGAGAGGCCTGCGCAAATAGATGTCGTTCTGCCCTGCTAGAGAGTGATAGCGTTATCCAAACCAGGCCTTAGGAGCCTATGAAGAAGCAGGAGGCAGGCGTCACCTTTGCTTCAGCGGCTGTCAGCAAACGAAACGTGTCGCCCCGCTCGGTGCTCTGTGGAGTCAGCGGCAACTTCCAGGTGCCCGAGGTGGCACAAGGGAATCAGATCGGCGCCTCCAGGCTGGGCGCCTCCTAGGAAAACCTGCACCGGGGAGGTGGGGACGAGGCGCTCACCCTGGAGCTTCCACCAGCCCCACAGGCGTCTCCCGGCCAGCCCGGCCTCGGAGAGCCCCTCTCCTGGCCCGTCTGCAGTGTGCAATGGGGCACAAGTGACTACACGTAACCTCCGCACAGGAACAAGCGCTGTGTGTTTCCAGCATTACGTTTTACCTTTTGGGTCGTTCGTTGGTGTTTCCTCTGATAGCTCCTGTGCTTTTTGCATCCCCTTACTTATACAAAAGTAGTTCATGGTAGTTCACAGTTTTAATGGATTGCCAAAGCCAGTCCCTTAAATACCCCAAGGCCATGTGGTGCAGGTATTTGCCCAGGAAGTAAGAGAGAGCGTTGCGTTTGCAAGAATTCCCACTCCAAATTGTGTAAAGGAGATGTTTAAACTAAGGTTTCCTGCCTTCTCAGGTGACGGGAGTAACTGCTCTGCTATTGGCAAGCGCAGCTGAAGCTTTTACAAACTTTTGCAGGCGAAAGCAAGAGGAGCCCTGCTATGCAGAGCGGGTCTCCGGCCCCGGGCTGGGAGGTCTGCGGAAGGCGGCGCACGGGGGTCCTGCGTGCTGCAGTCTGGGCACCGAACGTGACAGCCCGTGCACAGTGCCAGGGGTTTTGCAGCCCAGTCTCCCCCTGAACCACTGCAGACACAGGTAACATCTGCAGTACAGGTAGCCCGGAGACAAGGTTACACCAATACACCCTCCAATTTGGGCATCCCACAGGACTGATCCAACAGCTGGAGAGCACCAGGATGGGCTCCCAAGAACTCGGCAGGGTTTAAACCCTTTGCTGTCACTTTCTGTGGGGGGCGGCAACATTGATTTTTCACTCCTATCTTCTGCTTTGCCATAGGGCTAGTCTCATAGCAGCAAAATTTGGGGGTGACTAGGACACATTAAAAAGATCATCTTAACCATGTCACCGTCTTTGCAGGCACCATCTTTGCTACCACCACCAGCCTGTTGGCCCTTGCCTTGATGTAGGTGCCAATGAGCTGTGAGAGACAGATGATATCAGAATAAATATATTTTTTTCAGCACCTAGCAATTCTACAATACTTTATCTATTATAAAACATATTAAAGGGCCCTAAATAATTAAGTGATGGCTTGCAAGAATCATGCTTGTGAATCTTTTTCGGAAAGACACCATTTCAGAAGACGTATTCACACACTTATAAAAAAGTCCTAAGAAGTCTCACCTCTCCCTCAAATGGTATGGCCTTTATGTATGCTAAAAAGATCAAAATATTCTCTAGATGCCTCAGGGGGACAATAATTTCAGGTGCACCTACCTTTTTGCAGTCACAGGCTCTCCCTGCAAGAAATCTTATCAATTCTTTCAGCATTGGGAAAAGCCCGCATAAGTAGAATTTTCATTCAAGTCTTCTAAATTAAGCAAGAAGATCCTTAACACAAAAACAAAATACCATGCAGCCTACCAGCGGTTCATTTGTAAATGAACCAGTTAATTAAATTATAAGCAGCAGAAATGCATTACATACAGTGCAGAAGCAGCTGGCCTGGATCTAGCTCTGCTTTTGCCGTGATGGGTTACAGTTTGAGAAATTCTTGTCCCTTTTGTGCCCTCCTGCTCTGCTTGCAGGACAGGAACTCTCTCATTTCGTCTTTGGGCAAGGCCATCGTGTCCCTCCGTGGCTGGGCCCAGTGGCTCCTCCCCTCTGTCAGGAGTTCCAGGTCGCATTAATGTAAAGCGAATTCAAATAAATGCCTAGAGACTTCATGCCTAGCTCTCCAGCAGCGCCTCCCCACAGACATAACTCGAGCACGTGGACGTGCAGCCCACAAGAACCTTGCTCAGTTGCTCAGCTGACCGCTGGCAGCTCAGAGCAGTGAACAGGACTTTCCAGACACAGAAAACTCCTGCCCGCTGTGGGATATAAAGGGATATAGAACCATCAGGCTCGAGCTCTGGCAACGCGGGGGTGAATGAAACTGCCCATGAGCCCTTGCCCTCGCGGAGGACGCAAGCCCTGGCGCGAGGGCAGGCGTGAGCCCTGCGCTGTGTGGGGCTCAGCACCCAGGGGCTGCGCCGGACTCGGCATCCGAGGGCTGCGCGGGCCTTGGCGCCCAGGGGCTGCATGGGCCTTGGCGCCCGGGGGCTGCGTGGGCAGAGGCACCTGGGGGCTGCGTGGGCCTTGGCGCCCGGGGGCTGCGCAGGCGCACGCAGAGATGGCGCTTGGCAGCGGGAAACCCAAATACCGAAACCGGGGGCCGGGCAGGTGCTGCCGGATCAGGCAGCAGCTGCACCTTGGATGCTTCAGCTCCTATGAAATTAGCATCCTCCTATTTTTGCAGACAGGGCTCGATTTTGCCTCTCGATATAGAGTGTGTGTCATCAGCTGTCCGGTAAAATTCATTACTGCATTTTTTTTTTTTAACAATATAGTTTTAGAGGGGTTACAGGGTTCAGTTCAAATATGTTAGGCTGAAAGGAAGATGATGTGCGTTCTACAGATTATCTCTAAAATGTAAAAAGTTATCACTAAAACCTCACTGATTTGAAAAGGACAATCCAAATATTTATCTTACTAAGGTATAACTGAAATGAAATATCTTCAAGTACTTGATCCTGATGCTTAGTTACAATGTGTTAAACATGCTGGCTATATATGATCCTAATGGAAACTATTCTGCTTTTTTTCACACATCCACCTCACAAACTGTGAGCCACTATAATCTCTTTTCTTGTCCTAAAATTAAAGTTTCCTGTTCAAATAATATTTTCCATACTTTGTCTGTTCATTTTGCTTTATATTACCTTATTTCCCCTATTGGGACCTCTTTCACTCATCCACAAAGCCATCTTTTGAAAATATAAGTAAGTAAGTGCAACAACACACAGGGAAGCAAAGATACGCAAGACTGTGAGTCTCAGAGATTGATGCTTGGTGGATTATGGCCCACATTATGAGAAACTTGGAATTCTATATGAAGCAGTGTGAGTTAAAGGCAGGTTGGCATCCTTCCACCCGAATTTCCTTGCCTTTGACAGTCTATTAGATCCATATAGCCTGTGCTTGGCAGTCTGCTAAAGCAATCCCCAGGCTAGCAATCCAAATCAATGTATCTATAGCTCTTCTAAGCTGACTCCTCCAACACAAGGCAAAACACTCCATGTGGAACTTGAGAGAGCGAGAAGAAAATGTTTTTCCCCACGAAATGGTTAATCCGCTGTGATCGCTGCCAGCAGACCGCTCCGAAATCCCTACCGCAGCACGAGCCGGTCCATTGCTCTTCACAGGATCGTTATCCATCTGCCTAACCATTCTCAGGACTGAGGCCCAATAATGCAATTAGTGGGCACTTTTGGGAAAAAAATGGAGCAAAAAAAACCCTTCTAAAGAGCAGCTGCGTTGCTTAGCCTCATCGCAGTCCCGTTGCTCCCCAGGCTGTGTTTCGGAGGTACAACGTAATCAGCGGAGTGCCTGAAATGGCCGGTTCGGCAGCTGTCAGGTGGCCCGGGAGGAAAGGTGTTTGTTTTCAGGGGCTGGAAAATAACCAGTCTGTTTTTCTGCCCTGATCGCTAACTGCTCTTTTGTTCCCCACGAAGGCCCACAAATCCTTCCCAGAGCTGGTGGCAAATGAGCTGTAATAAATGACTCCTCCTCATGGCATGAATCTGATTTTATTAGGTTATTACTGGGTCGGGCCTGTTAACATCATTCTTCTTGGGACCCTGCAAAACTCGCAGCCATAAATAAAAATGTTTAAATCGGGGTTAGGAGGAGCTAAAGGTTGTGACCTCATCCACCGAGCCACCTGAGAGGGACCCTTCCCTCCCATCCTCGCCTGCCCGGAGGGGCGATCCAGTCAGCCCCAGCAAACTGTTACGACCCTGTCTCAGCACCGCTGATGCCGAGACGGAGAGCTGCCCCTCTCGGCCTGGCTTCCTCCAGAGGAAGGAGCTCGGCGTGACACTCAGGTGGCAGGTGGGCTAGGACTGCAGAGGCCCTGGCCGAGGGCTCGGCGGGCACCGCGCAGCAGGCACCCTCGCAAGGAGCCGCTTCAGGACATCAGGAAGTCACAGCTGCAAAAACAAATGCCTGGAAAAAAGAGTTTATTTCTGTGGGGACGATCTGGTCTAATGATGAACGCTAACCCCAGCATATTCCTGGTGATAAAACAGGAAAAGCTCTTGATGTTTAGTGCTCTGAGATCCAATGCACACATTAAATGGAAAGAAAGGAGAAGATGAAACATGGAGAAGACCAAGAGGAATGCAAAAGAGGGTTTGGAAAAGTCTTCAGGCACTTAAGATTACTTCGCAAGTGAGGAAAGAGAACTGGAGGCGAGTACTGCATAGCCGTCTGCCCGCTAGAGCCACAGACAGCCAGGAAGAGCAAGCCCCTTGGCTTGTGTGGGGTTGCTATCAGGCTGGTCAAGCATGATTTATCGTTCATAAAACCCACACATCCTATGGTCACTGTTTTGGCTGCTCCATGTCCACATTCACAACTAGTATTTCCTTGCTTGTTAGTATGAGATCTAGCAGAGCAGCAGCCCTTGCCAGGTCCTCCATCACTTGTATCACCAACGCGTTCCAGAAACCTCCTGGTTTGCTTCTGCTCTGCTGTTGTTCCTCCAGCAGATACTGGGGTGTTTCAAGCTCCTTCTGAACAAGGACCCATGAGATTGTGAAGCTTCTTCCAGCCATATGAAGAAAGCCTCATCTGTGGCTTCCTGATTAGGAGGTCTACAGCAGAACCGCCCCAACAACGTCACCCACATTGGTCTACCTTACAATCCTCACCCATGAGCTCTCAGCTGGATCCACTGCAGAGACAATTTATTTTCAAGTGCAATTTTGCATTTTTAATCCTTTTTATTAGTTAGCAAGAAAGCATCTTTCACATCAAAACTGTATCAAAATTAACATCTTTATATCACATCAAAACTAACATTTGACTTTCTTTCTAATGCGTATTTGCTTATTTCTGACCATAAACACCGGAATGTAACAAAGGACAAGAGCATGAACCAAGTCTCACCACTAAGCTTTCCCAGTGATACAACAAAACATTCACCATATTTCTGGTACCTCCTAAGCAGGTTACAGCATTCACCTGAAGAGGCCAAGTTTGCATCTGCCTTTGCTACGATGTCAAGGCAGCCCACACACAGGCAGAGCTCCATGCATTCCCATGGCTCCCACATGTACAACTCCCCTCGTTGCTGTCCTGGCATGCCCTTCCTGTACCTGCGGAGAGCTGGGATCCCTTCAGCTGGGATCCCAAAGGGATAGTACACGTGCAGCTGTATGCGGACCTGTGACACCGCCTCTTTGTTCCCCACACTCTGTGTATTAGGATAGGGGCATTTGGTCATGCTGATTTCCAGAAAGGGTGTCAGGCCCTTCCCCATCATTTCTAGTTTAAAACTCTCTTTACCAGGTGGGCCAGCCTGTTGGTAAAGATGCTTTTGACCCGCTTGGTCAGGTCAGGACTCTTCCTAGAGTCTCTGATTCTCAAAGAGGGTCTTGTAGTCTTAAAAGCTGCATTCCTGTTCTTGACACCAGCACAGTCGCTCCTGAAACCTTCCAGGTCTCCCTGGCAGCACTGCTGGTGCCTGCTTTAGGACAGCCAAGAGCTGAGTTTTCCACGCTCTCCTCCGCACTCCTGGCTTCAGAAGCACAATCCTTACTTGCCCCGTCCTTTAGCACCACCACCACCTGCACACATTCTCCATACACCCTGTAAACCCAGCATCTCTTAATTCCCCTCTGAACATGTCAAAGTTTAACTGCTCTCAGACCGTTTTTGCTACCTCCTGCCCCGTGAAAGCGCGGAGCTGACCCAGAGCTAACAACAGTCCTCTTGCTCAAGCCCTGACGCCCAGGCTGCAAGGAAGCTCCAAAACTGCCGCTGAACTGGTGCGAGGCGCAGGCCAGCAAGGCCGAGAAGCGCTGCCTGCACCATCAGTCGACTGTTGGAAAAACTTACCTTCTCTTTCCCTTTTGTTCATTTTCATGTACCTTACGGGTTGCATGTCATCACGTTCTCCAAATCCATGGTAAAAGTATTGTTTTCTTTATAAGTTGAAACATCCACTTCTGAGGCTTTCTCCTGGCTCCTGCAGCTCTGCCATACAACAGGACTCTGCCAGATTCTCCCTCCTGCTTCTGCTGTCAAAACCTTTCCTAGAAACACACATTTCAAATAAGAAAGGAAATCAGGAGCAGCCAGGGTCAGGGTCTTATTTGTGCAATATGTTGGTTATTTTAGCATCTAATCGTTCTTCTAGTGGGAAATGAATGTGGGGTTTACTTTCCAGTCCAGAGAGACCTGAAATTTGCTCTAGTGTCTCATCCTCCATCTTTCAGGAGTGGAGCTGAGAAGTTTGCTTCACTGTAGGAGCCAGGCATAGCTAAAATGTATTATTTCACACAAGAACTGAATTTGAGAGAGATGGAACCAGATTGGGGTAAGCGCGAAAATCTCATCTGTTGAACTACCCACAAAGCACTTAATAAACACAAAGAGTCCTCTGGTTAATCTTCAAGTGTTTCGCCTTTTAGTAAATAAATGATCATGCCCAATGCTTCAGGGAAAATTACCTATTAAAACTATTCAGGTTAGCATATTCTTCAAAATTACTGTCCATTCCTGGTAAAATTAGAAAAATCAATATTTACTATTTATTTACACATGATTGCATAGGCAAACTTTTTTCAGGGATTTTTTTTTTTAACCATTTAGACATTAAACTCGCACAGCAACACAGTCTTAAAATGGATACTGCTCTGCATTTTCCATAGGAAGCATTTTAGTTCAGCTGCTGTTTAACATAACTGAAAGGGCACCTCCCTCTAGCGGCTCCAACTAAAAGTTCTTTTTAATATTGGGGAAGAGCATAAGCATTTTCCCCTCCATCTCCTACTGTATATTATTACACACATTGAAATATGAAACCTTAATTTTTAAAAATGCATCTGTCATATAAGAAGATTAATAAGGAGAACAAGGCACCAAAGAAAGTATACACTGCTACAGAGCCTAAATGATTTTTAAAAAATTGATTAAATAAAGTGGAGCTTAATAAATGAAACAGCTTTCACTATCAGCATTACTTTTAGACTAACAGATAGGTCAGTATTTGGACTCACTCGTACAAACACTTCCTCTTTCTACTTTCTATAGTCATGAAAAATATGAACAATAAAACACTTTTAGCCAGTTAGAAACATCCCTAGAAATAATAATTTTGAACCACTGTTTACATTTGAAAGATGTGAAACACAAGCAGACAACTACAGGGGATGCCATAGGGCTGCTTCCTGGTCTCTTTGTGAGGAGGAAAAATAACCCTGAAGAAGAAATGAGGACAATCTGTAAGAATCTGCCTTTTCAAACACATTCCACTTAATCAACAGGCTTGGCAGCAGAGACTTAAATTAAGATCCAACATCTGTGCTTAGTAAGTAGGGTAAATTATTCTGCCTATCCTTTTTTATTGAAATGACAAAACAGCAATTATCTCTAATATAATGCAGAACACTTGGTGCAAATGGTGTCCAAAGCGAACAACCCAGTAATTCACACAAATGCTTCAGCGATGTGCAAAGAGCTAGCAGCTCCAGCCCCGGCCGCAGCCGAGGCCAACTTTGCTAATCCGCGCGCCGCACAGAGACGCCGTGCGGGGTGGCGAGCCCAAGGGACGGCCGCGACACGTCCCCGCTGCCGTGAACAGCGGCCTCAGGAGGGCTGGCGGTGCAAGCTGGAGCGCATTGGGAGCTCTCCTGGAAGCACCAAACCTTCCTTCCTGCGGAGCAGTTGAGCCTGTGCGGAGGGGACCGCGCGACGGGGCAAACCAGGGCCGTGAGCGGAGGGGCTTGGGACACCCCTTCAAACAGTTACTCCTCACCCAGCTGAGCTCCTGTTGTAGATGGGTGTTTGCTACGCATTTCACATTTTCTTGAAGTTTCTGCACCTCCACAAGGAAAACACCATGTAGCCGGCTCAGAAGCAGCTGAAGGCAGTTTGGGACTTATAAGAGTTTTGAGCTTTTGAAAACAAGTCAGAAATGACAGCAGGTATTTCCGGACAATAGGATCTGAAATATATGACACAACAAATCAAGCTGTTTTTCCTTACTGGACTTCCAAGAAAAGATTATTTCCATGAATAATACAGCATTTCCTTTGATATTTTACTAATTTACTACTCTGTTGTCCAAAATCTCCAGTTCCTTAGTATCTAGAATCCCCAGATCCAGGCGGCCAAGTGGATATTTCCCAGACAAGTGTCGCGACTGACTTGTGGATGCTGAGGATATCTATTCAGCCCGTACTAATTCCGATTCTTCAAGATGTCGCAGTTCAAGAATTTAAATTATTACAAGGCAAATCATTTTCCTTAACACCACCAAACCTGCTGTTTTGAGGGGGACACTGGGCTTTGTTCTGTGTAAGCAGTCATAACAACACAACTTCGTCTGAACTCCCTGTCCCCTCTCCAGGTTGCCACTGCAGAGCAGGAAGGTCCCCAACCTCCTGAGAAACCTGACTGGAGGGACCCAGGAGTCTCCCGGTTGCCACAGGGTACCCTGGGCTGTGCACTGAGCTCCTGACAGGTGACTTCAGGGTAAATTTGTACGAAAATGTCTGGAAATTAGATTTTTCAGCAGTGCGCAGGGAACAGTGAGTCTCTGGCCAGTCTCCCAAATTTGCGATTTGTCTTGCAACTAGGTTTAACATTTAGCAAAGATCAAAAGGTTTGCTGCACAGCAGACCACTGGGTTGTGGCTGTCACACACACAAAGCAGATGCAAGATACACTGCAGTAATCAGCACGGTGAGACCATTCCTAACTAATTCAAGGAACTACTTTCCACAGAGGATGCCATCTGTATAGCCCAAAGGCTGCTTCCTTGGCCCTTCTGGGTTATTTTGGTGCCCAGGAATACAGTGTATTTACATGTGGGACACCAACAAGGCCAATAACCAGGCTTGTCCTGTGTTTAGCTCTAGGATCAGGTTCAGCCACTCTCCAGCTCCATAGCAGATGGGAAGAGAGAAGTCGGGGAGGTGGAGTCTGTTTGAGTCTGTTTGGCTTTGTTTTTTTTTTTTTTTTTTTTTTTTCCCCAGAGGCACAGACAGCAGTTGCACTCGCAACATCCGTGCCCACGTCTGCTCCAAAGAGCTACGGAAGCAGCAGTTTTGTCAGAACACCACACCGGTATTCTCAGGCTGCAATTTTGAATTCAACCAGTGCTCTGGTTTTGAGGGGTCATAAAAAAGAGGATGGGATTTCACATGAGCTGCTGCTGTGGAAGACTAGGCCCACATTCACGTGCTGCCCGTTTCTGACATTTGCAGACTGAGGCACAACCCAAACAGGTCCCAGTTAATATGTCTGCTTTTAACTTCCTTGTTTGGCTGCTCGCAGCTGCTGAGTACTTTATTTTTAAGCAAAGAGCCAATGCAGATCCTGGGTTTAGTAACCAGAATTCCCACAGACTCAGTCCTTTCCCGAGAAGCGCAGGAGCCGCTCCCCACGGCGCAGCTTGCCCGGGCAGGAGCGCTGGCATGGGCAGTGTTTGCTTCCCCGCTGCAACCCCGGGTCATTGCTGTACGGCTCAGCAAGGCGCTGTGCAGAGGAACCAAAAAGACCAGGAGATCTGAATCAGGCCAGGTGGTTGAAAGAAGATATTAAGGGATAAAGAAACACCGGATTAATTATGGTGCTTGAAAGCATCAGGTGGGGATAGAGACTCACAAGCAATAAAATACCCTAATTAAAGTATTCTGGTGTTCAAAAACAATGGTTGTTAAAGATACCACTATTAATTGATGTGTGTCTCAGATCTCCTGATGCTATGCTGGAATAATATCAACTCACCTCATGAATGACAGGTTTTTAAGTGTTTGTGAAGCCAGACTAAGCATCATGCTCCGTCCAAGAAGAGATTTTTGTATTTCCTACAGAACACAAAGTGCATCTTGTGATTATATACTGAGCAATAGTAAAAGTAATACTGAATGTACTTGGTGCTTGCCCCCTTCTCTCTTCAGTGAATGAAGTGTGCTTCCCTGGCACCTAGCTGTCTGTCTCTAAAATTGCACTAAACGGATGGCATATGGGGGGCTGAATTAGGATTCTTCAAGCAAACCTAAATTTGGAGTTTTCTAACTATTGAGTGGTTCACCTGCTAGCATGAAGTTACTCTTCCATTCGTGTAAGGCACGTTGAAACCACTGACATGTAAATATATTCTTGTCGTAGTGTTGAATGTTTACTGTACACTGATGGAAACCATTTCTTCTGTTAATGGTAGCTACTTAGTCCACCTGTTTATTCGGTGTGCTACTACACTACAAACTCATATATTAAGCCTTTAGGTTATAAACTAAAAAAGAATCTGACTCATGGTTAATAAGCAAAATTAAAATTAATAATTCCAATGTATTTTTTTAATTATGGAAGGATTGGTTGTGGTTCTTATAGTAAGGTCTGAGTTTTACACTTAAATAGCATTTTGATCTTTCTATTATGTATTAAAAATAAATTTCCACCAAATTACAAGGGCGATCCTTAAATACAGATGGAATATGCTAAAATTCAAAAGTAATTTGGATAATTTACAAGTAAATTGATGCTTTAAGGTACATAATACTTCCCTGTTTTCAAGACTGCAATTTAGAATAACACAAACTCTTTAAACTTGACACGTTCTCACATTGTCTCTTAAGCCATGACAGAACAACTATTTTTTCTCTCTTTATTTTTTTTCTTCTCCACTCGCACTTGAGGTTATGGAGCTTATATGCTTATAAGGAATTTAAACTGAAGGAGAGCAGTCTGTGGCCTTGGACTTCACAAGGATAACATTATTTCAGGACATATAAATAGTTGCAGGCTGTAATAATTTGCTATATTGTCCCTTTGAGAAAATTTCGTATCCATTTGTTTTAGTAGTCTTGCCAGATTCTTATCCAAGGGTCAATATCATTCTTCTTACAATGGACTCAATTAAAAACAGAATGGGGAAGCTTATTAAAGATTCTATAATAACATGAGATAAAATGGGAATTAAAAACTGAAAACCTGACCTAAACTTGATGGAACAGCAGAGGACTCGCAGCATTAACTGTGGCAGTTCTGGGATCTGCTAGCTATGGTTATACACTGTGAACATATCTCTCTCTTCAGGAAGAATACAGTTTTAAGCACCAAAATCAGAGCACTTCAAGTACTTTTATTTTTTTTTTCTCTCCATTAAAAGCTGATAGTGAAATATCTTTCCTGAGCATGTTTTCTCTTTAACGTTAAGGTTAATGAGTAACTGGAGCCTAACTCTTCAGATGCAATTATTTGGAATTTGATGTGACTTCAGGAACACTTAAGATCTTGGGAGATAAGAGTAATTTTCCAATCTTGTTTACTTTCATAGCAGGAAAAAAAAAGAGACAGGATTAGACCATCCCCATTCCAGATTTTATAGTTTTAATTGATTTCAGTGAAATAAAATTACCCTGGTTTGCCTTGCAGATGTTTTAAAGTGGATCTCTTACTTATTCCATTCTGGAAAGAGAATCCGTTCCCAGATTTCATTATACAAAGAGAATCATCAACCTCTCCCCCTCCAGTCTAATTTTTACTTTAACATGTAAAAGAGGAAGCTGCCATATTAACAACTTCTTTGCAAGCAGTACCAAAAAAGGAGTCGATGGTTCCAGAAAAGAGAACTGAGAGGCATTTAAGGCCATGGACTTCTGATAATCTTATTATGGATTTTGCATGCTCTGGTAGCTGTGTGTGCAGTTCAGTGATCCACTACATTCCACGGTTCCAAGATTCACAAGACAGAGCATGTATTTAGGATACTGATAGGCACAGATAGTTTCACAGAATTTATTCTGAAGTATCTCAGAAACTTCTGCAGAACGATTAAATCACGGTTCACTTAAAAGAGAGATGGTTTGATAAGCTTACATATACCACAGCTTCAAAGTTCTCTCTGTGCTTCTGTGGTTTACAAGCAACGTCAAATAAACTTTTGTTAATGCCAGTTCTTCTACGCATCATGGATACAGTCAATTATCAGTGGTAGCGTTAATGCAAACCAAAAGCAGTAGCTAGCTGAAGTGAGGAGTGAGAAGATTCTTTTCCAAATGTTCCAATTACTTCAGCAAACACTAGATTCTTTGCAAATAAAAGTCAGTTGAGGTCCTAGAGTATAGGAGGAATAAAAGCTGCTCTGATTCATTTCTTACATGTGATCAGCGGTATGTGATTTTTCTGACATCATTTCAGGATGTTTATCTTCGGAGAAGACAGATTCAAAACTGGGCTTGTTGAAACACCTGTGACAAATAAAATATTTAACTTTAGCAAATAAATAATAATAATATCACTCCAAGCATAACGAAACACACATGTTCTTTCAGCTTCAACCTTAGCTTATGATCTCGACCAAGATCTATATTTAAGCTTTCTGACTGGACCAAAAGTTTATGTTTTTGAAAGCAAGACTCAAGATTTTTCTTCAGTGATTTCAGTAATTCTTCGGTAGTTGAGTATTCCTCAGCTCACCTTCAGGAAAAGCCACTAGACCTACCTTGACAGCGGCAGCTCTTGCAGTGACTACATTTCAGTTGAGTATTTCACCCACCATTAAAACATGCCGACAAGCTGTCGAACTGTCAGAAACAGGGCGATTGCAGCATTAAGCAGCATCTGCACGAAACACGCTCGAAGGTGGCAAAGCTTCAGCCGACGGGCAACATCTCCAGCACGCTCTGGTTTAACCAGTTCTGGCGGTTTTGCCAGCTCCTTGCTAACAGTTTAAGAACAGACTTGCCACACACCTCACCCTCTCCGTCTCACCTTCATTCCTCTACATGTTCTTTAGCCCGGTTGTTATTAAGCCCTCAAGTGTAGTTGCGGAGGCAGATGTGGACTGTCCATTATTCTCTTCCCAAGAACACATCTGGCTCTGCAGAACCTTCGATGTGCCCCGGGAATAACTTCCCTCCGGATGTGCCCCTTCTCTGCACGCTCCCTGGGCGGGTGCTGGGAAGCAGCAGCCTGCCTGGCTTTCCAAAATCCTCAGGGAATTGAGGGCTCAAGCCTCGGCTTCACAGGGCTGTGGAGGCTCTCTCTGGCAGGCGCAGGGCCAGGGCCTGGCAGGCCCCAGCAGCAGCGGCACGTTCCGAAGCGAAGCTGCAGAGCTGCTGCAGGCTGCAAGCGCCAGGCGAGGTGGAGGTGGGCAGAAAACGAGGGCAGAAAAGGAGAGGCAGTTGTGACCCGGATAGGGCTCGGCAGACGGCTTAAGGAGCAGCCAAGAGGCGAGCAAGAGACGGGAGGGAGGAGAAGGGCTTCCCATGCAAAGGCAGGTTGCCATCCTGCTAGCGATGCCCTCCTTGCTGTCTATGCAAATGCAGCATCTCAAACTGTGAGACATCAACTGAGCTAATTCCCAGACCCTACAATTAGTTTCACTAATTTCCTTGAGTCTGGGATTAATATTTCTGGCATAAAACCCTGAACAGAAAAATATTTCGCATGGGTTTTAGTCATTATTATGTATTTTCACTGGCTTTCATTCGTAACCTCCATATAAAAAGGCACTATTTTGCATTAAAAGCTTGCAAATGAGTTCCAGACTGGAGCTGGTATGGCTGGATTCATTTTCCTAAGAGGAATGTGCCCAATCTGTGGTTTCCCAACCAGCTGTAGACCATTCCTTGCAGACCTTCTCACCAGAGGCCCTTCAAACGTGGCCCTGGTTTGACCTGGGCAGAGCCCAGATTGCCCTGGCAGCCCATGTCCTGCCACACGTTTTCCAAGCGCTCCACTGTACTCTGCCGCCACAGGGCTGGAGGCAAATGGTGTCTTCTGCATGTTCAGTCACATCACATAGCACACATGCTGCCAAGAGACACATTTGGAGGGTAGGGTAAAATAGATACCACTGCCTGGTGGGCATGCTCACGGGCTAGAGACACCTCAGACTTTAGCCTCACAAAGGACGAAGTCAGAAACCTGAACATGAGGCCAGGTCACCTGCTGTGGCCGAAGGTTGTGGGACACTTGTAACAAAAGATTAAGCAGTAAATCACGGTTCAAAGAGCAGCTACCTCGGACATAATTTAAAGATATTAATGTGGAACATTACCTGGCTACATTTTTCCTTACAACTAGAATAAAATGAGTGTAAGCAATTGGACTTTGTCTAAGTAGATGGGGTCACACTTAGGTCTCAGGTGTTGTGTAAACACAGCATTACGACTCACCACTTACCTTTCAAGTTACTTCATAAAACACAGACCGTGTTATATACCTCTAAGTACCCACTGGTGCTCAGTTTACTTCCTGTGATTGACTTGGAGATTCATGAAGAGTAGCCACATTACGTAATATAATAAATCAGAACTACAATCTTGATAATCCACAGTAAATGCAGGCAGGTTTTCTATATCTAATTAACTTACAATGATCGAGTTCTGGAGTAAACTGAAAAGAAGAACTATTTCTAAGTCAATCATTTTCTTTTGAACAGGACAAGACACACTTTTTTCTGTGACTTAACCATCATCATTAAATGGTATAATTTTCCCCAAAGCCATTTTTCACTTGTTGGTAACTTTGAAAATTATAAAGTGATAATTGCCAATTGATAATAGTAATGGGAAGCAGGGGTGGCAAGTATATGCCAGAAACATTAAAAAATATACCTTCTGTAGTATTCAAATACCCAGTAGGAACTCATTTACTGACCTCTCACACTGTGCTGGTGACACAGGGATGGGTAGATCAGAATGTCCTCCCTTATACTCAGCTACTCTCAACTCTGTATCTCAAGAACAGTTGAACTGCAGAGAGAAATGAAAAAGAGAATAAGAAACTAATCAGGAACTCCAGAATCCCTTTTTCTTTCTGCTCCTAGTAGAACTGCATTTCTCAGATAGCTTTTGGAGCCCTTTATGTTAGATGTTATTAGTGTGAAGTTTTAAGACCAGGGAGTAACTTCCAGGTGCAACTACAAGTTGTGCACTGCTGCACAAAAGAAGACTGCATGCACGAGTGCTATGTATGCTGTCCTGATGCAGCTGAGCAAAGAAAACTTTCATCAGCATAAGCAGGCAGTTTCCAAGAGGTGCCTGTTACCTCCTTGAAGAGTTTTCATGTGGAGGCAGATACAGTGCTCAAAAACACATCCCAACTGCAATACCTTGCAGGGATTTTATAACAAATATCAAAAACTCTTCAGCAAAACAGTGAGGGCTGTGTCAGTAACGAGTAGCACTGAGCTCTATCTATCTGAGCTCTAACATTTCACTGGTTGCTCCAAGAGCAAGCAGGCATCCCTTGCAAAGACAGGGCATTTTTCTTCAGAGAAAGCCATCTTGCTGCTGTTGCCACTCGAATCCACTGCAACTCCTGCATTTGACAGCAATGAGCATCCCCTAGAAATCAGAGGATGTTTGAGAACAGCTTTTATGGGACATCCACACTGAAGGTCAAAATGGGGAAATCACTGGCTATAGAGAGACAGTGATGACACCACCACAGCCGATGAGCTTATGGTAGCCAGTCAGAGAACACATTTCTGTTTTTAAGCGTATGTTACAGACCACCAAAATACTTGTTCTGAGGAGTACGAGAGATGACAGATTAGAAATATTTAACATGATTGAGATGGCAGTTGCAAGGTTTCCCTGCATGGCAGATGGAAGAACTGAGTCTTTCAAGAGCACAAGTTCTCTTGAAGCCTGCAGATTTCTTACTCCCTAAAACATCTTGCAGATAGCAACATTTGAAGCAAGAGACTGATGTAAAATGGCAGCTGCAGCACCTGACACAGTCCTCAGATGTGGCGTTGCAAAAGAACAGATCAAATCTGCATGCGTGGAAACTAGATACATGGCTTATTAGCAGAGGATGTTGGATTCTCCTAAATAAAATGCATCATAATGGTCAGACTCATAAGCAGTGGAGCACAAAGCAGGAGCTCCCAATCCTGGGAAGAGGAAGAGCTAAGGACAGAATAAGCACTGACTAAGTTTCAGCTTACACTGAAGTAGCTTAAGTGCATTATGTTAAATTATAACAACTTTAAATGAGCCACACCCATGCCTATGATGAGATCTTAGCAGACAGATACTCTGTGAAAAAGTTTTCATTTGATTTTAATGTTTTTACACACACTTGGGTTAACTGGGGAGGGAGGAGGGGTGGTAAAGTTCAACATTGCAAGACAAGAGGAAAAAATGAGCAAGAGATACGGTTCCAACCACATAATGCTAGGCTAGAAGCTCCTCCTCCCTGATTTTTATGTCATGTATTAAAATTTACTGTTTATGAGTTTAATGTTTCTATACTTAAATGTAAGAAAGGTACACTGAAGAAAAACACCAGCATAAAACTACAAGAGCCCACATATCCTTTTAGTTTAAATTTAATTTGTCAGATAGAAGTTATCTATGTACAATCAGTGTGCATTGTAACAATTCTATTAATAAAGTCATTCAAATCTGCTAAAATATTAACTGGCTGCATAGCACATTTGACATT
>JAUBNY010000645.1:3340456-3361151 GCA_032275445.1 Crypturellus soui | reverse complement strand
GATCTTGAACCATAAGGAGACCTCTGATCTAACGGTGACCTTGGGCCACTACCAGAAGCTCTGTGGTCCATTTGCCAGTCTGAGTGGTACCTATAATCTCTGGAAGATTTGTGATGACTGTAGTCTGAACTGGAACGGTGATCTGAATGGATCCTGTGGTCTGAATGGGAACGGTGGTCTGAATGAGGCCGACTGTCTTTCAAACACCCTTCCAGGTTCGACCTGTGATCTCTGTTCCTGTGATCATCCAACTTTCTGTGTTTACTATCACTGTAGTATCTGAAAAATAAATTACGTTAATGCCACTGAATCCATAGTAAGAATTAAAACTCTGCCAATTCAGCAAAGCTGCGCTACAGACATACAATTAGTTTGAAATTCAGCATTCTACAGAAAAATACACTTGGTGCTTAATACAAGCCTCTTACAGGAACTGGAAGGGAATTCCCAACAGATTTTACAACTGCTGAAGCAACCCACCTGCTGTCTTGCTTGTAGTGATCCCAGTCTCTATGATCTTTTCCGTTGCTGAAGGCTGAATAGGGCCTTTTTCTAGAGTCACTTTTCTTATAAGCATCTCCTTGATGCCTGTCTTTGTGATGATCATGATACTGTGATAGATGTCTATCAGAAGAATAACTGTCCCTGCTACTGTCATCATGATTTGTATTCTCTTTCAGTCTTTCCACATCTGTTTAATAAAGCATAGGTTATAAGGATGCTTCACACATTGTAAAATCTTTTCCTTGCCTAACTGAAAAAGCACTGCTACATGTCAGATTTAAAACGATACAAAAGTGACATAACAATCTCATAAAGAGAGTATCTAAGTAGCTGAAAGACAAATGCATTGTTGTGAGTGAACTCAAAGAAACCAAAGCAGCAGGTAGCAGGAAAAACAAGCTGGAAATGTAGTTGTACAGGGCTGAAAAACTTAATTTTGCAGTCTGGCAGACCTAATCCTTCTTAAATGAATGGAAATAGTGTAGTCCAGATAAGCAGCCAACAGACATCTGGGGTCTTCAGTATAGCAGTTTTAGACAGAGTGGGAGGAATTACCTAAGGATGAATGGGTCTAGCATTATCATGAGTTTTAATGGCATAAGCAATTAATAAAAAAATTTTAGTGGCATTCCTAAAAAGCATATCATATTAATTTTAAGTCTGTCAGAATATTGCCAAGTTATAACTCAGCACTATATAAAAGCAACTATTATAAAAATGCAAGTATTTAAGCGCAGAAAGATGGTGTCAAAAGATACCTATATAATTGATTGTTAACCATGCCTTCACGGAACTTTTTTTTTAAAACTACAGCACTACAATTGCTACAAATAAGCACAGACCCTTCCAGTTTTGGGTAGATCCCTTTTTCTTTTTTTTCCCCAAAATAAATTAATAATAATAAAGCCAAAACAAAATAAACAAAAACTCAACAGTTAACTACTAAACCAGTAAGTTCCAGTTTCAGCCTATTAAATTACCCTAAGTGAGCATATCTCTTTGATATGTAGCAGTATAGGAGCTCTAGAAGACCGTTTTTAATGTTATGTCATTGCACATAACTCATTGAGCATCTCCAACACAAGAATATAACATTTCTTACCTGGATTTCTAATCACATGTGTATTCACATTGCTGCTAATATTCTGGTCATTGTGCTGCTAAAAGAGACAATTATGGAACTGTTAAAATCCAAAGTTACTCCTGAATACTTCAAAAATATCTCCTCATAAATGGCTACTTTATTATGAACACATAAATGGACCTCACAATTATTCTTTTCCTAGTAATCCATTTAAATGTTATGCTAATAGAACAGTTATAGTACTTGAGAAGTGTATTTTTATATTTAGAGAAATATATTTTTATGTTTAGAGAAAACCTGGAAAAGTTACCTGAGACTCTTGGCGTTTTTTGATTGCATGTTTATACAGTTTGTGCAGCTTTCTAGCATCAAATTCTGTAAACTTGGAGACAAATATCCACAAATTCCTGAGGAAGAAGAAAGGTATGATGCACTCCTCTGTATGTTAGCTTATTCTGGTAACATGGACTTAAATGATATTTCAGCAGTACTTTGGCATACTAAAATCACTCTGAGGCTCACTACATTGCTATGTAAGTAGATAAAATGCTAATACTACCTAGCTGCATTTCAAGCACTTGAAAAACAATTCATCATTTTGTGATAAATTTCAGAGTGCAAAGAAATGCATAAAAAAAAATGTATTTATAACAATTCTTTTCAGAGTATGATTTGCAAAAATATCAAAAAAAGATTACTCAATAGTCCTTTTCCAAACCTGAAATATTTTGCAGTGTAAGACATATATCCTAAGTGCCTCATTCCCTAGAAATATCTGCCCTTCCCCAGAATTTTATGGCCTGGTCAAAGCTTTGGAAACCAAATGAACAATTGGAAGATGGAAGGATCATGGCCAAAAATTCAACATTAATCTACGGAACCTATGCTACAAAGGAAGAAAGAAGAACAAATCAGCTCTTGCTGTTGAGAAGCCAAAATCCTGAGGAAAAAGTCTGTATTACTTCTGCAGTCACGATACCAGATCTCAAACTTAGAATTCTTTTAATCAAATTTAATCAACAGTTGGAATGCTTAAAAGTGACTACAGAATATTACTGTTCCATTTAGCACTTAGTTTAGTGGCATTTTAAGTGGGTATGGTCAACAAGCATCAGTGTGCTCTTTCACTGTGATGATTTAAATATTAGGGTTGTGGTTTAAGAGTTCTGCAAAAGTAGCTACAACCATTCAGCGGTGTGTCTAATGATGTCTCTATAACTTCAATGAACGTGGTACTACTACACTATCTATGTTAAGACAGCTGAAATATATATTTTAATAATCTGCATATGGTACATATAATCCGCATATGGTACATATAATCCGCATATGGTTGCAGTATTACAAATTATTATTATAGTAGCTGCATTATGTATTTCCATTAAAAGAAATAAAATTTATACAGAGGGCCTTTGAGACATTAATTTTATATTTCACTTCACCGTAATAATTCAAAGTAAAGTAAAAACGGAAACATTCTATGCTGACAACTGTCTGCAAGGAAATTAAATACTTAAACTGCATGTTTTATACAGAATTCAGGATGTTTTCAAACAAAGGTTTTAAGTGCACATTGTAATAAAACCAACTCCAAGTATATCAGCAACACAAAAATGGAACATGGCAAATTTACGGAGGATTTTGTTTCTTAATAATTAAGCTACCATCTCATAAAGAGGCATAAAACTTTTAAAAATCTCTTTTGTTTTTGAAAGTCATCTCTCATTAAATGTTATGGTAACTGTTTTTATGAAGTCATTGCTAATGGGATTTAATTCCCATAAAAAGAATGAGGGATTTTGTAACTCAAAATCATACAAATTTCAAAACACAAGTTTAGAATGGCCCATGAACAAAATCCCCTCAAAGTTGCAAAGGCAGATTCTTTAAGGATAGAACTGTTTAAATATTGTTTGCTTTTAGTTCCAAGAAGTGAGACGACTCCACCTACTGGACAAAATGCATTGCTCTAACAGCATAAATAAAAAGAATCCATTAAAAAAAAAGTTATTTACAGTCAATCTTTTATAGTTCCTTATCTAAAAGAGCAGAAGGTACACAACAAGGAAAATAAAAACAAATAATTAAAAAAGATTCTGTTTAACAGAACAATTGTGGATTTTATATTTTTTGAGTAAAATCTCACAGAATAACTTACTTCCTCCACTGTTTAATCTGTTCGGGATTTGTGTACTCCTTGAGACATTCAGTAATGTGATCCCCAATTTTGATTAGGCACTGTCTAGTATGTTCCAGCTGTTCCCTTTCAGAAAGGCCTTTCTCTGGTCTATCCAGCTGCTTCAATGCTGCTTTGACAGGCCTCATTCTTTCTTTGCACTGTAAAAATGGAAAAAAGAAATACATTTATTCAAAAGAAAAAAAAAAAAAGAGAAAGAATTCTAAAACATGACCCACCCTCGGTGTGATATTTATACAGGCAAAGACAGTACCGTTGTAAGCCAAATTAAACACAAAGCTTTGCTCACAGCTCTTAATTTAGTTTTACTACAGGTTTCCTTTGGAAAAAGTAGTATTTCCAGCTGAAAATTTACTCCTATATGAAAGCAATAGATTGTATGCAACAAAGATATGAAAGATTTAAGAAAACACTAATGTAACCTAAAAGATTTTTTTGGGGAAAGAATTATTACAACTTATTACAACTGGATTTTACAATCATGGTTATAGCTTTCAGCCCAAGTATGTAAGACAGGACTTATTTTACTTTTTAGGATCTTGAAAGCTATACAAACTTGGTGTCAAGATTAAATATGAGAATGTTTAATATGTTTTTAAACAGATTAGGCAACAATTAAACCTGACAATCAATTAAATTCCTCTTCAAGGAATTTAAACCCAAGTTCTACACAGATACAACTGAGCTCATGCTATCTAGGGTAATGTTAGTTCAGGTACACCTACACTTGCATATGTTTCATATGTCTGCTCCTGAATTTTCACATTGTAATTCACATGTGCTAATGGTAAGATAACCCAGTTAGCATGTTTTAAATTACAAAACACCTGGAAATACTATCCAGTCCCAATGGCAAGGTAAAAGGCACACTGCCTTGGCAACATACAGCAATAATTTCCATCTGGAAAAGTAGCTAAGATACTAATTAGAATACGCCTAACCATGACCAATGCACAAAACCAAAAGCTGTTCAACAGCCATTAGGTAATCAAGGAACTACATTAGATACTGCACTAGCCACAAATTAAAGCAGCCTTTAAAACACAATTTAAGAACGTGCTGCTCAACCTAAAGGCCATCAGAAAAAAAAATTAGCTATACATGGGAAAAACAAGTACACACTTGGTCACTGTTGTATGGTCACTGTTATAATGACCAGAAAACTAACACCAACACCACAAAAGACCCAGTAAGCCTGCTTGGCAGTAACAGACACTTTCTGAAAGCTGAATGATATACCATTCACACCAGAAAAGTAGATGCTCGAAGTAACTCCTTGGCATCTAACCAAATGACCTATGAAAATTCACACAGACTGAGCTTACCTACCTTCTTCTTCAAATATTGATTCTGTTCTATTCAGCAATATTAACTTAACTGATATGCTTTCAGTATGAGATAGATTCAGTATCAGATAGATTCCTTCAGTATTAGATAGAAATATTCTGCCAGTGTAATCTAAGGGGTTTAGAAATTGTTTCTTTCTGTGTCTAATAGTGCATTTTAAACCCAGGGGAAACTGCAACTGTATTCAGATTCATTAACTTCTGTCCGTTAAGAAGCAGTTATACCCATGAGTTATTCCTCAGGATCGATATTCAAATATTAAAACTATTCAGCGCAATAATTTGCACATACTGTATTAAAAAAAACAAGCTGCTGGCCAGAAAACAAACCTGACTTGAGTATCATATCCATAACCCTTCACTGATCTGAATTTTTACTGGCAATAGATCATCTCACAAAAAACATCTGAAATTGTGACCACTTAGCATACTAAGTGCAAACTAAGTTATCAATAAGAGTCTTACCACACTGAATGTCTTCTGATCAAGTTCTTCAGATTCCTCAGATATAGGAACTGGCTCGCTACTTGCTGTAATATGAACTGGAGTATCCGACAATGGAACTTTTTTAGCTTTTTCTTTATTTTCAGATCTTGTTTCATTTACCTACAAAATAAATCATAAAAATTAATCCAATAAACCAACTCCGGTTTGGATTTGGAATTATTCTGTAATTAAGCAATTATAGTTACTGCATTCTCTTCACTAATAACAAGAAAAAAATACCTATTCAATGCTAGTTTATTTTCTGTCTCTAATGCATGGGAAAGGAGAATGGAAAACAAACAAAAATTTCTTAGGCCACTTGCAGCCCCATTAAATTATGAATCTTCGAAGGTAATTTCCCATTTTATATACCTGTTCTGGCAGCTGCAAGTGGTAAAAGTAAAACTTCAAATTACATAAAAGATTTTAATGAAATGACAACTGATCAATAAATCATCAAACTCAACTCAAAATCATTTACAAAATCCTGATGGCCTTCTAGTGCTATATAAGATAAGCAAACCTAGTTACCTTCTCTTCCTTTACTTCTTTTTCTTTCTGTGTGGATTCTTTTACTTTGTTTTCTCTCTTTTCTTTAATATCCTTTTCTTTTAATTCTTTCTTATCCTCTTTTTCTTTTTTCTCCCTTTTCAAATCCCTCTTATTTTCCTTTTCTTTTGTCTCTCTTTTTTCTTCAGTTTCCTTCTTTATACCAATATCTGGCTCAGGCTTTTCTTCATTTTCTTTTTCTGCTTTTATTTTTTTATGTGGATGTTTCACTGAAACAATCTCATCCTGCAATACGCAAGCATACATGTCACATCAAACTGAGCACCTAGCTATACAGTTTTGTAACTATCAGATTAAAACATCTTTTTTAATCTGTATATAACTTCTTTGGATTTAACACCTATCAAGCAGAGCTCGAGGCACCTGCAAAGAAAAATGAGGACCACTCAGTCATCCCCCGATGTGATGCAAAACAAGCACCGATTGGTAAGCAGTAATGGGGGTGACAAGTGAAGTCATTTTAACTTTCATAATCCCAAGGAAATCTGCCTCTCTAAAAGGTAGTTAAGGTGTAAAGATAAAAAAAAAATACAGAAGCAGATGTGAGTGAATTGAACTGGCTGGTCAGGGCACTTGAGCGATGGTGGTGCCTGAAGATCTCTGTTCTAGTTAGCTTTGTTCGAGTAACTCTTCACTGATCACATATTAAACATTCACAAGGAACAAAGTTTCAACTGCCTATTGTCCGGGTGTAGGGGAAAAAAGAAAAACAAAAAACTGTCACAAACATATCCAAAATGCATCTTTGTAGAACGTATGGAGAACCCTGGCTTCCAGAAAAGCATGTGAAAATACCCAGTACACGGACCTCAAAGTGCCTAGGTTAGGTAGCCAGCATCAAGCCCAACCTTCTGTATTTAGCAGAAATTAACCAACAAAAAAAGAGGAAAACTACAAGTTCTGTGGCAAGTCAGTGGCACTTAAATCCAGAAATAGGATTTAACAGGATCCCAGTTTTCAGAAAGGCAATTATTTTAGGTGCGCAGAAGAACACTGAAATGATGAACATTCATTAATAAAGAAACAAAAAGAGACAGAATTCCAGGTTCTTTCCCCAAGAAAGTCACAGATGACAGTGTCATCTGTTCAGGTGCAGATTAGTGCTTGATGCACATTTTAAGTAGATTAAAGACCTAGTTTACCTAATTTTATGACTTGGTTGCCTTTACTTGCTGCCCTTGCAGCTTAGTTGTATGTTCCAGGCAAACTATTGCATGAAAATATTAACAAGTCTACATTAAAAAAGAAAAATTCTGCTTTATGTTTTATTTTTCATAGTATAATTTAAATGTATTTAGGGACACTTCACTTAAAATTGATGTTTTTATATGAATGTATCATGATTCTTTTCAGTCTCGCTCAGTTTTAACTGTGTATTTGTATAAATATTTTGCCCCGAATCTACCCCCGAAAGGGTAGATTATTATTAACATATATTTTCAATGGCTCGTAAGAATTTAAAACGATTAGGTAAAACTTTAATGTATTTTCAATTGGAAGGATTTTACTGGTGTGTGTATATATAGATATACACATATATACATACACACACAAATCTATTTCAATTGCCTTTGAAGACAGAGAATTAGGTTCAGTGTGTCCCTGAATTTTAGCCAAGTTTAGCTTTAGCTTTTCTTTAGCTGTTTTGCTGTGAGATAAATGTTAAAGCTGGAAAATCCATAAAATCCCAACAAAAGCAAAACAGAAAGAATACATCAGTAATAAAGAGTAACAATATTAAGAGGTCTGTTGGAAGAATGAAAGCCATGACATATACAGGACCTTTCACTTTTAGGCATCAGAATATTGTTTATTCATGCTGTTGCTTCTAATCAAACAACTTTTTTGAACTAAGCCTGAACAACAACAACAATCTACCTGAAGAATCTGTATAAACAGTACTAACACACTTACCCGAACCAGTTTTATATTCAGATGCTACATTCGATTGATACTTCTGGCAGATATAGTGCTGAAGTCATTAAGAACCCTGACATTGCACACAGACACTTGTAATCAGACTATAACACTATACTATGATACTGTAACTTGGAAACATAATGATGATGCCTCAGCTACAAGTCTATCATTAAATTAATACAGATACAATCTTCCATGTGACGGTACCTATATAATATTAACAATAACTTTACAATAAAAACTGAATATCCATCTTTTACCTTATTATTCTCGTCATCATCATCATCAGATTTTTCCGAAGGTGGCGGAGAGGAGTCAGTTTTTATTTCTTCTTTTACTTTCACAGACTTTAGCACTTTATTCTTCTTAGCTCTTGCTTTCCTCCTCTTTGAATTGCCCTGAGTGCAATAAGTATCCTTACTACTTCAACTAGCAAGTACTTCTGCACAACAGTTACAGAAAAAGGTCTGTTTCTACATTAAATAAAGTGTTGCTCTTATTTGTTGCCACTAATGGCAACATTTTTCTCAGGATTGGGGACAAAACAATAGTAAAAAGTATATATAAGTAAGACAGAATAAAACAATATTAAACTTGCAATATATTACTTGAGTTAGTCTCATGTAATATGATTAGAGATATGGAGAAAAACTGCACCAAGAATGAGCAGGAAGAGGGAAAAAAAAGGAAGAAAGCAGGAGGATCACTAACATGCTCTTAATCATTATTTTATGTCACTATAGCATGTCAAAATGTACTTACCGCCCCAGCAAGTCTTTGTGCTTCCTTTCTTGCAAGGTCTTTATTCAGTAATTTAATGAGGTAGTCTGCACGGGTCTGTAATTGCTTGGCCTGGGGTTTCTTATCTGGATCGTCAGGCAAAATCTGAGAGGGAGAAAGGTATTATAAATCAGGTGCAGAAATTATCAAGTTTGTGAGCTACTAGCTTGGAGCATGGGAAAAAGAAAAAGCTGCAAAAGAGACTGGGGAAAGAAAAATCCATTCCAATTACACTTGGCACACATGCCAGAAAAAAAAAAAAAAGAGAGAGATTCTTAAGAATTTAGACAGTTTGAAAAAATGTCTTGAGTTATCAATCAACTAGAAACTAGCCTCAGATTTCGGTTGCTAACCTTGCAGTTACATCACTGCACATTTGTTACTCTGTTGAGCCGCTACTGTGCTACTCTAGTGAGTATGGCCATTCTCAGGTTGTGAGTGAAAAAAGTTTCAGGTGAAGGAAATGGGCATTAAGTTGGAAGTAGGTAGAGGGGGAAAAACACCAAACCACAGAACAACCTCTCTTCTGAAAGCTCAAGAGCAAAGTGAGCACAACTAGGGCATCTAAAACAGGAAAACAAAAGATTGGAATGAAGAACTTCACGTGACAGAAGCCCAAGGACAAGGAAATATGAAAACATAATAAACTGTGAGAAGGCATACTTTAACAGAATACACAAGACCTTGAAGTCTAATTATCTACCACAGAAAGGGTACGAAAGAAAATACAAGTTGAGCTACGATAAAATATGTTCTAAAATATGTGACTTATTATCATTATTACCTAAACACAAAAGTTCCTTATGACAGAAAATATTGTAGATAACCTACCTTCTGTGTCAAGCTGAGATCAGGATCCATTTTTATCATTTCCCAGCTGCCATAGCCATATTCATAGATGCCTATTAACAGATTGGAATCATCTTCCTTACCCCAATCTATATCAAAATGAGCTGCCTTGGTGTGGCATGGGACGACATATCTAATGGAGGTAAGTTGGACAAATAAAGGATCTTTAGATCTTCAGAAACTCAGCAAGGCTGGGAGGAATGTGTGAGTGGAAAAAGTAAGCATTGCTACATCACTAGGAGGTTGATATATTTAGGAAAGTAACTTAGTAATTATCGATCATCAGACTTTCTTATAATTTCTTTAGAACATTTACTGAAATCAGTATTATAGCATGTTTAAAGAAGGTCAGAATTGAAATACAATGGCCAAACAATGAGTCATAAAGTTGGTCATCCATGAAGAAAAGGTTAAAATACCACCCAAGTGTAACCACTAATTGAACTTGCGGATAGTTTGGGTAGTATGATAAACAGGGTGGCAAGCTAAAAAAGTTTTAGAGAGCGAGGATGGAAACAGCTACCAACAAGGACTGTCTGCTCCACTGTGATGTGATAGATACTGCTTTGCCTCAGGCAGAGGTAGCACACCGGGCAGCACCACAAGCTTGATTACTCTGGGGCACGAAGATTAACTGAACCCAATCCACAATGAATACAGTCCAGAAACAAAAGCAGGTACAGGCTATTACAAGAAGCGAAGAAAGAGCAAAGACACTGAGCAGACTGTTGCTGCCAATCGTTTGCAGGGAATGGAGAGACACTAGTGTCACGGGATGCTTAGTCTGGATTAATAAAATATATGCATAAAAATTACCTCTTCCTTTCTTCTGGATCTGCAGGAATGGATTTATGCAATGGTGCTAACTCTTCTTCGTGAGAGATGACCAGCTTTGCATTTACCTGCACTCCTGATATTCGGAATGTTGGGCCTTTAACTTTCCCAAGTCTACCTCCTTAAAAGGAAAGATCAAAGGATTTAGGCTTTATGCATACCTTACAAACAAGATGCAAGCAAACAAGGAAGACAGTTGCTGTAACAGCATACTTTCACTTTTATCAAGTGAAATTATTTTCTTAACCAAACACCTCAACTAAACTTCAGAATCTCAAGGTGAAGCTCAAAGTCTTCCAATAAATAAGGTCAGATTAACCTTAAATTTCATGGTAAAGCTTTTTTTGCATTCTCCCATGACAACTAACCCAAGAAACAAGAGACAAATTCCTCTTTCTATAATCCCTTTTTAATAGCCTAGCATGATGACATTTATTACTATAATTTATATTCCGATCGTAAAAGAAAACAATTGTGTTTGGGGAAAATATAAGAAAAACTTAAGCTTCTTTATACTTTTTATTCCCCTTCTCCACATCCAAGGACACCGTACCTGCTCTTTCTGGTCCAGAGTTGTCCTTTAAAGCCTTAATGCATCCATTATGAACAAGCTCTCCCAAGCGCCTAAGATCCGTCTCAGATTTATCAACCAGCTCAGCATCTCTAGCTATAGCATCTAACCTGTAATAAAACAGACACGTACTTTTTTACACTAACTTCACTAACTTCAAATTTTGAATCAAGAGAGGTGATCCTGTTAGCTAACTACAGCTGCTATGCTGTGTGTAATTCTTATCCATGTTAAAAACAGCTATGGAAAAGTATACAAAACTACAAAGAAAAATAAGCAAGTAAATAAAAAGACAATAATACAACTGATCCAGACAGCAGAGGACAATTCAGCAGCAATCACAGAAGACATGAACTACCCAACTTTGAGTTATTTTAATGAGTTTTTCTTAAAAAAGGAAAAGGAACTATAATGTGATCATATAGACTATAAGTAGTTTTAAGGAAATTAAGAATTTATTCTCAAAAAATGGACAAATACACAAAATATAAAAATAAAAACTGACAATAAGAAAAAGACAAAGCTCCCTTTGGCAGTTAAGATGGTAGGCCATTAGAAGCCTATTGTTTTATTCAAGTAAGACATCTAAGTGATTGTCACTAATGCAGATTAAGCAAAACAACATATAAAATAAGACCACGTAGTCCTGCAAAACTGACAAGTCTAGATTCCTGGTGTCTACAAACATGTCATGTGTGAAGAAACTGAAGATACTAAATTCACATTATGGTCAAGACAATAGATCAGGTATTCCATTTTCTTTTCAACTTAAGTTCTCTAGGTCTATTGTTCTAATTTTATGAAAACGAGGTTTCAGATTGCTAAGTGAGTAAGTTTACCTTTCAAGGGGGCCACCAAATTTCTTGTAACTCTTGATAAACCTAGTAACAGAAAATAATTTTACAATTTAAATACATGCTTAACTAACCAAATTATTTTAAAACTATAGCAATACATTCTTTTATACAACACTATACAGAAAGGAAGTGAAAACTACAGAAAATAGGGCAGCCTAGTATATCATGATTCTCCACACTTGGAAGTAGTTTTATTTGGTTTAAAAACTAATGTAAATAAAACAACAGATGGTACTATTTATTTCAGAAATTATTTTCTTGAAAATTTGAAAAACTTGAACTTGAAAAATTTTAAACAATTTTGATCAGTCCCATTAAACATGCACGTTCCTTCCCAATCTTACCGTCTAATCTCTGCATCACTAAATCCTTTAATATTCTCTCGAGGAATAGTTCGTGGTCTTCCACGTTTTTTGGGACGTTTTCTTTCCGAGATGGAGTCACTATCAGATCCAGAATATCTTCTGTTTCTACTGCGCCTTCCTTCACTGCCATTAAAGCTGATCTGTAATTGCAGAGGAAGTAGTTCAAAGTGACATACTTAAAATGCTTGAAATTTACCTAGTTTGTCAAAGGTACATTAGAAAAAGATTTAACAAACAAACAAACAAAAAAACCACCAAAAACGAACTGTAATCAAAAAAGCACAAGCCAGAACAGCAGCAACAGAAAAATCAAAGTCAGTAAGAAGGCAGAGATACCTGTTTTGCACAATTTCTCATCCTTGGGAGCATATATATTTCTTCAAGTTCTTTTTGTCTCTCCTCCTCTTCTATTCTTCGTCGCTGGACTTCTGGAATGATTTCTTCCCAATTTCTTGAATTTCGCTCTGGTTCTAATTCTATGTCATCTTCATCCATATTGGAAAAATTGGCCACCTTACATATCAGAACAAATTCACTAAGTCAAATGACAGTCAGTAACTAAATTTTAGGCAAGCTTAGTTCACGATGGCACATTTTACACAAAGACACATATGCTGAAAACGAAATGCATATATGCATATGTAATTTATAAATACAAAGTGCTTAATGAAACACTATCTCTAATGAAAGCTTTTTTATATACATGACCAAATATGAAGACAACAATTTTTTTCTTATGTAAAAGTTGACTAATACAGAATCAATAGCCTCCGCGGAAGCTGTACAATCTGTTCTTTGCTGCACATCTGTTTCAGCTGTATAATTCTTAATTTTACTGCAAAGCAGGGCTAATGGCATGCGAACGTCTAAATTGATGTGATATGGTCACAGTAAAGCTAACCATACATTAACCATACATTAATAGAGTGTAGAAATCACCAGATGCTGTGAATAAATAATCAGCAGGAAGGTGATACTCTAAATACGCTACTAAACTAAAGAAATAAATGCTGCTCTGGGCTTTTACAACCAAAACAAACCAATCTGGGCACACTTTACAATATATATCGTTGGATAACAATTAAAATATCTAGAATTCAAGTTTACTGAATTTTGAAGACTGAAAGGAATTTCTTAGTCATCAACCAAACAACCCAAACTTTGTGTTTTATTTTCAAAAGCAACACAGATGCTTTCGAGCATACAGTAAAAAACCCGTCCTAGAATTTTAATCATTAAATCAAAGATTAATACATTTGTAAATATATATTTTTTTTTCTTAGCAACATGTAGATGAAACTGCATTTTATACAAAAAAAGAGATAAAGTGTCGACTTATTGAGGCATCTGTTTCATAAGAACAAGGTAAGATGGAAAAGCAGGCAAAAGGAAACAGTAGCATTTATAAAGGGTAGTGTAATTATGGAAGGCAGGAATCACAGCACTACCTTGAACTGTGAAAGTAGCTCATCCCCTACAGTTAATGGGCCTGGCTCGTTTTCCCGTGTTTCAGCCCTCTTCAAGATTTCATCTATATCCATTTCCTGAAAGAGAGTAAGTTTTCCTTTATAACAATATAATTCACAGATATTTTTTGATTGTGATACCCATCAAGTGTAGAAGCACTGTTCCATTTACCTGGGGCTCCTGTTCTTCCCCTTCAGGTTCTTTAAAAAGTTCCTCAGCACCAAACTTCAAAATTGCTGATAACTCTTCTTTATTAAAGGGTGTTGAGCTAAAATACAGGAATTTCAGAAGAACATCTTACAGATTTTTTTCAATTAACTATAATGAGACAATCAAGCTTCTGCTTCACTTAAACATAAATGCTGCATTTAATATGTAAAGAAAGATGTGTAAAGAAAGACGTGATACTTTGCACATCCTTTCTACACATTTTTTCCTCACATTAACAAGCTCAAATAACTTGCATTTTTACTTGCCTGTCAAATATACTTGAAGTTAGGCTTATATGGAAGAATATAAAAATATACCTTGAAGGAGTAGATCCTGTATGTAGCACAGTTTTCCCTGTAGTGTCCATTCTCTGAATTACTAAGTGATCTAACACCATCTTCTTCTTGGCTCTTTCAAGAATATCCTCTTCTACTGATCCTTTTGTGACTAGTCGATAAATATTAACCTATGTATATCAAAAAACAACAATAAGTCTATTTACATTGTTCTCTAGTTACACTATGGAAAACAATGTCAGAAAAAAAGTTACCAAGATAACAAAAAATGCCTTAAGGAACCATAAGGAAATATGTCAGTCTTGATTACAACTCTTCCGAATTTTTTAGCTGGTTTGATTTATGAAGTACTTGTTCAATCATGTTACTACAGTCTCTGTAAATTCCAGTAAAAAAACAACAAAAAAATAAATTTAGACCTGTCTTCTATAAACTGCAGAGATTTGGCTAAAGCATGGTCTTAAGCAAATGCCATTTCTCTGATATATTGCTTGATGTCTTCTGCAAGAAAAATCTGGAATGAACTAGGAAACATTTCACTTAAGTAGAGGGGATGTGCCTGAACAGTTACTTTCTAGAATGACACAGTAGCAATGAACGTGGGAGAGGTCCACAACTTTCCACTCTCTCCATCCATATACATTTACAGCTGTCATACTGCCTACCACTTAGGGAGATTTAAACAATTAAATTATTTGGATGAATAATTAATATTTTTTGACAAACTAAGCAAATATTGATTATTCTTAAAACACAAGAAAACTGTCCCCAGATGTAAAGCAGAGAGCTCTGGCAAGGAAGCCTCCTCCAGGCTCAGAGCTCAAAGCAGATCGATGGTGCGTACCTGTTTCTTTTGCCCAATCCTATGGGCTCTGGCCTGCGCTTGCAGATCGTTCTGTGGATTCCAGTCAGAATCAAATATAACCACAGTATCAGCAGACGCCAAGTTTATACCTAATCCTCCAGCTCTGGTAGACAGTAAAAAGCAGAAGTCCTAAAATCACAAAATAACAAATTGCTTTATACATATTAGTTTTAATATTCAGGGATTCAGGGAATCAATATGACACTAGTGTGTATGTTCTGTGAAGCACACAGTGAATTTGTATACTATCAAACAGCTGTTCCATAGTTGAAGTTTCTGTAAGGAGAAAGTAAACATCCATACCAGTTTCTCTTGTGAACAGCTATTTATTTCCGTATAGTTTAAGGAAAACAGCACCACAAAAGAGCACCAACTACCTGGGTGAGGAGTGGAGCAAGTGAGAAAACGAAAAAAAAAAAAAAAAGAACAGTCAAAAGTACAAAACAACCTGCTGTTAAAGTGCCAAAGTTCCTCATCTTTTTTTACAGAAAACTAAACTGTCACAGCATATGAGGAAAGGCCCTGGAAAATAAAAGTAACTGATTAACTAAGAAACAGTAAGAGGTAATAGCAAATCACAACTGCTTAGGAACTGGTCCTCAGTGTTGTGATAGATACCTCATGGAGACCTCAGTTTAGTTATAGTCAAAACCCAAGTGTTATGAATTATTTGGGAAAGAAAAAAGTAGAGAATAAAACAGTGGACACAATTATGTTGCTGCAATCTGTAATTTGCCTGTATTCTTGAATACTGTGAGAAGTCTTGATTTCCCAGTTCATCTCAACAGCAGAACTAGCAAGGTGCCAGAAAAAAGCAATGATGTCTGTCCTAGAAAGTAAAACTCCTGTATTTAACAGGCATATATCTGCACCCTAATGTTATGAAGTTAAGACCTTCCACCTCAACCACAGTGGAAATTTAAGCTCAGCAATAACTGAAAATGCCATCCTTCCACTTTTGCCAAAAAAACACAGGTATCATTAGGAATATTAAATAAGCTAGGAATCTTCCAACATAGAAAAGAAAGAAGCTTCTATAATCCTTACAAGTAGGCTAGAAATTAGTACTTCACTATTCTCTTCCAGGGCAACAAATTAAGAGTCAAAAGATGCTGATACCAAAAGCCAGAGAGTCAAAGATGGTGACTTAATTCTGCCCATTGCCAGATGTTTTTTATAGTACAGACTTGCTGAGTTTAGGGCTCTTGTAAAAAATCACAGCAGTAACTTCTCCCCAACAACCAAGTTATGAAGCTAAGGTTTTCAGTGCTTATACAGTACTTACAACTACTGTGATAAAGGGCATTGAAAAAAATTAAATATTGTAATAACTGATTAAATATAATTTTCATAAATTGTGTTCCTATTTAACATCACCTTAAAAAAAATCTAAGAGTTGCAAAAATTATATTCTAGGTAATGACAAGAAAATGCCAACTTTATACCCATGAGTTTTCTCAGCCTTTAATTTTTAGGTCTGTTTTACTTCTTAGGAATATATTCACTAATTCAGAACTAAATATATTCACTAACACACAACTAATACCATACCTCTGATCCTTCTGCATTAAAATGATCCAGTGCTTGTTTCCTCAATTCCCCTTTTATCGATCCATCAAGTCTCTAAAGAGATTTAAGCCCACAGTTAGAAATGAATTCTCACACTATATTCTAATCAGAGCAGCTTCAATTTCTCAGTTGCACAGGAGAAAACAAAACACAGCATGTAGCATTTTACACTGTCTTTTCCATCCTCTCCATTTCAAAATCTCATTTACCATGTAGCAATTGCCAGGCTTCCTGTACATACAGGTAAATTTATACAGATCTTTTTACAAAAAAAGGAAAAGGAGGAAAAGAAATGAAGGAAAAATAAAAAGAAACAGAAGGAATTTCTTAGCTACTACTAGCAAAATTCTTACCTGAAAGGGAAACTGGCGATACTTCAAATATTCTGCTAGGATGTCCAGCATCCTCACCATCTGAGAGAAAATCAAAACTCTGTTGCCACGTTCTCGCAGACGAATCAGTAGCTTGTCAAGAAGGATTAGTTTCCCGCTGCTACGTATTAAATGCTACAAAAACAATGCAAATATACATTATAGAATAAGTTCATCTCAACATTAACATGCAGTGCTATTAGTTAAACATTCAACTTAGGTTTGCTTTCTTGCCTACTGGAATGGGAGGAATGACAGAAATTTTAAGATTCCCTTAAGAATATTTTTGTATGTGCACACAACATACATGCTCCTACAACACGCACATTTGGGTGATCATACTATGCTGCTACACAGATAAACAACTATGCAGCATTGACTGACTTAAAAGTTTAATCAGGATATAACAAGTGCCCTCGTCTTGCAAAAAGGCTTTATAAAAGCACTGAGTACTTCAAATTAAGTCAAAAATATGCTACTTGACATTGCTGTTAAAATAAAAGGCAACTCTCTGCTCCCGCTCCTAAGATAGCACCTTAACATTCCACCAAAGCGTTAAGTAAATACACAGCGCTACCAGAGTAGCTAGAGTGTAGGCCCATGTTCTATTTTGTCACATAAAAAATAACTTTACACTGTCAACAAAATACTTGAGATTATTACAAGAGGGACTATTTTACAGTTTCCTTCGCCTCATCTCCCATCTCATGAACAGAAACAGGCACTGCTGCCTCATACTGTAAGTATTCCTACACAATGTCACATCACTCAACTCTCTCATGAAAGATGAAGCGAGAAGAATCCTGTTTGTGGAGTCTAACAGGCTTTAGGCAGCCTTCCCTGCTCCACTGGGAATAATCAGAACAAAAACTCCAGGGCACGTGGAATTTAACACTGAAAATTTAGGCCTCTTGAACTTGGAAAAGGCTTGTGAAAATTTTGGGGAGAGAAAAAATGGGGTTAGGCACTTTCATTATGTCAGAAAGCAGGAGGATATTTTGTTGTAACAAAGCTTATTAGGATGGCTGACAAAGTCATTGTTAAAAGCAGACAATTATTACAAAGAATGGCTGAGCAATTCTGGCAATTTAATTACAGTTTAGATGGTCATACTATATGCCCCAAGTTCCAAGTTAAATATCCTTTAGCTTTAAGGAACACTTTTAACATAAAACAGCCAGAAATCACAAGCTGGCACTGCACAATCCAAGAGTTTTTCCAAACTCTAATTTACCAAATTTAAAGCTTTCAGAAAAAAAATTAACTTCAGAAATAACTATGTTAGTATAAACAGCATCAGTTTTACAGTGAAACCACAGTTTTAGTGAAAAGACTATCTAATCTATTTGAAAAAAAGAGGGGAAAAAAAAAAAAAGCCATACACACAGCGTATCCTTGGTAGTGGTACTGTAGTTGTTTTCATCCTTAACAGTAACTGCAAAAACCATAATAAGCTTTGGCTATTTGCTACTTTTATTTACCTCCACTTAGCTGTTTACAGGCATACAAAGCATTTTGTTATTAAAAAAAACCAAAAAACTCAAAAATATTCTACAAATCATTTTTAGCTATCATATGGATCATTGATGTACCACCACCAGTCCTGTGTGGTTGCATTTATATTACATTTATCTGTTTTAACTACTATTTTTTTAAATTTGGTTTTAAATGGGCCTTAAGCTTATTTCATCTGAAAATATATAGCCTATTTCAAACTTTTCCCTTTTTGTACTGATCACAATTAAAATCAGGATTTTGTCTTTAGTAATGGTCAGTTCTAATTCAGAAATGAGAAATCTATTCATTTACCTGTAAATCTCACATTTCAGAGATCTTGTTCTCTTGTAATATACTTTATTAAGAAGGAACATATTGCCTCAACAGTATAAAATGACTGTGTGCCCAATACAGATATAATTACAAGATATAATTAGAGATACAATAAATAAAACAAAGCGGTATTACCTGTAAGGCCTCCTGTTTATTATAGAATTCATTATCATCTGGTGGTTTAATGAGGTAGCAATGGTTACAACACTTCTTGAGTTCCATCATGATGTTCAAAAAGCCTGATGTACTGCCTTTTGAACCTTTACTCAGGGCTTTATAATTCCTGGTTAAAATCCACCTATGATATAGAATGTACAGTGTAAATAATTCCTAACCTTATATAGAATTAAGATACTTGTAAGTTTTCAAAACAGAAGCAAACCAAAGAGAAAATGCAGCTGCAAAGAAAAAAGGTACAAACACGCTATAACAACAGAAGCTAAATGAAGAAAGATTAAGTCAATGTAATTTTTAAGCCTTTGCTTCATGGAATTGTGGTAAAATCCTGACAAGCATTAGGTTTTAACTTTTTCTTCTTTTGCCTTAAGCTTAAATTCATCACAAAAACTATTAAACTCAGTAATTTGCAGGTAGATGCACTATATTAAACACACACACACACACAAAATACGCAACAACTAAATAATGTCATTTCTTACTTGTAATATTGCTTCTGCAATGCACTCATTTCCATCCTCAAAATTTGTTCAACCTTAGCAGGTAAAGACTTTTCTACATCTTTTTTAACTCTTCTCAGTAGAAATGGTTCAAGTTCTTTGTGGAGACTTGCATAACCAAACTCTCTCCCTTTGCCATGCTCCTCTTCGAAGTCTTCCCAGGACGAAAACCTTCAAGATAAAGAAGAGAATGACTATGAGAATCACTATGAAAATGATGTACTATGAATGTCCTGAAGAAGTGACAGTCAGGAAGCAACAGAACACAACACACACGGAATAGCTGAAGGATGATTACCCAGATTAAGAGAGTGGCCAAGCAGTCAGATGAAAAATGCATGCTAGGTAACAGCTTCATTGGCTGTGGTTGTAAAGTTCTTAAATCCTCAATGCAAAGTATAGCTCCCAAACTAACCAAAACTATGGTGCTTTGCATTTACAAGATATCTGATAAGAACATGTGCTAAGAATTCTCATTTATCCTGGATGTAAACACAAGTTACTATAAGATCAGTACAGTAAAAATCTACTGTTAGCAAGTCACATGGGCAAACTAGCTACGGGATTGAACTACTGGTTATCTTCATCTGGCATCTTGTTACAAACGTGCTTTCCTTAATGGAAAACAAAGAAAAGAAAATATCCTCAATCCCATTCTATTTCCCCAGAGTAAATCCATCTGGTAAATCCCCAGACTAAACCCATCTTTCAGACTAGGACAAAGCATCTTTTCAGGACTCTGACCCATACATCAGCCCATCATTTTGTGGATTGGTAAAACAGGAAAAACAAACAAACAAAAAACAAAACAAAAAACAATTGCTACCAGAATTATTTATCTAGAGCAGCATCAAAGACGCATACCTGCTTTATATAGAATATTTAAACTATTTTATGTGATTCTCCCAATTGCTACAATACTCCACAGCTGGAAACTTATGAAAAAAATATCATCACGTATCACGAAAAGCTCTTTCTTACTTTTCTGGCATGATGAAGTGCAGCAAGGACCAAAGCTCTTTGAGGGAGTTTTGCAGAGGAGTTCCA